>SJYT01034753.1:267519-278038 GCA_006410635.1 Cephalophus harveyi | reverse complement strand
CTCAAAAATTATATTAATATTTTTCCATATCATTAATTAGTTCCTTATCATCACTTTTAATAACGTGTGAATATTCTAAAGTTATACAATAATTCATTCAAACAAATTTCCCATGACTACACATTTAGGTTCTTTCAGCTTTTTATTTTTCCTGCGTATGACTCAGATGATGAAAAAAAGAATGCCAACTGTCTACTTCTTCATAAAATTCATAATTGTTCATATAGTGCTGTTACATTATTCCTGGTATTACTAAGCTGTCTAGGTAAATAAAACAAAACAGCTTAGCCAATAAAAACTAATCCTTCTTTCTTGGCATATATGTGAATTAGCCCAATAAAGCTATTATTTAAAAAAACAAGAATGAAAAAATAAGAAGTTTCCACCTCTGATATAGCAAGCTAGGAGGAGATGGATCTGGGAGAAGCCTTCCTGGGTTTTATCATGTGTTTTTAAATTTCTGCAGATCTGATAAATAAAAAATGGTGAATCATTTTAATTTCTTTGGTTACTACTAAAGCTGAACATTTTTTTCATGTTCACTGGCCATTAATAACTCTTATAAACTGCTTGTTTATGACATGTCCTTTGTAATTTTTTTATACTGGGTGTTTCCATCTTTAAACTGATTCATCAAGGCTCTTTACATATTTAGGATATTAATCTGTCTGTCCTGAACGTTATGAATGTATTTTTTCCTAGTTTGCTATTTGTCTAAATTTTTAACATTATGTGGGCTTCCCAGGTGGTGCCAGTGGTAAAGAACCCAGCTGCCAATGCAGGAGATGCAAGAGATGTGGGTTCAATCCCTGGGTCAGGAAAATCCCCAGAGGAGGAAATAGCAACCCACTCCAGTATTCTTGCCTGGGAAGTCCCATGGACAGAGGAGCCTGGTGTTAAGGTATTTTTACCATCTGAGCCACCAGGGCTTCCCAGGTGGTGGTAGTGGTAAAGAATCTACCTGCCAATGCAGGACACACAAGAGATGTGGGTTCAATTATTGGACAGTTTGATCCCTGGGTTGTAAAGATCCCCTGGAGGAGGAAATGGCAACCTACTCCAGTTTTCTTGCCTAGAGAATCCCATGGACAGACAAGCCTGGCAGGCCACAGTCCATAGGGTTACAAAGCGTCAGACACGAAAGAAGCAACACACAAGGTGTTTTCACTGGGACAAGCTTAACATTTTTATCTTGCCTAATTAGGGCTGCTGTAAGTGATATTGGTAAGTTTTTGCTTCTTAAAATTAGGATGGGAAAATGAGGGAGTGGTAGGAGAAATATGGGCTTCCCTGGTGGCTCACAAGGTAAAGAATCTGCCTGCAGTGCAGGAGACCTGAGTTCAATCACTGGGTTGGGAAGATCCCCTGGGAAAGGGAATGACTGCAACTGATTGATAGCATTGTGAAATTTCTAGACAATCTAGAGTTAGATTTTCAGCTCTTTCGTCTCTTCTGTGTGTGTGTGCATAAGCGTGCACACCCTCATGCATACTTATGCCTGCATGCGTGTTGTATGTGAGTGACACGCAGGCCACTCACAGGAGCATTGGTTCTCCAGCCCAGGCTGGGAAATACATCTTTGCTTTAATCTGTAGTTAAGTCTTGGTGATTCCTGAAAGATGAAGATTTTTTCTTTTAACACAATGTAGGTAAAGGTTTTAACTGCTCTGAAGAGTTAGCTTATGTTTTTGGACACTTGATTGTTAGAGACTATGTGAAAGATTGTGATTTCTGTCATTACACTGATCACCGGTTAAACACTTATAGTATTGCCATTACTAGTTAGTAATTTTATTAACCAATGAAAGGATTAATTCCTTGACCTTTATAATAGTTAACCTATGTTTATCAATTTAAAATTCAGAATAAGAACAAACAGATATATGTGACCCTTTGTAAAAGTAAAAATATTAGAAGCTTTTAGTTTTTGAAACACTTCATTTTAAGGAAGTAACCAATGGACACGACTGAGCGACTTTCACTTTCACGCATTGGAGAAGGAAATGGCAACCCACTCCAGTGTTCTTGCCTGGAGAATCCCAGGGACGGGGGAGCCTGGTGGGCTGCCGTCTATGGGGTCACACAGAGTTGGACACGACTGAAGCGACTTAGCAGCAGCAGCAGCAATCTGCTTCTCTTCCTTTATGAAATCTTTTTGACACCACACTGGGTTTACCAAGGCTTCATTATCCAATGACATACGTTCACTTATATTTTTAGTACTTTTGTGGCCCTACTTTTTAACATGATGCACACTGGAGTTTATTTTGGAACTGGGTGTAAGATTGGGATATAACTTAGTTTTCTTTCCACATAGTTAATAAATTGTCACAATTCTGTTCACTGGAAAAATTTACCCTTTCCTGTGTGGATTTAAACTGCCACGGTGAACATGTATACTTATGTTCTCAGTTCTTAAATACACTCATGCTTATTTCTAGACTTAACATTCTAGGTTATGGATCTAGCAGTAACACAGAGATGCTTGAGACACGTAGCTTTTCAGTGCATTTTAGTATCTCAGATGAAGTCTCTCTCTATGGCCCTCAATTCTCAGCCCCACACTCGTCCCTCCCGTCCTGTTATCCTGTCTCCCTGCACAGTGGACATCTCCCTCTGGCTGTCAGCTGGCACACCAAAGACAAAGCACAGCATGAGGAGAGCTGGTGAGTGCAGCTCTGAAGATGTGGGTTACAGCCAGAGGGCTACCTTTGTCCTGTGCCACGTGTGAGAGCTGGGACCAAAGTCAGTTAACCTCCCTGGGTATCGGTTTCTGCCAACGATAAGCTCCATGGCTCACAGCAGGAGTGTGGCAGCCAGGCTGTGGAAGACCCAGGAGTAAGGAAAGGGGCAGGCTCAAGGCCAGCCAGCCATCTCAAGCTACCCTGAAGAGTTTGGCCACAAAAAGGAGCTCTTTTGTAGGCCTCACCAGCCCTGAAACATCTCTGCTCACAGCACTTCTCTGCTACCTCACACTTCATCTATGAAGTATTTTCTTCTCCGCATGTGGTACCCTGTGCTGGTCGCCGCCAATCTTTAATATTCCAAATTCTAACCCCCTTGTCTCCCCCGAGCTTGTACAGAGTGATTCCATTCTCTCCTGGATCCTGGTAAAGGAAATGTCAAACAGAACCCAAGGAAGAGACTGAGGATGAGAAAGAGCTACTGACATTTTTTTTCACTTCTGTCAACCTCAGATAATTTTACTAATTTTGCTACTTTTCTCACTCTACAAAGAACTAGATTTATATTCTTTTCAGGTTAAAAAAAAAAAAAAAACTGTTTAGCAAGAGCAAATTACAAAATGTTTATTGTAGAGAAGAAAGCATGTCACGTACCCGAAATATGTATGTACATATCAAAAAGAATTTTTAATTAAAAAACAAAACAGGTAATTCGGTATATATTCTTTCACATCCTGATTTTTCATTTGCTATTATTTTGGTGCCCCATCTTTTTTGGCTGCGCCATGCAGCTTGTGGGATCTTAGTTCCCCCACCAGATATCAAACCTGGGGTCCTGGCAGTGAAAGTACTGAATTTTAAACACTGGATCACCAGGGAAGTCCCCACTAGAGCCCCGTCTTTAAACGTTAAGTCTCATATCACTAACATGCCTACCCGTTAGACATCCAGGCAGACTCTGAAAGTCTTATGCAAGGAAAGGTGCTTTCCCACTGCCCCATCCTATTTTAACAGGAAGTCAGTAACAGCCAAAATGGAGCCAGCTGCCTACACTCAAGTCCTAGTTGCAGCCACACCCTGGGTAGTATGGTGGGCTTTCCCAAAGCAGCAGAATTACCTGAGTTTCAGCTGTGACCGCACCTCTCCAAATTCCAGCTGGAGCAGTTCATTGTAACAGGCCATGGGGCTAGGGTTTTCTATATACCTCTACAAACAGAAAGGGGATGGTGTGGATCAACACATATGTACCTTTAAATTATTATACACATATATACAAAATAATGCTTTCCAAAAGACTTCTCAATTTGGAATCTGAAATCTAAAAAATAACTTATCTTCAATGATAAACAGGAAATGAGATGAAAACTTACAATACCAAATCAGCATTTAAAAGATAGTGCTTGCACATATCTGAGAACATATTAAGAAACCACTGAATTGTATACTTTAAGTGGCTGAATTGATCAACTGTACCTCAACAGAGAAAAAAGGCAGAAAGGAGGAAAGAAAGAAAAGGGAAAGTGTTTGCTGGAAAGACAAAAAGATAAAATTAAAAATCTTTAAAATAATTTTTTAAAACTTGTATAACCATTTAATGGAACAGCACGTGGTGGTGTGGATGTGAACTTATATGGAATGATGCACAAGATACACTGTCAAGTGAATGAAGCAATGGAAAATCATGTTATAATTATTGTATTTCTTCTATAAAAATGTTATATCAACTTTAAATAGCTGAATTACATGGAAAATGAATGGTATCTAAATTAAGTAGTCAATAAATGAAATTAGGAAAAACAGGGTCCATTCTTGGGCATATCCAGAGAAAACTATAATTCGAAAAGACACATGCACCCCCAAGTTCATAGCAGCACAATCTACAATAACCAAGACATGGAAGCAACCTCCTAAGCGTCCACTGACAGAGGAATGGATACAGAAGGTGTGTGTAGGTGTGTGTAATAGAATATTACTCGCCATAAAAAATGAAACAATACCATTTGCAGCAACATGGATAAACCCAGAGATCAGCATACTAAGTGAAGTAAGAAAGAAAAAGACAAATATCATATGATACCACCTATATGTGGGATCTAAAAATATAAAAATGAATTTATTCACAAAACAGAAACAAACTCAGACATAGAAAACAAACTTACAGTTACCAAAGGGGAAGGGATGTGGGGATGGATAAATTAGGAGCTTAACAGATACACCCTACTGCATGGAAGACAGGTGAACAAGGTCCTACTATGTATCACAGGAAACTACATTTCAGTATCTTGTAATAACCGTTAATGGAAGAGAATCTGAAAAAGTATATATATGTATGTATATACTTTGGCCACCTGATGCAAACAGCCAACTCATCGGAAAAGATCTTGATTCTGGGAAAGATTAAAGGCAAAAGGAGAAGGGGGCAGAAGAGGATGAGATAGTTAGATGGTTATCACCAGCTTAATGGACACAGATCTGAGCAAACTGGGAGATGGTGAAGGATGGGGAAGCGTGGCGTGCTGCAGTCCATGGAGTCACAGAGTCAGACATGACTGAACAACTGAAGAACAGCATATATGCTGCTGCTGCTGCTAAGTCACTTCAGTCGTGTCCGACTCTGTGTGACCCCATAGACGGCAGCCCACCAGGCTCCCCCGTCCCTGGGATTCTCCAGGCAAGAACACTGGAGTGGGTTGCCATTTCCTTCTCCAATGCATGAAAGTGAAAAGTGAAAGGGAAGTCGCTCAGTCATGTCCGACTCTTAGCGACCCCATGGACTGCAGCCCACCAGGCTCCTCCGTCCATGGGATTTTCCGGGCAAGAGTACTGGAGTGGGGTGCCATTGCCTTCTCCAATATATATATATATGACTAAATCACTTTTATGTACACTTTTCTGTGTTGTTCTAACACAACAGTGTAAATCAACTATTCTTCCACTAAAAAAAGCTCAAGGGAAAAAAAACAGGGATTAAGAATACTTTTCTTTCAGTGCCTTGAGCTATGAGGATTTTTTGATGTCTACATGTCACTGGTAGAGGCTAGAATATGCAGAAGGAAGAAATTTATTAACGCGAGTCCCATTTATATTAACTTTCAGAGTCTCGTCACTTAGATGAGAGTCCTCTTTCGTGCTGCACAAGCTCACAGTAAGCAAAAACACACTTGCAGAGGTCACTCCCACTAGGCAACATTTCCCTGTACTAACGTCAAACAGCAGCTCAACTAAGCTGACAAAGGATCATCCTCCACAGCAGAGGGACTTGCAGAGCCATGGCTTCCCCCAGGCGCTCCTACTCCTGCTGCTGCTGCTGCTGCTAAGTCACTTCAGTCGTGTCCGACTCTGTGCGACCCCATAGACAGCAGCCCACCAGGCTCCCCCGTCCCTGGGATTCTCCAGGCAAGAACACTGGGGTGGGTTGCTACTCCTGCAGACACTAACTATTCTCTACATGATGAAAACATCTCAACAAAGCAGACCACATGGAAAAGGGAAGCCTGAGCCCATTCCACCAGATTAAGAATTTCATGAAGACATCTTACACGTCACTATGTACTATCGTGTAATTCCACTCTGCTGTAATATTTGTATTTACTTGCCCCTGTTTCTGTGGCACACTCTTGATTTTACCTGCTCAACACATGGATAATATTCTATCTGGTGAGGAGGAAGCTGAGGCCTCAGAGGCAGGGTATATGAAGGCCACTATCCACAAACCAAAGCCAGACCAGCCTGGGGCATGGGGCCTCTTGTGGTGCTCCTTCTACCACCAGTGAGGGCAGGCATCCCCCTTTTGGAACTGTGATCTTGTCTGTGTGTCAAGTAGCCTAAGAGCCCAGCCCCTGGTTCATGTCTTAAAGCTGTATGATCCTCTACGAGGCCCTGAAGCTTCCGGAGCCTGCTTCCTTACCTGCAAAACAAGACCACCCTATATCTCTGACAATGACCACGAGAAAGCACTGCACCTGCAGACGGCTGCATGAACACACAGCAGTCACTGCTGGCCCCTGGGAGGCAGAGCCAGGCCCGCTGGCCATGGGCATGATGGTCCCTAGGCCTGCAGGCCAAAACAACCATTCCTAACCACACAAATCAGAGAGGGGACATGCCCGCCAGCTCCCACCAACTGGGAGGGGTAAGAGTGCTGGCCTTGGGACGTCCTGGCGGCTCAGTGGTTAAGAACCCACCTGCCAGTGCAGGGGACACAGGCTTGATCCTTGGTCCAGGAAGACCACACATGTCACGGAGCAACTAAGCCTCACACCACAACTACTGAAGCCACGTGCCCTAGAGCCTGTGCTCCGCAACGAGAAGCCACTGCAATGAGAAACCTGTGAACCACAACTAGAAGGGAGCCTCCATTCGTCGGGACTAGAGAACAAGCCTGTGTAGCAGTGAAGACCCAGTAAGGCCATAACTAAACAAAATTATTTTAAAAGAGAGAGAGAGAAACTAGTGGCCCTGCAGCTCTCTCCTCAGTGAGTCATGACCCCACAGGAACACCCAAGAACACTGCTCATCTGCACAGGTGCGCACTGCTGGCAGGGCAGGAACAGCAGCGAGATTTCTGGGGCACAGAGCATGCCACGCCAGTAGACAAGAGGTGGGGGACCTGAGATGGACAGGCGTCTCCAGCTGTCCCCGCACTTGCCTGCCCTCACCTGCTCTGCAGGCGAAATCCTGCGACAGGGAGCCATGTGTATCGTGTGTCACAGCCGCCTGTGCATGTGGCCAGACTTTTCACTGGGTGTGTACATCCAAACGTCTTTATCCCAAAGGTGGATGTTCAGGTTAGAAAACCAGTGCATGTAAGGACTGCATCTTTCTCCTTCCGCCTGCTACCCACCTTGCTACATCTGCTTGGCTCTGTGTCTAAACATCCTGTCTTTCCTGCCCTTCTGCAGGTTTCATTCAGGTCCTGAGGATTCCATGGGGTAGCGGGGGGTAGAGAAGGGCGTCAGGCCCAAGAAGCTTCAGGAATCAGGCTGCTGTTCCTTCAGCTTGAGCAGCAGCCAGTCTCTTCACCCAAGCCCAGCCCACGAGAGGGGTGGGGCCACTGGCTCCCAAGCCAACTCAACCTGCCTCTCCCCAGAGCACATCACCCCCACCGGGCTCCCCCACCCCCGGTGCAGTTCCGTCCCTGGCTGCACATTAGAACTCCCTGCAATCTAAAAAATAACACCAGTGTGCAGGCCCCTCGCCAAACCAACAGAACCAAGGCCTCCTCAGGAACACTTCTCAGGGAGTTCTAACGCCACAGGCTACTTATGAACAGGTTATTAAGAACCAACTCATCTATGTGGCAAAATAGTGAGAAGATTTATAAGTAGAGGTGACATGCCTAACGAGCCTGGTGATAGCTGGTTGTCTAGAAATTTTAGTTCAGCTTTAAAGATACCAAAAATCCAAATAAATCTCACTATATCTTTAAAAGTTAATCTAAAAAGGTACAGCTTTTTAGAAACGGATACAACCTTGACTAGAGAGCAAGATCTAACAACACCATAGTAGGCCCAAAAGCAGCCATCAATTAAGAAAGCGTTAAAGCTCAACAATTTAAGTAATATTTATCCCAACAACAAATAACTAACTCTTGTTATTCTATTATTAAACAGAATAGAATGGACCATTCTATTATTAAACAGAAGCAATAATGTTAACATGAGTAACCTCAAGGATCTGGTTCAAGATGGCGAAGTCGAAGGACGTGCACTCATCTCCTGCGAGAGCACCAAAACTGCAACTAGCTGCTGGACAACCATCAACAGGGGGACGCTGGAACCCACCAAAAACAGATACCCCACGTCCAAAGACAAAGAAGCCCCAGTCAGACAGTAGGAAGGGTGCAATCATGATAAATCCCATCCCTGCCAAGTGGATGACCCACAAACTGGAGAACAATAATACCAAAGAAGTTCTTCCTCTGTTGTGAAGGCTCTGAGCCCCACATCAGGCTTCCCAGACTGGGGGTCTGGCAAAGGGACTGGGAATCCTGAGACTCTGACTTTGAAGGCCTGCAGGATTTGATCACAGGACTGCCACAGAACAGGGGGAAACAGAGACTCCACTCTTGGAGGACACAAACAAAATATGCGGTGCACACCATGACCTGGGGGGAAGACGCAGGGGACTGAACCAGACCTACCTGCTACTATTGGAGGGGCTCCTGCAGAGGCGTGGGGTGGCAGTGGCTCACGAGGGGACAGGGACGCTGGAGGCAGCAGTCCTGGAAGGGGCCCCTTGGAGGGCGCCATTAACCCTACCATACAGCCTGTAGCCCCCAGGGCTGTGTTGCCTCAAGCCAAAAAACTAACAGGGACAGATGGAAACCCCGCTCATCAGCAGATAATTGAATTAAAGCTTTACTGAGCCCTGCCCACCAGAGCAAGACCCAGTTTTCCCATGCCAGTCCCTCCCATCAGGAAGCTTACACAAGCCTCTTAGCCTCATCCACCAAAGGGCAGACATAAGAAGTAAGAAGAACCACAATCCCACAGTGGCTAGAATGAAAGCCATATTACAGAAAGTTAATCAGGATGAAAAAGCAGAAGGTTATGTCCCAGATGAAGGGACAAGATAAAACCCCACAAAAACTAAATGCAGTGGAGACAGGCAATTTTCCAGGAAAAAAAAAAAAATTCAGAATAATGATAGTAAAGATGATCCAGGATCTTGGAAAAATAATGGAGAAGAAGCAAGAAACATTTACCAAAGACCTAGAAGAAGTAAAGAACAAACAGAGATGAACAATACACTGGAAGGAATCTATAGCAGAATAACTGAGGTAGAAAGGATAAGTGACCTGGAGACAGAATGGTGGAAATCACTGATGCAGAACAGAATATAGAAAAAAGAATGGAAAAAAAAAAAAAAGCAGATAGCCTAAGGGACCTCTGGGACAACAGTAAATACACCAACATTAGCATTTTAGGGGTCTCAGAAGGAGACGAGAGAAAGGACCCAAGAAAATATCTGAAGAGATAATAGCTGAAAACTTCCCTAACATAGGAAAGGAAATAGTCAACTAAGTCCAGGGAGCACAGCGAGTCCCAGGCAGGAAAAACCCAAGGAGGAGCAAGCACACCAAGACACACAGTGATCAAATTGACAAAAATTAAAGACAAATAAAATATTAAAACAGCAAGAAAAAAGCGACAAACAGCAAAAAAGGGAATTCCCATAAGATTATCAGCTGATTTCTCAACAGAAACTCTACAAGCCAGAAGGGAATGACATGATATATTGAAAGTGATGAAAGAACCTATAACCAAGAATACTCTACCCAGCAAGACCCTCATTCAGATTTGATGGAGAAATCAAAAGCTTTACAGACAAGCAAAAGTTAAAAGAATTCAGCACCACCAAATCAGCTTTACAACAAATGCTAAAGGAACTTCTCTAGGCAAGAAACACAAGATAAGGAAAAGACCTACACGAAATAAGCCCAAAACAAGTAAAATGGTAATAGGATCATAAATATCGATAATTACTTCAAATGTAAATGGATTAAATGCACCAACAAAAAGACAAAGACTGGCTGGGCAGATGAAAACATGTGCATGTATGCACTTCCACTTACCACATCACTCTACCCAACCCCCCAAGCTCTATGAAATTATTTTATGTTGTTCGGCTAATCATGTTCTCATTATGGCTTGCAATTGTAATGCTCTTTTATTTTTTGTCAGACTATTGATTGTGAAAACTGATAAATATCTTTTACTACTGGGATTATGTAACTATTATTTGCTTAATACCATTGTACCATGATTGGTCAACAGAAAATAAAAGAATTCTGTATCACTAAAACTACGATTTAATAGGAAAATCTGTAATCA
>SJYT01034753.1:251873-263565 GCA_006410635.1 Cephalophus harveyi | reverse complement strand
AAACCACCACCATCACATGTTAATATCAAACTCCTAATTTATCCTCACCCTCCTTTACCCTTGGTTAATTATGTTTGTTTTTTAAGTCTTGTGAGTCTGTTTCTGTTTTGTAAATAAATTCATTTGTCATATTTTCGATTCCATGTATAAGTGATATCATATGATATTTGTTTTTGTCTGACTTAGTCCACATACTATGATAACCTCCAGGTCCATCCATGTTGCCTACACTCATCTCTTGATTCCACCCCAGTCAAGGCCTCCACATCTCTAGCTGGTGTTTACAACCATTCAATGCTTGGCCTCCCCTTGAGCTCCACTGTTGGAAGAATCTTACCTAATTAATCAGGCCTTTGATTGAAAATAGTGCTTGCTTCCAGCCAGGTGCATGCCCACATTGAAAGACCATTGGTTAAAAAAGAAGACCATTCTTAATTTGCCGCCAACTGCCCAGCCACTGGGAAAAGGCAATGGCACCCCACTCCAGTACTCTTGCCCGGAGAATCCAGTGGACGGAGGAGCCTGGTGGGCTGCAGCCCATGGGGTTGCTAAGAGTCAAACACAACTGAGAGACTTCACTTTCACTTTTCACTTTCATGCATTGGAGAAGGAAATGGCAACCCACTCCAGTGTTCTTGCCTGGAGATTCCCAGGGACGGGGGAGCCTGGTGGGCTGCCATCTAAGGGGTCACACAGAATCAGACATGACTGAAGTGACTTAGCAGCAGCAGCAGCCCAGCCATTAGAAAAGACCCTGATGCTGGGAGGGATTGGGCGCAGGAGGAGAAGGGGACGACAGAGGATGAGATGGCATCACTGACTCAATGGACATGAGTTTGAGTGAACTCCAGGAGTTGGTGATGGACAGGGAGGCCTGGTGTGCTGTGATTCATGGGGTCGCCAAGAGTCGGACACAACTGAGTGACTGAACTGCCCAGCCAGTCTCAATACAAGCCAGGCACTGCCCAGCCCCTCTTACCAACCATGCTGACCACCTGCCACTGTGACATAATATTCTGGCATTCCTTATTACTCTCCTGCCCACTCTTCCATTCCCTGGATCCCTAGAAAACTCCTATTTAGCCATCAAAACCCACATCAAATGCCCCCTTCTCTGCCTGACTTCTGAGAAGTCAAGTTAGTGATTTAAGCGTCCTGCCACATTTGTCCCTGCCTCTGCAGCACCGCTTGCCACACTGCCCTGCTGGGGCTGCTGTCTCTTGGCTCACATGTTTGTCACCTCGTCACTTGGGAACAGAGACCTCGTCTCATTTGTTTTAAAGCCTCCAAAGCTCACATGGTGTTGCCAGGTAAATATTAAATCATGCACCTGTAGACCCTAAGGATACCCCTACCTGCCTTGCTGTGACCTACCCTAAGCACGCCGATAGCATCCTGCAGACCAAAGAGGAGGAAGAGGTGGCATCTCTTTGTTCTTGGTTTCTCATCCCTCATCACTGGATACAGCCAGTTATCAGTTATTCAGGCTAAAATATGGAAGATCTATGCTGAAAAGTAAAGTGTTGTTGGCAGAAGGGGTAGCACGTTAGGACGTTTAGTAGGACTCCAGGCAGGTATACTTCAATAGGAGACTGGTGCTCAAGCCATGCTGGCACTATGGGGGAGGACAGCCTTGGCCAAGGTGAAGTCCCTGGGGTGTCTGGGGCCACTGGGCTGAGACAGCAGAGGGAAGGGAATGCCAGTGATGGGAGCCCAGCAGGGACATCTAGCTTCATANGACTGGTGCTCAAGCCATGCTGGCACTATGGGGGAGGACAGCCTTGGCCAAGGTGAAGTCCCTGGGGTGTCTGGGGCCACTGGGCTGAGACAGCAGAGGGAAGGGAATGCCAGTGATGGGAGCCCAGCAGGGACATCTAGCTTCATAATTTTGACTCTGGTCATAGTCCATATTTATGGAATGATGTTTTTGTTCATCTTGACACGTATTTTAAGCCCTGGTCACACCAAAAGGACTTTTGGAAATTATTTGATCCTATGAACTATTCCTTTTTGCTCATCTGCTCAAAGCAATAGAATTGTACAATTAATATTTCAACTTTGCACCCTATTGGAAGCTGCATACAAACTAATCAGAACATCTTATGTCAACCAAGTTCCACCTACAGAGCTATAAATAGGGTATTTTCTTGTGTTCCTATCAATAGAATTACTGCCAACCATAAAAGAACCTCTTCATGCAAGAAAGTGCAGTGTCATGCCATTAGTGAATAAAATTCTGGAATGAATTGAACCACTGGAATTAAATCAACAAATTTAGACAACTTCGGTTCGGTTCAGTCGCTCAGTCGTGTCCGACTCTTTGCAACCCCGTGAATCGCAGCACACCAGGCCTCCCTGTCCCTCACCACCTCCCAGAGTTCACTCAGACTCACATCCATTGAGTCAGTGATGCCATCCAGCCATCTCATCCTCTGTTGTCCCCTTCTCCTCCTGCCCCCAATCCCTTCCAGCATCAGAGTCTTTTCCAATGAGTCAACTCTTCGCATGAGGTGGCCAACTTAGAAAACTGTATAATCAATTTTATTTATTTAAACAAAGAGAGAGTAGAATTTGCAGTGGACAGGGACCATCTGTCATGGACAGAGACATTAAAGTAATTCAGCTGGGGCTCAAAATAGGAATGGTAACCAGTATTTTTCCACATATAAGGTTTTAATCTTAGGAAAAAAATCATTAAAAGGGCACATCATTAATCTTCTTTTACAGTGTAAGAAAATGATTTAAGTGTTTGATACCTAGATTTTCCAGCCTCAAAACGGAACACTATAAATTTCATGACATCTATATTTTTAGAGATAATAATAGCTGTTCTGAAATTGGTAAAAGTCCCCCATTGGTGAAAGAAGTTGCTATTTGATAATTTACAGAGCCAGTTCCTCCTGGTAGAGTTCCACAGGACAAACAAGGACAGAACCATCCTTCTCACAGTCTTTGCACTTGACCTTCCTCAGGAGCTCCTGAAAACATTGGAAGCAAGAGCATCTTTATCAGACATCCTCAGCCATCACCTTCAACTCCCACAGACAACAAGGCCACGTTATAGAACCTCAGAAGACCCTCCCTCAGGTGTAAACCACCACCTTTTTCCTCCTGGGAGTGTAATAATAATGGAGGAGAGGTGGGGTCCCTCTAGGAGCTAAATGTGTCTTCATACAGGAGCCAGGGGGCCTGACACCCTTCTGAGCTCTCTTTGGGACTGGCCTGATGCTCTCTAAAGGGAAGAACTTTCCCAGATGCTCTACCAGGTTGTCAGAAGCCAAAGTCTTAGGTCTGGAGTGTTCACCCTTCTCAGGGCTTTCCTGTAGCCAGAAAGTAGCTGAGCATCCAGGAGGGAGAGACCCTGGGCACAGTAAGCCTGAAGGATTCTATGCCTGAGATAGCACTTCTGCTTAAGACTCACATCAAAGCTTCCTGTTGCCCATTACAATAATGAAGCAAAGGGTGAAAACATGAACTGAAAGAAATGTACATTAAAAAGAGAGACAACAGTAAACAAGAAATTAACATGTGATACAGTATTATTAACTAAATATAGACTGTTAAATTTTACAAAATTTTGTTAGTGTCCATTATTTGTTTTCATACCTTATTGAAGACTCCACACTGTATTTAATTACACTGAGCAAATTCTGGTAAATTGTCTTTTCATTTTTATTCCAATACAAATATATTTCTAATTTTCCTCGTTATGGCTTCTTAGATACATCCATCATTTAAAAGTGGACATTTAATTTCCAAATGCATGGGATTTTTAAGGTGTCTTTGATATTAATTTCTAATTTTGATACTAATTTCACATTTAAATGCTTTCTTATCTTGAATCACCCTGTGTTTTTTCAGTCTTCTTACTTTATTGAGGTTTTCAAGGGCTAAGTCAAAGATCTCTCTTGGTAAAGTTACACAGCACTTGAAAATATGTGGATTAGGTTATCCTCAAATATCTTTTGATATTGATCTCTAACATAATTCCACAGTGATAAGAGAACAGACTCTGTATGATTTTAATAACTTTAGACCACCACAATTTTGCACCTGGTCTTATGTCCCTGGATATCTATCTTTCCGTGTCTCCTAGTTTATAATCTATGGGAGCTTGAATAGAATTTGTATCCTACTGCTGAGTGAAAATTGTGTAATAAATCATAATTATTTCAAATTGGTTCATGGTGCTTTTCAGGTCTACGTAAGATTCTACTTCTCTGTATATGCATTCTATTAATTTAAGAGTTTGATGTTGAAATTACAACTAAAAATTTTAATTTATCTACTTAAAAAAACAATTGCAATATATATAGTGGAACTATATGTAACTTTGTTCTGTATTTTCCAAGTCTTCTGTAAATGTGTTATCATGTTTTCATAACTGAAAAAATAAAAAAGAGGGGAAAAAAATTCCCTAACCTCTGAGACTTTAGTCAGAAAGCTCAACTGCCAAGTCCAGCTGAGGAGGTGAGCGAGTGTGCATCCACTGTGGAATCCTGAGCTATGGCCATCTACAGAAAAGCTGTCTGTGCTACGAATCCAGAGATTGCACTGCAGTGAGGCCTTTCAGGTCTGGGGCTGGGCTCAAGCCTGGGCCACAGTGCCTCCCAGCCATGAGACTTAGGGAAACCACCTTGCCTGCAGGCCTGAATGCTCTGCAACCTGTGCCCTCCGTCCCCTCAGTATCCTTCTGACACCTGAGAGTACGGGACTCTCCGTGAGAAGACAAGTTACCTCACGTGGTCTCGGAGGACTGGTCACCTAGCTGGATTCATCACTTACTAAGTGGTGAGACTGCTACCTCCATATTTCCTAAGCCACAGACCTCTAAAATGACTATTTAAAACCGTGCTTTTTGCATGGAAGTGTTTTTCATAGAGACATGCACTTAACCACAATTCTGGCAGAGGCTGCAGGGAATACCTTGATTAAGTAGTGCAGGTGAGAGGGCAGGGAGAGAGTGTGTGTCAGTTACCTTTGAATTTTACAACTAGCTTAACGATGACATAATTGTACTACGAAAACACGAGGCCTATGGTTAACTAGACTTTCTACCGGGATATACTTTGCAGTCCATGAAGCTGTGCTGATGCACTTCCTTGTATAGAATTTCAAACACATATTTCCAATATTGCTTGTACAACCTCATACAAATAAAAAGCTTAATGCCTCCTGGCAGCTATCAGTTCAGCTCAGTTGTCCAACTCTTGGTGACCCCAGGGACTGCAGCATGCCAGGCTTCCCTGTCCATCACCGACTCCTGGAGCTTGCTCAAACTCATGTTCATTGAGTTGGTGATGCCATCTAACCATCTTATCCTCTGTCGTCCCCTTCTCCTCCTGCCTTCAATCTTGCCCAGCATCAGGGTCTTGCCTAATGAGTCAGCTCTTCACATCAGGTGGCCAAAATACTGGCGCTTCAGCTTCAGTCCGTCCAGTGAATATTCAGGACTGATTTCCTTTAGGATTAACTGGTTGGATCTCCTTGCAGTCCAAGGGACTCTCAAGGAGTCTTCTCCAACACCACAGTACAAAAGCATTAATTCTTCAGTGCTCAGCTTTCTTTATAGTCCAACTCTCACATCCATACATGACTACTGGAAAAACCATAGTTTTGACTAGACAGACATTTGTCGGCAAAGGAATGTCTCTGCTTTTTAATATGCTGTCTAGGTTGGTCACAGCATTTCTTCTAAGGAGCAAGTGTCTTTTAATTTCATGGCTGCAGTCACCATCTGCAGTAATTCTGGAGCCCAAGAAAATAAAATCTGTCACTGTTTATGGCAGCTATAGGTAAGCAAACAACTCGAGGCAAGATGAATAATCTGTCCTCCCAGTTTCATTAGCCTCACTGGAAAGTCAGAAACATCGAAGGTCCTTGTTAAGAATGGCCAGTTCTGCAGCCTAAGAGTACTAACACAAGGAAATTCAGAGTTCTCAGGGGAAGTTTCTTCCTCATGCTTCCCTAGGCAGTTTAAGGAGGGGTGACCTAAGGATCCGCTGGGAACAGGTCGTGACCCACAACTTCCAACCTGGTATCCTTATGATGCTCACCTGCACACTGGCTAGCATGGCTGTTCTCATACAAGTTCAATTGGAAGTCAGGGAATGTGGACAGGTCCTGACATGTGTGAATGTTGGCGAGGGTGGTGTCAGAAAAGGAGAACCACAAAACTATGTAATAACAACAACAATGTAAAATTTGTATATAAAATGTATTTAAAACAAAGTCTTAAGTTCCACCATATCTGATGTTGATATTGAAATTTCTGGGTTCCTTTTGTCTGCATTTACTTGTTACCTTTTTCTTCATTATTAACTTCCTTTTATCACTATCTTATAAACAACATATAATTGTACTTTCATAACCCAGTCTAATGGCTTATCCTTTAATGGGAGAATGCAGCCCATTTTCATGCACTTGATTTTGCTCCTGTCTTGCTCTGTATTTATCACTGATTTCGCACTGTTGTTTCCTCTTCCTAGGATATGCCAATGTGATCCAGTTGCTAAAAATTCCATACTTCTTGGGCAGGGGTTGCTGCAAAGCTTGAGGGATCTTGGTTCCTTGACCAGGGATTGAACTTTGGGCCCTCAGCAGTGAAGTGTGGAGTCCTAACCACTGGACCACCGAGGAATTCCCACAAACTCCATATTTTATTATTTCAGTTCTTTTTAAAAACAATTTATTTTTGTCTATGCTGGATCTTCGTTGCTGTGAGGGCTTTTCTGTAACAAGCTGTAACAAGCAGGGGTTACCCTCCAGTTGCGATGGGCAGGCTTCTCATTGTGGAGCACAGGCTCTAGGGTATGCGGGCTTCCGTGGTGGCAGCTCCCGGGCTCTACGGCACAGGCTCAGTATTGGTGGCTCATGGGCTTAGCTGCTCTGCTCCGGGGCATCTGGAATCTTCAGAGACCAGGGATCAAACCAATGTCTCCTGGGTTTGAACCACAAAACTGTGTAAAAAGAGTCTAAAAATTATTAGATTTTAATAATCTAAGTAGATTTAGATTATTAAATAAATCTAATTTATTTAATAATAAGTTAATGCATTTTATTTAGGCAGGCAGATTCTTTACCACTGAGCCACCAGGAAAGCCCCCAGAAGTTTTCTTAAACTTTTCTATTATTGGTTACTTTCCTTTTCACTGATCTCAAAAGCAGACATAGATTTCTTTACTATTATTTGAAAACAGGTACCAATTAGTTCCAGAACAAAGTCTCTCCCATGAGCAGTGCTCTAGTCTGCACATTTCCCACAAAGAAGAAAGCTTCAGAACCCTTTCACTGCCCACCCACTTCCCTGTCTGCTAGATGAGCCACAAGGATGCGTTTACTTCCACTTTGTCCCCTGAAACCCTGAAGACACCTAGGGCAGGGTGTGCTTAGATACCCTAGAATTTAAAGACTGAGGTATTATTGGATGTTATAATTACATACAAAGACACATATTCTATACTACACACACACACACAAATGTGTGTTATGTACACACACCACTTCTCTCCACTACTTTCTCCCTCATGTTAGAGTTCTGTTCTACTTCATTGGTTGAATGAAGTAATTTAATTATTTAATTATTTTCCTCAGACAGGGCTTCTGGGGAAATACATCTCTGAGTTTTACGTAATGCCGAAAGGAATACCTCGTCCCTGAAGGGTTAACAATCACTTGGTTAGTGTGGGATTCTCAGGTTATGGTCATTTTCCATCTGTGATCTCTAATCAGATGAGACGCTGTTATTACTGCTTTACACGGTAGGAAAAGATGCTGGTGCTGGGAAAGATTGAAGGCAAAAGGAGAAGGAAGTGGCAGAGGATGAGATGGCCGGATGGCATCATCGACTCAATGAACATGAGTTTGAGCAAACTCTGGGAGATAGTGAAGGACAGGGAAGCCTGGTGTGCTGCAGACCATGGGGTCATGAAGAGTTGGACACAGCTGAGCAACTGAACAACAACAAATGTGTTTGTGTTCTCCCCACATTCACAGTTTCTTGCTCCTCACTCTTTCTTGCCTTTCAGGCCTCCCACTTGGGACTTAGGACTCCTCTTGCTTCTGCTTTAAGTACATCCTCCAGAATTTTCCTTTGAGAATCTGCTAGTTACAAATTGCCTCAATTTTCATATTTCTGAAAGTCTTGATTTCACCTTCATTTTTGAAAGTATTTATGCTAAGTATAAGGGATCCCAGGTGGCACGGTGGTAAAGAATTTGCCTGCCAATGCAGGAGACGCAATCCATTCTAGTTATTCTTGCCTAGGAAATCCTGCGCACAGAGGAGCCTGGCAGGCTACAGTCCATGGGGTCGCAAACAGTCAGATATGACTGAGCAACTGAGCACATGCTAGGTGCAACACTCTAGGAAGGCAGTTATTTTCCTTTATCACACTGAAAACACTATTCCACTGTTTTCTAACTATAACCTACTGCTGCCGTGAAGCCAGCTGTTAGTCTGCTGTTCTAATTTTTTTCCCTCTGGCTGATTTTAATATTGTCTCTTTGTTTCTTCACTATGATATGTCCTCTTTTTATTTATTCTTCTTTGGAATTCTGGAATCTGTGGATTATAGTCTTCCATCAGTTCTGGAAAATTCTCTTCAAATGTAACGCCCCATTCTCTCTCCTGTTCTTCCGGATCTCCAGTTATACAGATGCTAAACCATCCGCTCTATCCTCCATTTTTCTAAACTTCTCTAACTTATTTTCTGTTTTTGGATCTTTGTGCCACATGCTGGATAATTTCTTCTGACCTACTAAGTTTTAAAATTTTCAGTTATTATATGTGCATTTCTCAAAATTCAATTATGTTCTGTTTAAAATTTGCTACGTCACTTTTTATAGCTTCCTATTCCTTGAAGATATTTCCAAGGTTGTCCTGTCTTTGTCTCTTTACATATAATAAGCATAATCATTTCATGATTTTATCTGACAATTCTAATTTCTGAGGACTGTGAGGTCCTGCTCCCACTGCCTGTCTCCCCTTCTAGTTCCCAGTTGCAATGCTGCGTTTCCTTATGGACAGGTTAATGCTGACTGAGGCTGCCTGCTGCCCTTGAACGATTATTTGCAGAGACTCTCTGAGGCTGAAGAATAAGGAATCTCCCTCTGGGAGGATGCGTATTTGCTTCTTCCAGGTACTTGGTAGTGTTTCCAGCCAGAATCAAGGGGTGAGGTTTCTCCATGACCTCATTGATATTTGGGCTACAAGTCTGCCCAATGATCAGCCTTATGTGAGCTCTCTCCACCATGATTCCCAAGGCTCACTAGCAACTAGCTGACCAAAGCCAGCATAAGCTTTTTGGTTTAAGAGAAACCAAGAGATTAGAGCCAGGGGTAGAAAGAAGTGGAGCCATGTCGGGTAGGTCTTACTTCCAGAATCCTTGAATTGGCTTTAAAGTTGCATGTATGCCTGTAAGCATTATGACAACACATCCTATGGTACAACTTTTAACTAATGAGTAAGCCATTAAAGGAGATTTTTTTTTTTTAATGTTTAGATGCATTTAGCAGGCATAGTTTTGAGCAACTGAGACAGCAAAGTATTGTGGATTATCAGATTACCAGATTATAAAATTAAATCAAACTATAACACAGCATAAGGACAATTTTTCCTTTTCAAATTAATTCAAAACTATTGCCAGGCTCTAAAGCTGAGATAAAATAATTTGTCATGCTGAATTATACTTGCATAACAAAGAAGTGAGTACATACCCTTGTGAAGCCAGCAGCAATGAGGGACATTACACATGACTCTTCTCTATCCACTCTTTAAAAGAACAAGTAAATGGTTAGAGACAGTTTTTTCTAATCAGTTACATCTCACATCTTTATTTACTAATTTATATAATATTATCATTGGCAGATAATGAATAGTTTTAGATGAATTAGATTAACATTCAAGTCAAATGTACAAAGTTAAAACAATTTTCTGTTTTAGTTTCACACTGGCTTTTTGGCAACAGATATTAATGCTTGAAATACAGAGATTACACTAAGAGCCAGAACACAGGAGTGAGCACGCAGCTATGTGATATATGTAAAAATTTTAATTTAGACTCAATTATGTTTATTCTTTTCTTACCTCCCAGTTTAAAATGAAATATAATGTTTCCCCCAATTATGTATAATGTAAATTCTCCTAGATATTTTGATTTAGAAGTCCCTAAGAAATATATCCGGAAAACATTCATACTTCAGGAATGGCATTCTCCCTTGGTTGGCCCTTTTCTAAAGTGAAAGACAGTCCAAAATCACAAAACCTAGTGTTAAAGTACAAACTCCAGCCATGAATTTAACTGCCAAAGTGAAAGAAAATAAGAAAGAGGAAAAGGCCAAACTAGAAAGGGTGATGCCTATCACAGGACACAAGCTGATACTCAGGCCTCTGTTAAGCACACACGTTACACTGACATCTGAATTTCAACACTAAAAAAAGAAAAATATCTTACCTGCGTACTACACCAATAATAACTGTGTTTTCTGAGAGTTTTGATGATCTGATAGACCTTTAAAAAAAAGTTTTAAAATAAATTTAA
Source organism: Cephalophus harveyi (assembly GCA_006410635.1). Lineage (NCBI taxonomy): Eukaryota > Metazoa > Chordata > Mammalia > Artiodactyla > Bovidae > Cephalophus > Cephalophus harveyi. The sequence goes on along the minus strand of SJYT01034753.1, from coordinate 253,025 downwards.
AGCAATTCTTTAAAAACTAAATACACCTAAACCTAAATTTTGGTAGAACAGTTAAAGTTGGGGGAAAGCAAAAGATCCCTCCACACTCTGGAGTCACCTTCCTGGCTAACCTGACCTTTCTTTCTTCAGGGGACAAACTGCTAACCAATGGCCCATGGTGACCCTCAGAATTATGGAGCATGAAGACAGCAGCCAGCTCTGATGACATGCCTTCTATTTGTTCTTGTTCTGGTCTCACCTGTTTCAGATGGAGAATTTTCCCTACCTGGGGAATCTCCCTTACACGAGAAGGGTCACTCGTCTCTTCCTGTCAAAGGAAGATGCAGGTCTACATGTATCACAGCCAGCGGATGGCGACCATTAGAGGCGGGGTGAGGCAGTCCGAGGGCCAGCTCTTCACTGTATTCTAAGCAGTGCAGAGAAGGGCTCCCGAGCAGGATACAGGCAAACAGTAACAATAAATACTTAAAATTCAGAAAGGCAAAGTATTCTTATGCATCAGAAAGAGGAGACTCAAACCTCACAGGAAAAATTAAGAACAGAAGACTGACGGAGAAAAGTAGAAAACACTGCTCTACTGAAGTTACCCAAGGAGTATGAGGCCGCCCTTGGATGGCAAGGAGATCAAACCAGTCACTCCTGAAGGAAATCAAGTCTGAATATTCACAGGAAGGACTGATGATGAAGCTGAAGTTCCAATGCTTTGGTCACCTGATGCGAAGAGCCAACTCTTTGGTAAGGACCTTGATGCTGGGAAAGACTGAGGGCAGGAGGAGAAGGAGATGACAGAGGATGAGGTGGTTGCGTGGTATCACTGACGCAACAGACATGAGTTTGAGTAAACCCTGGGAGATACTGAAGGAAGGGAAGCCTGGCTGCTCATGGGGAAGCCTGTGCTGCAGTCCACGGTGCTGCAAAGAGTCAGACACAACTTAACTAAACAACGAGGCTGCCAAAGGGACTGAATTTAACCTTTCTGGAGAAGCAGCTCCCAAGGAAGCCATGGGGAATGAAAATTCAGCCAAGAGATGAGAGAGGGCAGAGATAAACAGGACAGAGAAGAGTGGAAGCAATATAAACTCACCACTGAGATGTGCAATGGCTTTGACCCACCCTACCCTGCAGGAAAGAGCAGGACTCTCTGGAGAAGAG
>SJYT01034753.1:127743-251529 GCA_006410635.1 Cephalophus harveyi | reverse complement strand
GGGGACTTGGCCCCTGGCCTGGAAGGAAGAGACACACATAAGAGGGTGACTGCAGATGAGGGGTAGGCAGGGGGCTGGATCTGGACTCCCCCTGTCAAGACAGAAGCAAACTGGCCCTTGGAGGATGTGTCCACGATGGGACAGAGAAGAGCCAAGACTCACTGCCTTATTTCAGTTCTGCTGGTTCAAGAATCACTCTGTCACTTCTGAATCACAGAATATAGAAAATGACTGGCTTGACTATTTCTCCACTGTCCCGAGGATGACACATAACATAACCATTCCAGACGTGTAAGGGAAAAGTCAAGGAGATGCAAAGGATGCCTCAGTTTGGGCAAAATTTTTCTGCAGAGGGCCAGACAGTAAGTATTTTAGGCTTTTCATGTCATATGGACTCTGTCACAAGTACTCAATCCTGCCCCTGAAGCATGAGAGCAGGCACACACAAAACATGAATGAATGGGCCTGCCTGTGCCCCGCTGTGCTTACCCTTGCCTCAGGGTATCGAGGCTAAGTTTTCTTCTGGAGCTCAGGCGGAGCAAGGCTTAGAATCCAACAGTATATGTAGAGTAGCTCTGGGGTTGGGAAGCTGCTCAGGGATGGAGATGCTTCTCCATCTCCAGGGAACAGCCAGTCTCTCTCATGGGCCACACGGCTCATAACACATACACACTCTCTGTCAACATTTTTGCTTTTCCCAGTGTCCACTCTAGTCCTATAGCTTCCATTTCTGCCTAGCATCTCCAGAGGGAACCAACTTAAAAGGTGCTTCTTGCATGGCTCTATCAGGGAGGTCACTGCAGGGCCTGGTGACCAGGCCCCAGTCCCATTGTGGTTGCCTGCCTGGAACAGAGCCGAGCTTACCTTCCTGGAGCAGGAGCCACAGAAAGGGCTGTGTGAGCTCAGAAGCATCAGACACTCACACAGACGGGCCCCAGCCACTTTTCAAACCTATTGGCTGATACTCACCCCAGCACTAACCTTAAACAGGGAGTGAAAGATGCAGATTCACAGATAGTAGTTCCATGGCTTCTTAGGGCATTTCTAGTTGTCATCTGTTTATATTTCTATCGTATCATGAAGATTTAGAGGGAGAAATGGCAACTTTGAAGTATGCCACCAGCCATCTCAAACCAGCTCATGTCTTTTTACAGGAGAAACAGAGATCTGAGTGGTAAAAGAGCAGGTAGGCAACCACACAGATGACCTCAGTAAGCAGGTCGGGACACAGGGATAAGGGACATGGGACTGAGGACAAAGTGGAAGGAAAGACCATGTTTCCCACAGACAAGTGCATCCCTCCAAAGGAGGTCTAACACTATGAAAAGGCAGGGGTGCTGTCCACTCTCGCCACTGTTATTCAACATAGTTTTGGAAGTCCTAACTACAGCAATCAGAGAAAATAAATAAATAAAAGGAATCCAGACTGGAAAAGAAGAAGTAAAGCTCTCACTGCTTGCAGATGACGTGATATTATACATAGAAAACCCTGAAGATACTATCAGAAAACTACTAGAACTAATCAGTGAATTTAGCAAAGTTGCAGGATACAAAATCAATACACAGAAATCACTTGCATTCCTATATACTAACAATGAAAAATCAGAAAGAGAAATTAAGGTATCAATCCCATTCACCAATGCAACAAAAAGAATAAAATATCTAGGAATAAACCTACCTAAGGAAACAAAAGAACTGTATACATAAAATTGTAAGACACTAATGAAAGAAATCAAAGATGATATAAACAGATGGAGAGATACTCCATGTTCCTGGGTAGGAAGAATCAATATTGTGAAAATGACTATACTAGCAAATGCAATCTACAAATTCAGTGCAATCCCTATCAAATTACCAATTTCACTTTTCACAGAACTAGAAAAAATTTCACAATTCATATGGAAACACACAAGACTCTGAACAGCCAAAGCTGTTTTGAGAAAAAAGAATGGAGCTGGAGGAATCAACCTTCCTGATTTCAGATTATACTACAAAGCTACAGTCATCAAGACAGTATGGTACTGGCACAAAACAGAAATATAGACCAATGGAACAAGATAGAAAGCCCAGAAATAAACCCACACACCTACAGGTACCTTATTTTTGACAAAGAAGGCAAGAATATACAATGGAGCAAAGATAGCATTTTCAATAAGTGGTGCTGGGAAAACTGGACAGCTATGTGTAAAAGAATGAAATTAGGACACTTTCTAACATCATACACAAAGATAAACTCGAAATGGATTAAAGACCTAAATGTAAGAAACTATAAAACTCATAGAGGAAAACATAGGCAGAACACTTGATGACATAAATCAAAGCAAGATCCTCTATGACCCACCTCCTGAAAGACTGAAAGCTGCTCAGTTGTGTCTGACTCTTTGTGACCCCACAGACTATACAGTCCATGGAATTCCCCAGGCCAGAATACTGGAGGGGGTAGCCTTCCCCTTTTCCAGGGTATCTTCCCAAACCAGAGATCAAACCCAGGTCTCCTGTATTGCAGGCAGATTCTTTACCAGCTGAGTCACAAGGGAAGCCCAAGAATACTGGAGTGTGTGTAGCCTATTCCTTCTCCAGGAGACTTTCCCAACCCAGGAATCGAACCGTGGTCTCCTGCATTGCAGGTAGATTCTTTACGCCAGCTCCTAGAGTAATAAAAATAAAACAAGTGGGACCTAGTTAAACTTAAAAGCTTTTGCACAGAAAAGGAAATGATAAGATGAAAAGACACCCCTCAGAATGGGAGAAAACAATAGCAAATGAAAAGATTGACAAAGGATTAATTTCCAAAATATACAAGCAGCTCATACAACTCAATACCAGAAAAAAAAAAACAACCCAATCAAAAACTGGGGAAAAGACCTAAACAGACATTTCTCCAAAGACATACAGATGGCTAACAAACACAGGAAAAGATGCTCAACATCACTCATTATCAGAGAGATGCACATCAAAACCATAATGAGGTATCACCTCACACTGGTCAGAATGGTCATCAACAAAAAGTCTACAAACAGTAAATGCTGGAGAGCGTGTGGAGAAAAGGGAACCCTCCTGCACAGCTGGTGGGAATATAAATTGATACAGCCACTATGGAACAGTATGGAGATTCCTTAAAAAACTGGGAATAAAACCACCATACAGATGAATGGATAAGAAGTCATAGAACATATATACAATGGAATATTACTCAGCCATAAAAAGGAACACAATTGAGTCCATTCTAATGAGGTGGATGAACCTAGAGCCCATTATACAGAGTGAAGTAAGTCAGAAAGAGAAAGAGAAATACTGTATACTAACACACATATATGCAATCTAGAAAGATGGTACTGATGAATTTATTTGCAAGGCAGCAGTGGAGAAACAAAACACTTATGGACATGGGGAAAGGGGAAGAGAGGATGAGATGTATGGAGAGAGTAATATGAAAACTTACATTACCATATGTAAAATAGATAGCCAATGGGAATTTATTGTATGTCTCAGAGAACTCAAACAGGGGCTCTGTATCAACCTAGAGTGGTGGGATGGGGAGGGAGATGGGAGGGAGGTTCAAGAGGGAGGGGACATGTGTATACCTATGGTTGACTCATGCTGATGCTTGACAGAAAACAACAAAATTCTGTAAAACAATTATCTTTCCATTAAAAAATAAATTTAAAAAAAGGTAGGAGTATATTCTAGGCTTTTTCCAGTCCATAAGAAAGAACTGGCCAGGAAATAGAAATGCCAGGAAACTAGATTGAAAACTAAGACTTTTTACCTTAGAATTCATGAAAACCAAGATAGAAATGACATGGCACCATCAAGATGTGCCCCCAGATGTAAGGAAGGAAGACTTCAAAGTCAGGAGAAAAGATGGGGCCTGAGTCCACAGCATGACGTTCTGCAGGCTGCGCAAGCACACTGGGAAGCCCTCAGAACCAGGCTCCCTGGTGTGACGCTTGTGTCTGACTCGACTGTGCACAACAGAACACTCTAGGGAAGGGGCTTCAGCAAGACTCAGCTCCCACATGAAAGACATGCAGAGGCAGGGAATCCAAGCTGCTATGGCACTTTGCAACATCAGGAACCTAGCTTCTGTCTTGGTTTCTTCCCATAATCCAAGACAGATGCCAAGCTCTAGCCATAATCTAGAGAACAGTTAAGAAGGGCGTGCCTTCTCCCTTCATGGACACTTTCCAGAAAATGCACATGACATGCCCATTGCCCAGCGGCAAGAGAAGCTAGGGAGCGCAGTGTATGTTCTAGGTGCCTGTCTTCCCACAGAAACACTAGAAATTCTACTATTAAGAAAAGAGTAGGGACTGCACTGGTGGTCCAGTGATTAAGATTCTGTGCTTTCACTGCAGGGGGCGCGGTTTGATCCCTGGTCAGGGAACTAAGATCTTACATGCCCCGTGGGACAGCCAAAAGAAGAGAAGAGAAGAATAGAACTGGATATGGAGGGGTGGGAGGGGGGCAGGCAACTACCAGTGTCAAGATGCACCAGGAAACTACAAATAGTTCTGATGATGGTCTTGACATGAAACTAGAGGAAGGCCACAAGCTGGAGGCTTACTGTAAGAACACAGCAAAGCCTTTCCATGAGTTAAATTTTACAAAAGCCCAACTCCATCATATGTACTTTGACACTGTTCCCTCTGCCACGGGGAATGAGGTTCACATGGACAAGAATGGAATTTACAGTAGTAAATAAAGGATGATCTTCCAACCATGGTAAGTGCAGAGATGGTTATGAAAGCTTCCAGCACTCTGAGTGCAGTCTCGCTTCTACACTCAACACAGAACATTCTGTCCACGTATGTGGGGTTTCTGTGTGGTGCTTTATTCCCCCATTTCCTTTTGTAAAAATCTCCCCTTTCATTACGGTGCCCTGCTCCTGGTGCACAGAGGAGTATTTCTTCATTTCTTCTGAGGACACTAAGCGTATGTCTTCTAAAAGGTTCTTCAGGGGGGGTGCGGGGGGATGGTTTTGGCAGCTTTTAAAAATATATATTAATTATTTGGCTGTGCTAGATCTCAGTTGTGGCATGCTGCATCTTTAGCTGTCGCCTGAAAACTCCTAGTTGCAGCATGTGGGATCTAATACCCTGACCAGGGATGGAACCCAGGCCCCCTGCATTAGGAGCACAAAGTCTTAGCCATTGGACCACCAGGGAAGTCCCTTCAGTTGCTTATAGAAAATAATTTTCTTAGACTTTAAGGCTGTTCTTTCCTCCTCCATTACTTGGCAGCTTTTTATAGGGCCCCATCTTTGTTCTTGAACTGGAGCATCATCAATCAGGCAGCGTATCTGTGGCAGGGAGGGTCAGAGGCGACTGCCTGGGCATTAGCAGCCATCCTTCTCTTAGGTCTGGGCCTGCAGAGCAGTCAACAGGAGCAAGTTCGTGCTCAGAGCACGCCGCCAGCAGGTGTGCAAGTCTGCTACACAGAGCGGCCTCCTGGCCTGCTCTCTCTCCCCTTCTCTAAACTGAGAATTAATGCAGTTCGCTGCCTTGATACCGCAGTAAGTGAAGGACTGATGCCAAGCTCCTCACGCCTCCAGCCTTCTTAAACATGGCAAGAGAAACCATATCTTTGTCTGCCTCCCTCTGCTCCCTGTCCTGGGTTTCCAGAGGATGTAGAAAGCGAGTCACAGAAGTGGTGGTGCTCGGCTCTGGTTGGTGTGGCTCCAGCAGCAGGCTCAGAGGCATGCAGTTGGAGTGAAGCTAGTTCTTTCCTCTTCCTTCCTCTGCGGCCTGGGATTTCAGCTGCAGAGGACGTTCCCAGAACAGGCTCCTCTACTAGTCCCCACAGCAGAAGAGACTTGGCAAGGAGCCTGTCCTTCTCTGTCTCCCGACTTCTGACACATCTGTCATCTTATCTTGGTTTGCTAATGGCCGTGGTCAGCTTTTGTTGCCATGGGAAGTTGGGAGGGGGCCCAGGCCTCAGCAGGCTGGCTGGCCTCAGCCCTGTCCATCTCCTACTTCACTCTCCAGGTGGCAGCCACGACTGCTGAGAAAAGTCAGCAACTGACGAAAAACCCTACTCAGGGGTGTTGATCAGGTGTCCCAAAAGGAAGATGAAGGGACAAACAGAGCTCCGCCAAGGCTAAGGTCTCGTGAGACATTTAAGTGGAGAGCAGGTTCAGGAGGGAGATCCGGGACAGAGTCCTTGAAGGGACAGTCAAGCAGGCAGGAGGGAGATCCTGGAGAGAGTCCTTGAAGGGACTGTCCAAAGTGGGCAGGCCCCCTTCAAGGGATGATCTCAAGGGACATAAACCAGGTAAGGGCCAGAATGGAGATGAAACTGACCAGCAAGATAAATCAAGGCCCACTCTTGCCTCTAGAAAACTCCTTACAAATGGCACAAGGGTCCCTCCCCCTTGCAAATCCTCAGCCAACAAGACAAATATGATGTGGCAGAAAACAGCTAGTGAGAGAGACTCCAGATTCTCGACGGGGCTGTGACACAGCAATCAGGAAGGGAACATGACTGGAGTACGTGTGTAGAGGTCAGCTCTCCAGCCAACACAGGGCGAAATGCTGCTCTGCTTGCTCCACACTCGTCCTCCCAAACCTGTGGGCTTTTCAGTTCTAGAGCCAGGCTGTCAAGAGCTCCTGACTGGAGGAAGGTACGGAGAAGAGACCCTCTTTCTGGGACTGGACTATGAGACCACACTTTGTGACAGCAGTGAGGATGTGTCCACCCCAAAAAGACCGTCCCTGCCCTCAGATGTTGGAAAGTGGGGGAAAGGGATTAGAACTGTTCTAGTGACCCCTGGGCCAAATATGGACAAAGCTGGGCTCAACATGGAGGAGAACTTCTGAAACCCAGGACTGCCCCTTGGGACCCCTAAGCCCCAGGAGAGGCTGGGCGGATGGTGGTGGGGACTTGGAGAGGCTGGGCGGATGGTGGTGGGGACTTGGAGAGGCTGGGCGGATGGTGGTGGGGACTTGGAGAGGACATGCACACGTGACAGTCTGTATGTCTCTAAAACCAAATAAGAAGCAACCCAAGTCACGTTCTCTATTTTCAAACTGTAAAACTGGACATTTATATATCAATACAAATTTGCTGAATAAGTTACCCTATTTGTTTAGAGAGCTTCCCTAGTGGCTCAGATGGTAAAGAATCTGCATGAAAAGTGAGAGACTCAGGTTCGATCCCTGGGTCAGGAAGATTCCATTCCCAAAATGTGTAAAAATAGAACATTTTCCCACCTAAAAAAGTGGAGCATAATTGCATGTTATATGTATTTGCTATTGTTTACTAAGTTGTGTCCGACTCTTCTGTGACCCCATGGACTACAGCCCACCAGACTCCTCTGTCCATGGGATTTCCCAGGCAAGAAACTGAAATGGGTTGTCATCTCCTCCAGGGGATCTAACTGACTCCTAGGGATTTGGAACCTGTGCTTCCTCCACTGGCAGGCAGATTCTTTATGAGGGAAGTCTTATGTGTATTTTTTAGTTCAATTCAGTTGCTCAGTCGTGTCCAACTCTTTGCGGCCCCACGGACTGCAGCACACCTCCCTGCCCATCACCAACTCCCAGAGCTTACTCAAACTCATGTCCATTCAGTCGGTGATGCCATGCAACCATCTCATCCTCTGTCGTCCCCTTCTCCTCCCACCTTCAATCCTTCCCAGCATCAGGGGCTTTTCAAATGAGTCAGCTCTTCACATCAGGTGCCCAAAGTATTGGAGTTTCAGCTTCAACATCAGTCCTTCCAATGAATATTCAGGACTGATTTCCTTTAGGATGGACTGGTTGGATCTTCTTGAGTCCAAGGGACTCTCAAGAGTCTTCTCCAGCACCATGGTTCAAAAGCAACAGTTCTTCGGTGCTCAGCCTTCTTCACAGTCCAACTCTCACATCCATACATGACTACTGGAAGAGGTTTAAGCGTCTGCCTCCATTGCGGGAGACCCGGGTTCGATCCCTGGGTTGGGAAGATCCCCTGGAGAAGGAAATGGCAATCCACTCCAGTATTCTTGCCTGGAGAATCCCATGGACGGAGAAGCCTAATAGGTTGCAGTCCACGGGGTCGCAAAGAGTCGGACACGACTGAGCGACTTCACCTCACCTCACCTGACTAGACGGACTTTTGTTGGCAAAGTAATGTTTCTACTTTTTAATATGCTGTCTACGCTATGGTTTTTCCAGTAGTCATGTATGGATGTGAGAGTTGGACTGTGAAGAAGGCTGAGTGCCAAAGAATTGATGCTTTTGGACCGTGGTGTTGGAGAAGACTCTTGAGAGTCCCTTGGACTGCAAGGAGATCCAACCACTCCATTCCTGTCTCTTATACACATCTAGATGTGTATAAGAGACAGATGCAATAGAGTATATACTATATGATTCCATTTATACAAAGTTCTAGAACAGGCTAGGGCTTCCCTGGTGGCTCAGAGGTTAAAGCGTCTGCCTCCAATGCGGGAGACCCGGGTTCGATCCCTGGGTTGGGAAGATCCCCTGGAGAAGGAAATGGCAATCCACTCCAGTATTCTTGCCTGGAGAATCCCATGGACGGAGAAGCCTAATAGGTTGCAGTCCACTGGATCGCAAAGAGTCGGACACGACTGAGCGACTTCACCTCACCTCACCTGACTAGACGGACCTTTGTTGGCAAAGTAATGTTTCTACTTTTTAATATGCTGTCTACGCTATGGTTTTTCCAGTAGTCATGTATGGATGTGAGAGTTGGACTGTGAAGAAGGCTGAGTGCCAAAGAATTGATGCTTTTGGACCGTGGTGTTGGAGAAGACTCTTGAGAGTCCCTTGGACTGCAAGGAGATCCAACCACTCCATTCTGAAGGAGATCAACCCTGGGATTTCTTTGGAAGGAACAATGCTAAAGCTGAAACTCCAGTACTTTGGCCACCTCATGCGAAGAGGTGAGTCATTGGAATGAGTGGGAATGAGTCTGATGCTGGGAGGGATTCGGGCCAGGAGGAGAAGGGGACGAAAGAGGATGAGATGGCTGGATGGCATCACTGACTCAATGGACGTGAGTCTGAGTGAACTCCAGGAGTTGGTGATGGACAGGGAGGCCTGGCACGCTGCGATTCATGGGGTTGCAGAGTCGGACACTACTGAGCGACTGAACTGAACTAGATTGATTATAACTTTTCTTCCAAGAAACAAGTGTCTTAATTTCATGGCTGCAGTCACCATCTGCAGTGATTTAGGAGCCAAAAAATATAAAGTCTGCCACTGTTTCCCCATCTATTTGCCATAAAGTGATGGGACTAGAGACCATGATCTTAGTTTTCTGAATGTTGAGTTTTAAGCGAACTTTTTCACTCTCCTCTTTCACTTTCAACAAGAAGCTCTTTAGTTCATCACTTTCTGCCATAAGGGTGGTGTCATCTGCATATCTGATGTTATTGATATTTCTCCCAGCAATCTTGATTCCAGCTTGTGCTTCTTCCAGCCCAGTGTTTCTTATGATGTACTCTGCATATATGTTAAATAAGCAGGGTGACAATATACAGCTTTGACGTCCTCCTTTCCTGATTTGGTACCAGTCCGTTGTTACATGTCCAGTTCTAACTGTTGCTTCCTGACTTGCATACAGATTTCTCAGGAGGCAGGTTAGGTGGTCTGGTATTCCCATCTCTTAAAGAATTTTGCAGTTTCTTGCGATCCACAGTCAAAGGCTTTGGCATAGTCAATAAATCAGAAATAGGTGTTTTTCTGGAACTCTCTTGCTTTTTCGATGATCCAGCAGATGTTGGCAATTTGATCTCTGGTTCCTCTGCTTTTTCTAAAACCAGGCTGAACATCTGGAAGTTCATGGTTCACGCACTGCTGAAGCCTGGCTTGGAGAATTTTGAGCATTACTAGCATGTGAGATGAGTGCAACTGTGTGGTAGTTTGAGCATTCTTTGGCATTGCCTTTCTTTGGGACTGGAATGAAAACTGACCTTTTCCAGTCCTGTGGCCAAGGCTGAGTTTTCCAAATTTGCTGGCATATTGAGTGCAGCACTTTCACAGCATCATCTTTTAGGATTTGAAACAGGTAAACTGGAATTCCATCACCTCCACTAGCTTTATTCATAGTGATGCTTCCTAGGGCCCCCTTGACCTCGCGTTCCAGAATATCTGGTTCTAGGTGAGTGATCACACCATTGTGTTTATCTGGTCATGAAGCTCTTTTTTGTACAGTTCTTCTGTGTATTCTTGCCACCTCTTCTTAATATCTTCTGCTTCTGTTAGGTCCTTACCATTTCTGTCCTTTATTGTGCCCATCTTTGCATGAAATCTTCCCTTGGTAGCTCTAATTTTCTTGAAGAGATCTCTAGTCTTTCTCATTCTATTGTTTTCCTCTATTTCTTTGCATTGATCTCTGAGGAAGGTTTTCTTATCTCTCCTTGCTCTTCTTTGGAACTCTGCATTCAGATGGTTGTATCTTTCCTTTTCTCCTTTGCTTTCGCTTCTCCTCTTCTCACAGCTATTTTTAAGGCTTTCTCAGACAACCATTTTGCTTTTTTCCAATTCTTTTTCTTGGGGATGGTCTTGATCCCTGTCTCCTATACAATGTCATGAACCTCCGTCCATAGTTCTTCAGGCACTCTATCAGATCTAATCCCCTAAATCTATTTGTCACTTTCACTGTATAATGGTAAGGGATTTGATTCAGGTCATACCTGAATGGTCTAGTGGTTTTCCCTACTTTCTTCAATTTGAGTCTGAATTTGGCAATAAGGAGTCATGATCTGAGCCACAGTCAGCTCCTGGTCTTGTTTTTGTTGACTGTATAGAGCTTCTCCATCTTTGGCTACAAAGAATATAATCAATCTGATTTTGGTACTGACCATCTGGTGATGTCCATGTTTAGAGTCTTCTCTTGTGCTGTTGGAAAAGGGTGTGTGCTATGACCAGTACATTTTCTTGGCAAAACTGTGTTAGCCTTTGCCCTGCTTCATTTGTACCCCAAGGCCAAATCTGCCAGTTACTCCAGGTGTTTCTTGAGTTTCTACTTTTGCATTCCACAGTAAAAAAAAAACAAAAGTAAAGCATATATTTAAAGTGGAAAACCAAAATAAATAAATAAAGTGGATAACCAACAAGGTACTAGTGTACAGCACAAAGAACTCTACTCAATGTTATGTGGCAGCCTGGATGGGAGGGGAATTTCAGGGAGAATGGACACATGTATACGTATGGCTGAGTTGCTCTGCTATGTACCTGAAACTATCACAATACTGTTAATCAGCTATACTCCCATAGAAAATAAAAAGTTTAAAAAAAAAAAAAGCAGAACTACCACAATTTAATCTTTCCCTTAGAGCCCTGGACAGTCTAGCAAGGCCATGTTTGTAAGTGTGAAGGTCACTGTTCTGCACACATCTGTGGCCGGGTCTGGACTTGGATAAGACTATGAAGGAAGCCAGGCTTTCCTCAGCGCCTCACCCCTCTCACCTCTTCTATCTGGGCTCTCTGGCCCTCTTCAGATGCCTCTCCTGCCTCGCAGCACTCCATCAAGACTATAAGCACCACGTAACTGAGACATTTTCTTCCCTTCCTCTGAATGCCATCCACCAAATGTTTGAGAGAGAAAGGATCTTGGAAATCAAATGTTCCAGATTTGCAGCTGAGAAAACACATCCTCAGAGAAGATGTAAAGTGACCTGAAGGCCAGAGGCTAGGCCCCGGGGTCAGGACTCCCTCCACACCTCTGCAGCCCGCATGGGTGCACTGCCAGATGGCACGTCCGACAGATCTGGCTCCAGGGACAATGGCTAACTGTCATCAACCCGACAGTAACAGGAAAGGGAGGCAGGCAGCACAGCAGGCCTGAGACCAAGGCCGGGGGCAAGTCTGAACAGACGTGGGTCACACCAGGGCGAAAGCCACCCTGTCTGACTACCTGACAGGTGAATTCTCAAGTACACAGAAGTCACCATGTACCTATACACAGCCTTTTGATGGGATGTCAATTTCTTGTCAGCTCAGTTTTTAAATCGTTACATTAATATTTAGCTTTTAATCTTTTCTAGCTCTTGAAAACCAAGATTTAAACATCCCTAAAATTAACACCCAGCCCCATCTATGGCAAATAGATGCGGAAACAGTGGAAACAGTGTCAGACTTTATTTTTTTCGGCTCCAAAATCACTGCAGATGGTGATTGCAGCCATGAAATTAAAAGACTCTTACTCCTTGGAAGGAAAGTTATGACCAACCTAGACAGCGTATTAAAAAGCAGAAACATTACTTTGCAAACAAAGGTCCATCTAGTCAAGGCTATGGTTTTTCCAGTAGTCATGTATGGATGTGAGAGTTGGACTATAAAGAAGGCTGAACGCAGAAGAATTGATGCTTTTGAACCGTGGTGTTGAAGAAGACTCTTGAGAGTCCCTTGGACTGCAAGGAGATCAAACCAGTCCATCCTAAAGGAAATCAGTCCTGAATATTCATTGGAAGAACTGATGTTGAAGCTTAAACTCCAATACTTTGGGCACCTGATGCGAAGAGCTGACTCATTTGAAAAGACTCTGATGCTGGGAAAGATTGAGGGCAGGAAGAGAAGGGGACGACAGAGGATGAGATGGTTGGATGGCATCACCAACTCAACGGACATGAGTTTGAGTAAGCTCCGAGAGTTGGTGATGGGCAGGGAAGCCTGGCGTGCTACAATCCATGGGGTCGCAGAGTCGGACACAACTGAGTGACTGAATTGGAACTGGAAAATTAACACATTATAAAATTTTACATTATATTCAAATTATGATTTGTCTTCCCCCAAGTAAAGCTTCCTTTTAAATAAAATTGATATTTCACTTTTGCTTTGCTTCCATCAGCAACAAATGACTTTTCTTGAGAAAGCAACTTTCTTAGATTTATGTCTGCTACACAAATTCTCTCATGATATTGATTTTCTGCAAGTATTAAAAACAAGGTACATTTGCCTAAGATTGGAAGACCATTTTCAAATGTGTTGTAACTTTTAAAACATCTAGAAAATGACAGGAACTCTTGTTGCAGTCCTATGTAGGTGACAGTTGTGGTTAATGACATACAGGATTTCATCTTAACCCTTAACAGTTCACATTCATATTTTCTTACTGCTTTAAGCAAAGCAAAATGAAACAAAAGAGATAAAGACCACTCCTAAAAGTAATAATATTCTAAAGTGAAAGTGTTAGTTGCTTAGTCGTGTCTGACTCTTTGTGACCCCATGGACGGCAGCCCACCAGGCTTCTGTGACCATGGGATTTCCCAGGCAAAAATATCACAGTGGGTTGCCATTTCCTTCTCCAGGGGCTCTTCCCAACCCAGGAATCAAACACAGGTCTCCCGCACTGCAGATGAATTCTTTACTGAATTAGCCACCAGAAAGAAAAGTTATGACCAACCTAGATAGCATATTCAAAAGCAGAGATATTACTTTGCTGACTAAGGTCCATCTAGTCAAGGCTATGGTTTTTCCTGTAGTCATGTATGGATGTGAAAGTTGGACTGTGAAAAAGGCTGAGCACTGAAGAATTGATGCTTTTGAACTGTGGTGCTGGAGAAGACTCTTGAGAGTCCCTTGGACTGCAAGGAGATCCAACCAGTCCATTCTGAAGGAGATCAGCCCTGGGATTTCTTTGGAAGGAATGATGCTGAAGTTGAAACTCCAGTACTTTGGCCACCTCACGCGAAGAGTTGACTCATGGGAAAAGACTCTGATGCTGGGAGGGATTGGGGGCAGGAGAAGGGGACGACAGAGGATGAGATGGCTGGATGGCATCACGGACTCGATGGACGTGAGTCTGAGTGAACTCCAGGAGTTGGTGATGGACAGGGAGGCCTGGCGTGCTGCGATTCATGGGGTTGCAAAGAGTTGGACACGACTGAGCGACTGAACTGATCAGCCACCAGGGAAGCCCAATAATATAGTCTAACGTCTTGTTCATTTTACATGCATGGAAGGCAACTTAAAAGATACTGAATTCAACTGAATGTATTTCAGGACTGCATTTATTGTCACAAATGCCACAGGACTCTTGAGGCCCACTTCTCAGGCTCACCTGCACAGTGCCTCAGCATCCAGATGTCGGGAATTTCTGTGGTCTATAATGATGATGTCATGGTGTTTGTCCAAGAAACAGGCGAGGGCAGTCTGAGCCTCCTTGGTAACTGTACACATAAACCCTGCTTTTTCACACGCCCTGCAGAATCCATTACACTGGTTATCTTCTTTGGTAAACACTAAAAGTACCTGAATCAAAAAAGCATGAACACTTCTTTTTAAAAAAAAGAAAAAAAGATGCTGTTAGAACTGTCATGTCTTAGAAGCCCATAGAAAACTCCCAAGTGTTTTCAAGACAAGTATACATATGTAAGCATTACAATCTGTTGAGTAAATCCTTCTCCTCCATGTAACTAGGGAACGTTACTGCTCAGCTCCCTGAAACAAGTGCTATTCTAGCTGTTCCTAGTCTGGAAGTCAGAGCATGGGTCAAATGCTTATTTCTTTTGCTAATCAACCCATTGGAAGAATTCAACAAAGACTTAAGTATTTCATCTTAAAACCAAATCAATCAAAACACAAATTTTAGTTAACAGGAAGTTAGCTAGGTTAAGTCCTTAGATGGTAAACGTCAATATTTCAGTCCAGCTCTTAAAATACTTAATACTTTAAATAATATTTAAAGTATTAAATAATCTGACTCAAGACTTCTTAATTCCTCCAAGTTTAAAAATAAAAAAATTACTTTGATTTTAAGAGAGGAGATTCAAAGCAGACCAAAATGTGACACTTTCAAACCTGCTCATTTAGTGACACAGGAATAGCTCCAGGTTCAAGAGCCAGCTGGCGCCCCTGTGCCCAGCCCGGGCAGGTGAGGCCTGCGGCTGCTTCTGCCCTGTGCAGCCAGGTCCCTGTGCCAACCTGGTACAGGCGTGCCGCCCCATCCCCCTTCACACCCAGGCTGGCCGGCCTGAGGGGAAGAGACTGCGAGGCTGACAGAAACCCTGTTCCTGAGGCCTGGGTTCCTCTAAGCTTACTCGGGTGCACAAATACAAGAGAGGCAAACAGCAAATTTCTGCCAGTGCTTTTCACATGCTGCAAATTCTAACAGTGTGTGTACGTGAGGCATCTGGTCACTTTGGAGCTTAATTTCAGTTGGTTATTTTGTTTAAGATTTTGGACTAGAAAATTTGCAGATAGTTTCTCTCTGCTGGAGCTGATTCAGTACCCTTGCACAGACTACACTTTTACTCTATTTTAGAAAATTTCAAACCTACAGGAAGTTATGAATGACAATGAATGCTAGTGACCCCCTCTTCTAATTTCATGAATTGGTAACATTTTTACACTTTTGCTCTCTCTCTCCACACACACACACAAATTATTATTATTATTATTTTTTGCTGAACCTTTTAACTTTTAAAGTAGGTTTCAGACATTTCTTCATCTGTAAATACAGATGATTCATACAGAATAAATACAGAATAAATTCATCTGTATTTCTAAGAAAAAAATATTCCCTGATATAACCGTAGTGCTGCTATCAAGTTCAGGGAATTTAACATGGATCCAATATTTTATCTAAAAGAGAAGATTGCTTTCAGTGTATACCTTTAGATCCTTTCCCTCCCCATTTTTAGAGACAACTAAAGTGAGGATTATAGCACTGTGTATTATTACCTGGAGTTGATCTGGATGAAATCTCATGGGGCCAAATTGCACGTCAGCTAGTGCTACCTGAAAGAAAAAGATCTGCTTAAAATTAAAAAGGAAAAAAAAAGATAAACTTGCTTAAATGTTGCTCTCTCTAATCAGTGCCACAGATGAAAGTGAAATTTCTAGAGAAAAATTACATAAATACTTATTAGATGGAGAGAACCCAGGTTTCTCCTTATAAACCCCAGGAAAGGTGGAGCGCAGAGAAGGACAAATAAAATGTGTCTGCTCTCGGCTTTTCTTTTTCTAGCCGTGTGTGTGACTCTAAGTGAACTGCCCACCTTCAGCCTCAATTCCTCACTTGTTACAGAGATCAGGAGGCATATAATATAAAGAACCCCACAGATTAGACACTGAATGAACGCTGGGTCCTTCCATGTCTACTCCCATCTTTCCCCTGACGGACAATGTATCCTTACATCTAAAATGGCACAAAAATAATGAAATCCAGTAAGCAGAACCACAGGACATTAGAGCCAAAGACACCTTCTCTATACACAATGGTTATCAATAAATGCTTATTGGAAATTTCCTGGCGGTCCAGTGGTTAGGATTCTGCACTCTCACTGCTGGAGCCTGGGTTCGATCTCTGGTAGGGGAACTATGATCCCACAAGCCACACAGAGGAAAAAAAAGGAAAGCTTATCTACTTGAGAACTTAAAACCAACACACAAAGATAAATACAATATCACTGGGGACTTCTCCGGTGGTCTGGTGGCTAAGACTCCACGTAGCCAATGCAGGGGGCCCAGGTTCGATCCCTGGTCAGAGAACCAGATTCCACATGCCACAACTAAGAATTCGCATGCCGCAAACATAAAAAAGATCCCATGTGCTGCAACTTAGGCACAGCACAACCAAATAAGTTAATAATTTTAAAAAATACACTGTCATAACCAAACCCCAACAAGTAATAAGAATCACAGCGCCAATGGAGAGCTCAGCATACCTGGGCGCTGCACTAAGGGCTGAACATAGTTATATCTCACTGCATCTCTGCAACACGTTGGGAGTTCACACTGGGAATTGGAGGTTCCAAGTACTTCGTTTAAGGCCACACAGTAGCTGGGACTGCGCCAACCAATCTGTTTAGTTCTATACATTGTGCTGCAAGCCCAGGGCCACTGGAAGGGCTGGGAAGTCTGTGCGCTACAAAAGGAGCACAAGGGAGGGCGGGTGGAGGCTGAAATCCAGCCCCTAGCCATGAGCCCCGGCCCTGGGCTGCTACCCGGAAGAAGAGACACATTTTTGCAGTTTCTCCAGAAACACTGTGTGTGTTGGCCGGACTCCTACACTACTTGAGGCCTCTGGGTGACGGTACGATTTCAAACCAAAACCACAGCAGCAGTAGAACTGGATCTGGAAACCTTCTCACAAGAGACTTCCTACCTGCCTGCCCAGGCCTCATCTCTCCCCTCAAGCAGTGATCCACCTACAGTAAATCCATGTAACAAAACCTGTGGAGTGACGGAGGACATCCGTGTCTACTTCTAACTGTGAGAAGCTGGTGTCTACTAATTATGGGACAAAGGCTCAGTTTCCTTGCTCTGTAGGAACCTCATCCCTCAGAAGGTGTAAGGATGAGGGTCGCTGCTCCTCTAGACCCGAGACTGAGGACGGATCTCTGCAGTGTAAATGAAGGGTGAGCACGGACATCCCATGGCACCGTCTCTCCTCCGGAGCTGGGCAGCCACAGGCCAGCCTCATCGGGAGCCACAGATGGATACTGAAGCCAGAATTTCTGAGATGATGATCCAGGAGGCTCCAAGAGAGTCTCGAGAGAGAGGCACTCTGTATAGTCACTCTCACAATGTATTAGGAAGGAAGGCAAGAGGCACGAAGAGAGACCAAAGAACAATGAAGTTTTTGTTGTTTTTTTATTAAGAAATGAATGAAATCAAAGAACAAGAAATGATAGACGCCTACTGCTTGAAGAAGACAGTGAAGCCACTGAGGAAGAAGGAAGAAAATGACAGGAAAAAGAAGGAAAATTCATTTTGCTAATTTTCTACAGTGTTGAGAGGTGGAGTTTCATGAAAGAAAAGAGAAAACAGTTGACAGGAGGGCTGTGCCACCGCCCAGGATAAAGCAGCTGCAACATTTGGGTCCGCTATGTGAACCACGGGCTACAGCCTCTTACAAAGGATGCTCATGACATTTGCTGTGAAGGATCAAGGAGATAAAAAAATAAAGTCTGAAAGGGGAAGAAAAAGTACTTATGAATAGCATAAAAATATGTAGCAGGTCACAAAGAAAACCTTAAAACATATTCCTAAGAGCAAAACTTGTACAGTCTTTATTTCCAACCACAAAGCAATCAAACCAAAAATAAAAACATAAGAAATAGCCCCTCCCTGGAAATTTAAAAAATATTAATTCATATAAGTACTGGATCAGAGAGGGGAATGCAAAAACTCTACCTACAGATTACTTGGAAAATAATAAAAACGTGAATATAATGTAATGAGGCCTACAGGATACTAGAAAATTTTACTCAGAGGCAAAACTTAGTCTTAGATCTTTCTGTCACAAAACAAGAATTAAGTAAATATACTAAGCTTCCAATTCACTAAATTTGAGCAAATCAACAGTTTAACTTTAGGAAATGAGGGAGAGAACAATAAGTTAAAGGCAATAATTAGTAAAACTTTAAAATGCTATTGACTAGCTTGATTTAAAAAAATATATATATATTTGTATATAATGCTGGTCATAACCTGAAGGACAAGATAAAAATATGGGCAGCTAAGGGCAAAAGTCCCACTCCTCCTGGGAAAACAATTCTGAGGACATGGTCTTCACCAAAAGTCGATGAAGGAACTTTTACAAAGGACAATGTACCTTTATGATCTCAACTTATAAAAATAACTCACCACTGCATTAATTCTAAGAAAGAAAAGAAGCTCCAGATTGTCTTTAAAGATCTTAGATTCCACTTCAAAATAATTTTAGCAGTGTCATTTCAAACATTAATGTCTCAGCAATTCTATTTTGTCATGAACACTGACTGTATTTACTTAACTTGACTGCATTCTAACCTTACATCCTGTCTATGGGGTATGTCCGGCTCTCAGGACCTCTGTTGAGCGGTGTCCCGGCAGGGCCAGACAGCTACTTACCATTGCCCCCCCAAAATAACCACCACCAGGAAATCTGATGACATTACTCAGCGAGCAGACGTCAGCAGCCGGTCCTGAGAGAGTAAACAACTTCCCAAGAGCTCTGGATTAGGGGATCGGAATGACTAGAATTGGTGGGTCCATTCTTTCTTTGTGTATCAAAATCAGAATCAAACTGACCTAATACTTCAGACCACAGCCCTCTTAATAATTTTTTATTTTTCACATTAATTTTAGAAGGGAATAGTCATTTTCAATTTTAATAACACAGCTATCAGCTTCGAAAGCAACTGATACTTTTAGGTAATATAAAAACAACAGTATATTTGTGGGCTTATATTAGTAATTATACAAGGGGCTGAGTTAGTCTTTCAGGTTTTTTACTATTTATATGTTTGTTAAGATTTATTGTTAAATTGGGATATTAGATTAGGACGATGTTTGTACTTTAATAGTTTAAAGTAATTTTTAACATGGCTCATGGAAGTCTAAAATAAATTATTATTAGACACCTTCATGAACCACCTTTCAGTGGTTCTTTTGTTTGCCTAACTGACCTAACATCATGACCCTGCAGGGCAAAGTTACCATGTTATGAATCTTGATCACAGTGGGGGAGGACAGGAAAGAGATATATAATTCCATCCTGTCTAAATATTCTACTCCCCTGACCCTCCCTGTCCTGTCCCTTGCCTGCTTTTTTTTTCCCCCTGTAGCTTTAGTTCCCATTTCCCACACTACATATTTTGTTATCTTCTTATTGATAGAGTGTCAATATTTATCTTCCTTATTCATTGCTAAATTTCCAATACCCAAAACAGTCCTTGGCACATGGTAGGCAGTCAAAAAATATTTCTGAATCAATGTTTACTCAACAGCTAATCTTTTTTAACCAATCACTTATCTAAAAATCATACTCATACAAGCTTATACATAACACGGGTATATAACAGCACTTCCAGGTTTCAGAGTATTTTCACTTATTAAAGGAACACAAAGAAAGGGAGGAATCTTCAGAAAAGCCTGAACACCAGGAACCACGGAAGAACCATGTGATCTATCTTTTTCCTACAACCCCTTATTAGAAACAGAAAGTTATGCTGGGATCAATTTATATTAATTGTTTACAAACCCAGGAACTACAGTAAAGATGTAAATCAGATTTTGTCTTCAGCCTAACTGTCCGTGCCCTCGAGGCTTGCCTGTGCAGCCAGTGGCTGTCCTGTCTGCCTCTCCCGGCAAAGTGGTAACTTCATCAAAGGGGCACAGCCTGGGAAAGAGTCAGGTGTGTTCTTAGGTGGGAAGAGTCAAAATTAGTTCAGACATTTGTGGACCACAAGCCATGCAGAGAGCCAGGTACCAAGAGTGCAAAGACCAAACGCCCACCCTGTCCTTGAGTGGTAGCAGGGGACTACGTAAATGATGACAATGTGGTGCAGGTTTAAAAGAGAAAGAAGGTGTCTGAAAGTGAAAGTGAAGTCGCTCAGTCGTGTCCGACTCTTTGAGACCCCGTGGACTGCAGCCTACTAGTATTCTCCGTCCATGGGATTCTCCAGGAAAGAATACTGGAGTGGGCTACCATTTCCTTCTCCAGGAGATCTTCCTGACCCAGGGATAGAACCTGGGTCTCCCGCATTGGAGGCAGACTCTTTAACCTCTGAGCCACCAGGGAATGTCCCTACCCTATGAATAAGAAAAAACTCATTAACTCCATTTTATTGATGACCAAACTAAAGCTTCTCTGGAGGAGGAAATGGCAACCCACTCCAATATTCTCGCCTGGAAAATCCCATGGACAGAGAAGCCTGGCAGGCTACAATCCATAGGGTGGCAAAGAGTTAAACACGACTGAACTACTACCACCACCACCAAACTGAAGCTTAGAGCAGTATGGTTAAAGCGCTGGTAACAGGCAATGGTGGCAACTGGGTCTTCTTGGGAGCTTAATTCTCATGGTCTTTTCATGATCTACTGAGAAAGACACCTGACCGTAACCTATAACTGAAACAAGACAAGAACCTGGAAAGCAGCATCTGTCCACTCCACAAACCTTTGTTAAGCACCCACAAGGTATCGAACGGTTTCCCAAGCACTGGGCATTCAACAGACACCAGATAACATCTCTACACAGCAGGGAGGGATCTGATGGAGAGTAAGTGGGCTGCTGTTTGGAATCAAGAGTCAAGCAAGTCTCTCTGAGGTGGTACAGGGTGGCACTGTGGAAGGCGAGATTTGGACGAGGAGTCAGCCATGCCGGGAATGGACGAGGGGGCACCAGGCAGAGCACAGGACTGGGGGTGAGACCAGGGGGACATCTGAGGAAAGAGGGGGAGAGAGGGAAATGAGCTTAAGGCCAGGCAGGAGCTGTAAGATGCAGAGCTTTCTAAGCCGGGACAAGAAACTAGGGTTTTATTCTAAATTTCATGAAAAGCCACCAGAGAGTTTTACCCAAGGGAATGATATGATCCTATTCTTGTTTTCTAAAAAGATCCCTTCAGCTACCTGTGGAGAAGAGTCAATGAGAGGATGAGAGGGGAGGCAGAGAGACAGGAATAAAGCTCTTGGAGTAGTAGTCCAGATAGGTAAGAGAAGATGCTTGCTTGGCCTGGTAGTTGCCATGGAGATGGGTAGTTGAATCTGGAATATGTTTTGGAGATGGACTGGTCAGGATTTGTTGATGCACAGAATACAACCAAATCCACTGATTCCCAGATCACAGCTGTCATATCTGACCAGAAATTTTTTATCAGTGTTGTGTAGAAATCTGGGGAGGGCATCCTGAAGAAGCTTGGTCTTTTCCAGATCCACCCACAAGATGGCACCAAGAGCTACCCTGAGGCAAAGCTCCCTCCTAGCTTCTTCCCCTGGTCCTTGTCTGAGGGCAATCTCAACACCCCATGCGTGCGTACTAAGTTGCTTCAGTCATGTCCGAATGTTTGCGACCCCCTGGACTGTAGCCCAGCAGGCTCCTCTGTCCATGGGATTCTCCAGGCAAGAACACCAGAGTGGGTTGCCATTTCCTCCCCCAGGGATCTTTCCCACCCAGGGATCAAACTCAATCTCTTTTGTCTCCTTCACTGGCAGGCGGGTTCTTTACAGCCACCTGGGAAACCCAATATCCACTTTCAATGTCCTATAGTCTTTTCTCCTCGCTTACCTACTCTTAATTTGCCCTCAAGTCAATTTACACACCACATATTTACAAGAAGCCTTTTATGTGTTACCTCAATAGGATTCCAAAACAAGTCACAGGCTACAATGAAACTGTTCAGGCTCTTTTTTCCCCAAACCCCATAGTGTTGGGCAAAAACTGGTATCTGGATTAATGAGCTATTTAAAGAGCTTAACACAATTCCTGACAGTGAGTAATGTGCAGTGAATTCTAAATATCTACAGAAAAGGTTTTCCAAGAAGTTTTTGCTATGAAAGTATACTTTTACTAACACACACACACAGGCATTTTTAAAACTATATTTTTCCAAACAGCTATTTCTTGCAGAGCACTCAGGTAATCGCTAATAAGAACCATTAACATCATGATACCTTAAAATACTGTACAAAATAGGACCCACTTCTTTAATATTAATGTAGTTGGTACAGGGGACAAATAAAGGTTTTCTTGAAACTCTTGAAGAGGACTGACTGCCTCTGAAGGTGAAAACAGAAAGAACCAACCCAGAAAAAAATGAGGCTAGCCAACTGAAGGATAACCCAACCCATGTGCCTCTCTTTAACTGTGTCACTGAAATTTAAGAATCCCTCAACTCCAACAGCAGAAATCTGAGACGTAGCATCACGGAGGCCAGACGAGAGTCTGCTTCTCACCCATGCATGCCTGCTTAGTCGCTCAGTTGTATCCAACTCTTCGCAACCCTCTAGACTGTAGCTTGTCAGGCTCCTCTGTCCATGGGACTTTTCAGGCAAGAATACAGGAGTGGGTTGCCATTTCCTTCTCCAGGGAATCTTTCTGACTCTCCCGTGTCTCCTTCACTGCAGGCAGATTCTTTACCTGCTGAGTCATCGGGGAAGCCCACTTCTCCCCTAGATCCTCCTAAAAGAGGAGAATGACCACTTGTATGAACTGGTCAGAATGAGAAGAAGGGTATACAGGCTGCCGGGCAGTGAGAAGAGAGACGCTGAGAATTCAGTGTTATTGACTCAGCTCCCTCCCAGAGAAAACCTGAATCCAGAAGGCATGGATGACGTGCAGACAAGAGGAACATTCCTGACCAAAGATTAATAAGTTAGCATCTTGCCTCTGTCTGGGACAAGTCTATTTCAGGCATATCTTCATGAACAGGTCATGTTTATCGCACACCCTGCACACTCAGACAGCAGTCCACCTTGTTCAGAAGGCCCGACAGCTGCCTGCCCACTAGCTGACCACACCAGCCATCCCGAAGCAAACACCAGCCCAGGTTTCACCAGGTTAGCTTCATGAACCTCAATGCTATCTGAAGTGGGTTACACACACACAACAAAATGAATTCTCCACTATCACCCAAGCTTCCCTTCACCAGTATTCCTGAGGTGGAAGAGATAGGGGTTTGAACTCTGACCTCTCTCCCCTCAAACAATGGTAACTTTAGGCAAGTTTCTTCTTTTTGCTAAGTCTCACCTGGAAAAAGCAGTGGGGATGGGGGAGCCTGGTGGGTCGCACAGAGTCGGACATGACTGAAGCGACTTAGCAGCAGCAGCAGCAGTGAAGCAGAAATGAGTAACAGATTTTCAGCTCTCTGCATGGTGCCGGCATAGGACCATTATCACTAGTGAAAGTGGCTGCATACACATTCACAGTGCCCCTCGTCTGCTTCCAGAGCAAGGACGAAATCCTTGCTAGGTGTGGAAGCCAAACACGTAGGTGTTGGCAGAAAGTGGGCTTCCAAACTGAAAGCTATTTGAAAAAGACACAGAGTTAACACTGCTCATCCCTACCTCCTTCTTGCGTTAAATCATCAGACGCCCTGAACGCAGCAGTTCTCAACCTGAAGGTCTACTGTTGAAACCATCTCCCAGTCCTCTTTTATGAGGGCTATCCAGAGAGTCTCAGTAATGGGCCTACATGGTTTTGTTTAACAAATAATACTGGTTTCTTTAAAACTTTCTTTTGGAACATTTTTCACTACTAATTATGTCTAATTCCAAATTTCAAATAACCAGCTTAGAAAAATCCAGGAAGAAATCATTTTTGGTTTAGAAAACTGAACTCTGAGTTTCAGAAGAGAAACCACTGGGGAAAGAGGAAGGTATATATTAAATAATGAAGAGAGTAACACTATCAACAGAGATGAGCAATCCATGGGGTAGATGAAAGCCTTGGATCCAGGATGGGGGTTCAGCATGGGGGTTGAGGGGAGAATGGCTAGAGCCTTGGCCCTGAGTCATGGAAAATCCCTGCCTCCCCATTCAGTGCTCACAGCAGCCAAGAGCCCAGGCGAGAGGCTCCCTGGGGAGGCTGTCTTCTCCCAAGGCTGCTTCTTCCTAATGGTTTTAAGGTAAAATCTTGACCAGAAGTTGTTATTTGTATTTTAAAAATGCATATTTACAGCCTCCAAACTAAATATATAAATATATATATATTTAAGAGTTTTATTTGTTTTTGGCTGTGCTGGGTCTTCATTGCTGCACGGGCTTTTCTCTAGTTGAGTGGGGGCTCCCCTCTAGTTGTGGTCTGCAGGCTTTTCATCGCTGTGGTTTCTCTTGCAGAGCACAGGCTCCAGGCACGCGGGCTTCAGTAGCTGCAGCTCCTGGGCTCCAGAGCACAGGCTCAATAGTTCTTTGCCTTTTCTAGACTACCAAGCAGTTGGAATCACACAAGTATGTAGCTTTTCCAGACTGGCTTCTTTGACTTAGTAATATGTATTTAAGGCTCTTCCGTGACTTTTTTTGTGGCTTGATAACTCATTCCTTTTCAGTACTAACTAATATTTCACTGTCTGGATGTACCACAATTTACCCTTCCACCTATTGAAGGACACCTTAGTTGCTTCTAAGTTTTGACAATTATGAATAAAGCTGCTAAAAACATCCTTGTGCAGGTGTTTGCACAGTGTAAGTTTTCAACTCCTTTGGGTAAATACAAGGACAGCAGATGCTACATCTATGACAGGAGTCTGTTTAGTTTTTTAAGAGGCTGCCAATCTGTCTTCCAAAGTGGCTGCCATTCTACATTCCCTCCAGCACTGTTTACATTTCCCACCCCCCACCCCCCGGCCCTTTGCACCACATCCTTGTCAGCATTTGGTGTTGTCAGCATTACAGATTTGGGCCATTTAAACAGGTGTGGAACAGTATCTTACTGTTCCTGTAATCTACATTTCCCCGACACATGGTGGGGTGTATCTTTTCATATGCTTATCTGCTATCTGTATATCTTTGGTGAGGTGTCTGTTAAGGTCTTTGGCTCATTTTTTAACCAGATTATTCATTTTCTTTTTTTTTTTTTTTTTTAATTGGAGTATAGTTGTTTCACAATGTTGTGTTAGGTCTTGCTGTAGAGCAAAGTGAATCAGTTGTCCATATACTTATCTCCCCTCTTCCTTGGATCTCCTTCCCATTCAGGTGGTCACAGAGCACTGAGTAGAGCTCCTTGTGCTGTGCAGTAGATTCTCATTAGCTATCTATTCTATACATAGTACTGTATACATGTCAATCCCAGATTGTTCACTTTTAACTATTGAGTTTTTAAGATGCCTTTATATATTTTGGACATCAGACACTCTCTGACATAAATTGCAGCAATATTTTTTTTTCAATCCATCTTCTAGAGTAATGGAAATAAAAACAAATGGGACCTAATTAAACTCAAAAACTTTCACACAGTAAAGAAAACCACGAACAAAATAAAAAGACAATCCACAGAATGGGAGAAAATATTGGCAAACAGTACAACTGACATGGGATTAGTCTCCAAAATTTACAAATAGGTCATGGGGCTTAATATTTAAAAAATAAAATTAAATTTAAAAATGGGCAAAAGACCTGAATAGCCATATCCAAAGAAGACAGATGGGCAAGAGGCACATGAAAATATACTCAATATCACTAATTATTAGAGAAATGCAAATCAAAACTACAATGAGATAGCAGCTCACACCAGTCAGAATGGCCATCATCAAAAAATCTACAATCAATCAATGCTGGAGAGGGTGTGGAGAAAAGGGAAACCTCCTAGAATGTTAGTGGGAATATAAATTGGTACACTCTCTATGCAGAATAGTATGGAGGTATCTTTAAAAAGTAAAAATAGAGCTACCATACTGATCCAACAGTCCCACTCCTGGGCATATATCCAGAGGAAAATGCCAAGACACAGAGGCAACCTAAATGTCCACTGACAGATGAATGGATAAAGATGTGGTACATATATACAACATAATATTACTCAGCCATTGAAAAAAGAATGAAAATAATGCCATTTGCAGCAACACAGATGGAACACAGATGGACCAGGAAATTATCGTACTAAGTCAGACAGAGAAAGACAAATATCATATGATACTGTGTACATGTAGAATCTAAAAAAAAAATTAAAATAAACTTATTTACAAAACAGACTGACAGATTTACAGAAAAACTTATGGTTACCACGGAGGAAGTGGGAAGAGGAGGGACAGACTGGGAGTTTGAGACCGAACTGTACACACTGCTATATCTAAAACAGATAAAGGAACTATGGTATGGCACAGAGAACTTTGGTCAATATTCTGTCATAACCTAAATGCGAAAAGAATTTGAAAAAGAATAGATACATGTTTATGTATATGTAGAAATTAATAACTTTGCTGTACACCTGAAAAAAAAAAATCTTAATTAACTATAATATAAAATACAAGTTTTTTAAATGTTTGGTAGAATTCACCAATAAAACAATATGGGCCTGGGGCTTTCTGTTTTGGAAGGTTACTGACTACTGACCCAATTTCTTCAGTAGATAGGGCTATTCAGATCTATTTCTTTTCATGTGAGCTTTGGCAGATATTGTCTTTTCAAGGAATTGGTCCATTTCATCCAAGTATCAAAATGCGGGCACAGAGCTATGAAAGTATTCTTTTACTATCCTTTCAAATTCCATGAGATCTGTAGTGAAGTCTCCTCTTTCATTTCTGAAATTAGTAATTTGTATCTTCTCTCTTTTGTAGTTAGCCTTATACAGAGACTAATACATTTTACTGATCTTTTCAAAGAACCAGCTTTTGGTTTCAAGGATTTTCTCTATTGATGTCTTGTTTTCAGTTGCATTGATTTCAGTTCTTGTTCAGGTGCTCAGTTGTGTCCAACTCTTTGCAACCCCATGAACTGCTGCACACCAGGCTTCCCTGTCCGTCACTATCTCCTGGAGTTTGCGCAAATTCATGTCCATTGAGTCAGTGATGCTATCCAACCATCTCATCCTCTGTTGTCCTCTTCCCCTCTTGCCCTCAGTCTTTCCCAGCGTCAGAGTTTTTTCCAACGAGTCAGCTCTTCACATCAGGTATTGTATTGACCACATAAGGTATTGCATCAAAGTATTGGAACTTCAGCTTCAATATCAATCCTTCCAATGAATATTCAGGACTGATTTCCTTTAGGATTAACTGGTTTGATCTCCTTGCTGTCCAAGGGACTCTCAAGAGTCTTCTCCAGCATCTCAATTTGAAGGCATCAATTCTCCAGCACTCAGCTTTCTTTATGGTCCAGCTCTCACACCAGTACATGACTACTGGAAAAACCAGAGCTTTGACTATAGGGTCAAAGAGCTTTGTCAGCAAAGTGATAGCTCTGCTTTATAATATGCTGTCCAAGTTTGTCATAGATTTTCTTCCAAGGAGCAAGTGGCTTTTAATTCTGTGGCTGCAGTCACCATCCTCAGTGATTTTGGAGCCCCAGAAAATAAAATGTGTCACTATTTCCCCATTCGTTTGCTGTGAAGTGATGAGACCGGATGCCATGATCTTAGTTCTTTGAATGTTGAGTTTTAAGGCAGCTTTTTCACTCTCCTCTTTCACTTTCATCAAAAGGCTCTTCAGTTCCTCTTTGCTTTCTCCCATTAGAGTGGTATCATCTACATATCTGAGGTTGTTGATATTTCTCCCAGCAATCTTGATTCCAGCTTGTGAGTCTTCCAGCCTGCCATTTAGCATGACGTACTCTGCATAAGTTAAATAAGCAGGGTGACAATATACAGCCTTGATGTACTCCTTTCCCAATTTGGAACTAGTCCATTGTTCTATGTACGGTTCTAACTGTTTCTCTTGACCTGCATACAGGTTTCTCAGGAGGTAGGTAAGGTAGTCTGGTATTCCCATCTCTTTAAGAATTTTCCACAGTTTGTTGTGATTAAAGGCTTCAGCATGGTGAATGAAGCAAAAGTAGATATATTTTTGGAATTCCCTTGCTTTTTCTACAATTCAGTGTATGTTGGCAATTTGATCTCTGGTTCCTCTGCCTTTCTAAACCCAGCTTGTACATCTGGAAGTTCTCAGTTCACGTACTGTTGAAGCCTAGATTAAAGGATTTTGATCATTACCTCGCTAGCATATGAAATGAGTGCAATTTTGAACATTCTCTGGCATTGCCTTTCTTTGAGACTGAGATTTTCATCCCAGACTGGGCTCTTCAAGTCCTGTGGCCACTACTGAGTTCTCCAATTTGCTAGCATACTGAACGCAGCACTTTAACAGCATCATCTTTTAGAATTTGAAATAGCTCAGCTGGAATTCCATCACCTCCGTTAGCCTTGTTCGTAGTAACACTTCCTGAGGCCCACTTGACTTCACACTCCAGGATGTCTGGCTCTAGGTAAGAGTGACCACACCATTGTGGTTATCCGGGTCATTAAGACCTTTCTTCTGTAGTTCTTCTGTTCATTCTTGCCAACTCTTCTTAATATCTTCTGCTTCTGATCGGTCCTTGCCATTTCTGTCCTTTATTGTGCCCATCTTTGTGTGAAATGTTCCTTGGCTATCGCCAATTTTCTTGAAGGGATCTCTAGTCTTTCCCACTCTATTGTTTTCCTCTATGTCACTGCACTGTTCACTTAAGAAGGCTTTCTTATCTCTCCCTGATATTCTCTGGAACTCTGCATTCAGTTGGGTGTATCTTTCCCTTTCTCTTTTGCCTTTAGCTTCCCTTCTTTCCTCACCTATTTGTAGGACCTCCTCAACCACTTTGCCTTCTTGTATTTCTTTTTCTCGGGGATGGTTTTGGTCACCACCTCCTGTACAATGTTACAAACCTCCCCTTATAGTTCTTCAGGCACTCTGTCTACCATATCTCATCATCTGAATCCATTTGTTACCTCCACTATATATCATTAGGGATTTCATTTAGGTCATACCTGAATGGTCTAGTGGTTTTCCCTACTTTCTTCAATTTAAGTCTGTATTTTGCAATAAGGAGCTGATGATCTGAGCCACAGTCAGCTCCAGGTCTTGTTTTTGCTGACTGTAAAGAGCTTCTCCATCTTCAGCTGCAAAGAATATACTAAATCTTATTGTTTTTCTTTGGCTTACTTTGGATTTAATTTGCTCTCCTTTTCCTCCAAGTTTAGATTACTGATTTTAGATCTTTCTTCTTTTCTAACATGTGCGTTCAATGCCACAAATTTTTCTCCATGCACTGCTTTTGCTGCAGCCCATAGATTTTGATAAACTATATTATCATTCTCATTCAGCTCAAAATATTTGAAAATTTAGAAATTTCTTGTTTGACCCATGTATTACTTAGAAGTATATTATTTAATCTCTGATTATTTGGGGATTTTCCAGCTACCTTTATGTTCTTCATTTCTAGTTTAATTCCACCATGGTTGGAGGCCAGACATTGTTTGATTTCTAGTCTTTTAAATCTGTTAAGATGTCATGGCCCAGAATGTGGTCCTAACAAGTGTTCCATATGAGCTTAAGAAAAATGTGTATTCTGATACTGCTGGATGAAGTAGTCAATAGATGTCAATTTTATTCAATTGACTGATGGTCCTATTGAGTTCAGGGCTTCTCTCAAGTGGCACAGTGGTAAAGAATCTGCCTGTTAATGAAGGAGACACAGGCTCAATCCCTGGGTTAGGAAGATCCCCTGGAGAAGGAAGTGGCAACCCACTCCAGAATTCTTGCCTGGAAAAATTCCATGGACAGAGGAAGGCTGGCAGGCCACATGTAGTTCATGGAGTCGCAAAGAGCTGGACATGACTGAGCACACACTATTTGGTTCAACTATGTCCTTACATAGATTTTTGCCTGCTAGATTTGTCCATTTCTAAAAGATTGGTGCTGAAGTTCCCTACTATGTTAATCCACTCTCTCTCCTTGCAGTTCCACTGGTTTTTGTCAGACACGGTCTGATGCTCTGTTGCTGGGAGCATGTATATTAAGAACTGTTATGTCTTCTAGGAGAGTTGATCTCTCCATCATATGTAGTGCCTCTGTTAAGCTTTACTCATTAAAAGCTTCCCTGGGTGGCTCAGATGGTAAAGAATCTGCCTGCAATGCAGGAGACCCAGGTTTGATCCCTGGTCAGGAAGATCCCCTAAAGAAGGGATGGCAACCCACTCCAGGGTTCTTGCCTGGGGAATTCCATGGACAGAGGGGCCTGGCAAGCTAGGGGTTGCAAAGAGTTGGACACGACTGAGTGATTAACACAGAACTTTAGTTGTTAGGTCAGAGTGCTGATTTCCAAACACCTTATGTACAGAACTGGAAACCAGAAGTCCAATACATTTTGAATAAAATTACGTGCAGAAAGTCTCAAAAAGAAAGTGAAAGTGAAGTCACTCAGTCATGTCCGATTCTGTGACCCCATGGACCGTAGCCTATCAGGCTCCTCCGTCCATGGGATTTTCCAGGCAAGAGTGCTGGAGTGGATTGCCATTTCCTTCTCCAGGGGATCTTCCCGACCCAGGAATCAAACCTGGGTCTCCCACATTGCAGACAGACGCTTTACTGTCTGAGCCACCAGGGAAGCCCCTAGAAGCAGGAAGTCTCAAATTATAATCCAAATATACTTGTTAGATGACAGTAGCCATAACTGTATAAGCATTTTGCAAAGTAGGAAGTGTCTAAGGGGATGTGCATCTCTGAAATGCTGCAGAGAGGCCAACCCAGAACCATCTTCCCTTGGGCCCACTCTCTGCTTCCTCTGACAGGTGATGGGGGTGCAGGAAGCAGGCAAACGGTCCTTATTAGTGCCTTCAAAGCAACCACTAGTTAATAACCACTGGTGATTTGAAAGTGTTATTTTAAGCATTTTACACTTTAATATGCTAGACTGTTATTTATGTGTGGTAGTTTAGTCAGTTTCAGTTATGCTTTAGGAAATAAGTTCAGCGTTTTGAGTTCACTTATAATGAAATGTAATCTTTCCCATTCAAAATAGTAAGAAATGACTACTACTTGAAATTTTCACTTAAGAGTATGTGATGTTCAGGAACCAACTATTCAGGTTAAGCCAAAACTGCCTATGCATACCCTACATTCCAGAGGTGAGAATTTTGGGTCTGTTCACAAAGATCTTTAGGGGACATGTGCAAAGATGTTTGTCCAGGGTTATACAGTGGCAAGGAGTTACAAGTGATATGGATATATCTAACTGGGGGACAGTAATATAATAGACCCTTTTTCGTCTTGCTGCACCAGGATCTTAGTTCCCCAGCCAGGGATTGAACCCATTCCCCCTGCAGTGGAAGCACAGAGTCCCAACCACTGGACCACCAGGAAAATCAATGTTGCAGATCTTAGAAGCATATGCTAAGTGAAAAAAGATAACAGAATGAGATCTGGAATATAGTACTATTTATGTAAGTTAAAATACTTAAGTACATAGGTGAGGTAAGGTAAGGTGAAGTCACTCAGTCGTGTCCAACTCTTTGCGACCCCATGGACTGTAGCCTACCAGGCTCCTCCGTCCATGGGGTTCTCCAGGCAAGAATACTGGAGTGGGTTGCCATTTCCTTCTCCAGGGGATCTTCCAAACCCAGGAATCAAACCCAGGTCTCCCGCATTGGAGGCAGATGCTTTAACCTCTGAGCCACCAGGGAGAAACCTACTTAAGTACATAACAAAAACATATTTTTCTAAGAATACATAAAAACAAAATGACATACAGTAAATACATTAGAATGGTCACCTGTGGTAGGCCGGGAAGGAGTGGAGAATCAAATAAAGACAAACCAACAACAACAAAAGAGAGGAACCTTGGGAAATACGCAAGGATTTTTAAACATGAAAAGCAATAACTAAGCTTCCCTGGTGGTTCAGTGGTAAAGAATCTGCCTGCCAATGCAGGAGACACAGGTCAGATCCTACAAGTTGTGGAGCAACTAAGCCCAAGCACCACAACTATTGAGCCTGTGCTCTAGAGCCCGGGAGCCACAACTACTGAGCCCACGTGCCTCAACTGCTGAAGACCACATGCCTAGAGCCTGTGCTCCACAACAAGAGAAGCTACCACAATGAGAAGCCCACGCACCGCAACTAGACAGTATCCCCCGCTCACTGCAACCACAGAAAAGCCCACACAGCAACAGATCCGGCACAGACCAAATAAATAAATAATAACTAAAAATTATTTTTTAAAGTAATAACCATAAATAAAAAGATTAATAAATTAGACTTTTTTATTAGGAAGTGTTGTTCATCAAAAGACCCTAGTCCAAGACTGAAAAGGTTAAGTAACAGAATGTATTTGCAAAACATGTAACTGAGAAAGGATGCATACCCATAATATATAAAGAATGCCTGAAGATCATCGAGACAAAACTAGACAAACCGACTGCAGACAGTCTTGCACAGACAGATGATGTTAATACGCTAGAAACTGGGAAGGATAATTCAGTCCTCTGTGTCGGAATTCCAACCAGGAAAAGAAAGTGAGCTCATCAAGAATTTAAGTTTTAACAATTTTACAAGAATGTATGTAAGCAGGAAATTTGAACAGATACTTTAAACCTTATAAAACATAAACAAATGTCACTGGCTAAAATCTCTTCTATTTTAAGAGAGCTCTTGAGAGAAAAAGGAAAAAGTATCTGCATTGACAATTCGTGTATCTACAAGGGGAAATGAGTTACTTATGCAATTACTACACAGTAGGAAGCTTTGTTTCCATAGAGATTATGACACAACTGATTTAGGCCTTAAATTAGAATATTCCGATTTGAATTGAGAAATGATCTTTTTGTCTAAATGAATAGTGTATTCAGTGCGAATAAAAGCTCTGCACATCTGCTGATATCATTTCCTCTGCACTTCAGTAATAATTAATAATGAGAATACATCCACACAAGTCCTAAAAATGAATTCATACCCCTAAAGTTTCACAAGCGCCTGAAAATATACAGGGAATGACACATTTCTACAGGATGTACGAAAATACATAAAGAACTAACATAAAACATTTCAAGATGTCTTCCTGCTCATTTCACATCTATTACATTTAAACAGTCTTGTGAACAGCAAGACCGAAAATGTCAATTCTGTCTTCCTTCTGTCATCACTACCTGAATATAACAGATAAACTATACTGTGGGAGCTGGGAGGGGTGAGGAAAGCATATTAATCCAAAGCACAAAAACATCAGAAGGTTAAGTTTCAAAAGGAATGAAACATCATACGAGCCATAAATACAGTATGTGTAAAATCCTTCGACGGCCGCACACTGCCCGAGGTAAAGCCTGGACTCTCTGTTATGGCACTCAAGGCTCCTGCAGTGCTTAAAGCCTGAACTTCAACTGCCTCAACCTCTCAGAACTCCTTCAAAGTCCATGTCTCTTGCTGTGGCCACATCACTCATTTGGTGTGGCACATTCCTGACTTCTTCCTCCCCATCTTTCTAAACTCTATCAAGGGGAAACCCTACCTACACCTCGGGCCCCAACCTCCATCTGGATGAAGTGTCACACATCGATATGTTTCCAAGGCATCCTGGGTTTATCTCCATCATAGTGGGATTATATGCACTTGTTTTTCCTACCAAACTGGCTTCTGAGTTCTATTCACTTTAAAAAAAAACTGGAACCTAAGAAAGTAGAGCGCTTGATAACTGCTGAATCAACTAATGAATTCTGAACTCAATTACTAAATGACTGAAATCCCCAGTATTGCCCCATGTTTCCATAATAAATGTTCCTAAAGGAAATACCTAAGAAAATAAAGGATGAACAATAATCCCAGATGTTAAGGTAAAATCAAGATGGACTAGGTTTCCTGATGAGTCACTCTGCTTCCTTTCTAATTTCACTGTGAGATCTTTCCAGCTGAATGTATATTCCATCTCACTCTCAAAGGTCTGCAAAGCAACGATCCAATCTTTAGTTTTGTTACTGGTGAGTATATTCTCAATTAGTCCAATAGTCAAACTAAGTTCTGCTTGATTAGATTCTTGTCTTGCTGCTGCTCTGGGCATTTTGGTTCTCCAGTTGAATTGTTCTTGTCAACCAGGTTTTGTTTAGGTATCATAGAAAGGGCTTGACCTCCTTTTGAAAAATTGTTTTCCATTAAATTATAACATATAATAAGTGAAAAATATCATTGGTTTTGAGCATGCATAATGGAGTCTCAAAAGAAAACATGATATAAAAAAATAGAAAGTAACCTTCTGTACATCAATCAAAGGCACAATTTTCATATAAAAATGTTAGGATATGACCATGTGACTTAGTAGAAAAATGTGTAAGAAAAATCAATAAATAAAAGCAAAAAATATTTTGGAGACTAATAACAAATTTTGAATGTGTACCTATATACACTCAAAATATCTTTACATATCAAAGTAAATGAAACTTGAATTTTATCATACTGATTTAATAGTGTAAGAAAACTTTCCCAATAAAAAGACTTATTAGAGAAAGTATTAGAGGGGACTTCCCTGGTAGCCCAGTGGCTAAGCACTCCCACATGTGCTAACCACAGAGGGCCCGGGTTCTATCACTCATCAGGGCACTAGATCCCACATGCCGCAACTAAGACCTGGTGCAGCCAAATAAATAAAAAATATTTTTTAAAAATGAAAAAGTGTTAAAATATCAAACATACATGGCAGTGATAAGGAATAAATCTAAAACATGAAGTTATATTCATAAATCAGCCTCAGAAAATAAATGACAGCAGACCACTTCTATAAGTAGCTACTTTCATTTATTCTACATTAATTTTTCACAAACAGTTTTCAGTAAACAGGTGGCTGAAGGATTTGGGGAAACACGCAGATTCCTAGCACACTGAAGACTTCTTCAGAGAAAGACACTGCGGGATCCATGGTGGGGCTAGCTTAATTTACCATACCACAGGTAGTCCGAAAAAGGACTTTCAACAGAAAAGAACAAAAAGTCTGAATACGTGGTTTTGTTTTCATGGCCATTTAACTTGGATTAGCTCTATGCACTGTCAGGCAGAGCAATCACTTCGGGGCATCTGAACTGTGGTGAGTCTGAAGTCAGGGCCCCACAGGAATCACTGAAGATCTGCTCACAGAGGTGAATGTGTTTGGGGAAAGGGGATTCAGAAGAAAGAGCTGATAGTGAATGAAATGCATGAAAGAAATGTGGGAAAAGTTTTATCTCTATGGCCCTTCTGCAGGTGAACATGGAGAGTCTGATATTCCAGGGAGCCAACAGTTTGCGTCTGCAACTGGTATGTTGAATATGCCAGGCTCTTGTGCAGGGTAACCAAAAGTGACTTTAAATCTTTTTCCCACTTTAAACCTGTTAATGGAAAGAGTACTTCCTCTACTCCTAAAATGAAAATGTCTGTGTCTTTCTCTGTGAATTGTGTTGTTCAGTCGCTCAGTTGTGACCAAGTCTTTCCAACCCTACAGATTGTAGTCTGCCAGGCTCCTTTATCCATGGGATTTCCCAGGCAAGAATACTGGAGTGGATTGCCAGGTCTTCCTCCAGGGGATCTTCCTGACCCAGGGATCGAACTCCCACCTCTTTTGTCTCCTGCATTGGCAGACGGGTTCTTTACCACTGAGCCACCAGGGAAGCCCAAAACAAAGATAAGTCTTGTAAAATTTTCTGCCTTCTCTTTTTTCTTTTTCTTTCATAATTGAGATTTTATTGGTTGTTTTGAGAATCAGTACACAGACATTTCAATTTGTACACAATTCTTCACATATGTACCAAAAATCTAAAAAATCATGTAGTTGTATTTCTTAACAGTTATTCCAATGACTTTCCAGCTTAAAATTTGGAGTGAATTTTCCTTAACAGGATATTAAGTACCAATACTTTCAAATATTGATATGCTGTTACATCCTAAGTCCCACTGATTCACATTTTAATATCATATACACTACATACTCAAACTGTCAATAGTTCACAGCACATTAAAGAATTAACTAGGAAAACTAGACCACCACGACCAAAGATGTTATAGGGTGGACAAAATCCTGACCAGGAGAGCCAAGATCGAGGAGTGAGTGGTTTGCTGTAGGAAATACTACTACCAAAACAATACGGGAAGAGAAGCGATTTAAAGTGTTCAAGACATTAAGTGCACAACTGACTCCAAACTGCCATTCAGTATGCTTTGTACTATAGTATATAAAAGCTACCCCCCATCTACGGAACGTTAAGCTGACACCCAAGACAATCAAAGCCTCCCCTATTCAATATCCTGCTATTTTCTGGTTGTACCAAAAAATAAGCAACCAGCAAGTGATTTCACCTCTAAAAAAAAGCATTTACACTAAAAAAAAATGGGATAAGGTGGGATTCCCTCCTTTTTAAAAATGTTTTTAGAGCTACTAAAAAATCTGCATCTACAAAATAGTTGATAAAAATATTCCTCTGGATTGAACAAGAAGGGAACAGGGACCACTGAGAGGACCGGGTGTGTGGTATTAGTCAGACTTGGCTTCTCCTGCTTCATCAGAGGTGGGCTCTGTTCATTTTCAGTCTCTCCATTTTTTGCAAGTAAGTCTTCTTCAGTCTCTTGGTTGGCCACTTCCACCTGTTTTCCCTTTGCTTCTTTTTTTCCTTTTGTTTGCACTTACCTGTCTGAAGACTTATCCTTTCCCACCGCCTTTTTTGGCTTCCTTTCCACTTTTGCAGGGGCTGGTTTAGGCCGATCTCCTCTTGGGCTCCTCCTTGTGACCTTCCTCTTGGGTATCATGGTGCAGGGCAGGTGCCTGAAGGCCATGGCTCACCGAGAGCCTTTGCAAAGCAGAGTAGGCTGACTGCTGCCTCTCCTCCCCCCTGCCAAACCTGCTAGGACCCATGGTGGGGGCAGTGTGAGAGCCGGATCTGCCCTTTCTATCCTAATCCTAGAGTTGCATTTTGTTAGTTTCCTAGTGCTGCCATAACAAGTGACCCCAAACTAGATGGCTTAAAACAACAGCAAGGCATTCTCTCATGGTTCAGGAGACTGCAAGTCCAAAATTAAGGCGCGAGCAGGGTTGGTTCCTTCTGCAGGATCTGAGGGAGAAGCCATCTCACGGCTCTCTCCTAGTTTCTGGTGGTGGCCGGAAGTCCTTGGCTGTGGCTGTGTCACTCCCATCTCTGCCTTGGCCACGGCAAGGCCTTCTTATAACGGTCCAACGGTCATTGGATTTAGGGCCCACCCAAATCCAGTACAGGGCGTCCCAGGTGGCGCTAGTGTTAAAAAACCCATCGGCCAATGCAGGAGACATAAGAGACCTGGGTTTGATCCCTGGGTGGGGAAGATGCCCTGGAGGAAGGCATGGCAACCCACTCCAGTACTCTTGCCTGGGAAATCCCATGCACGGAGGAGCCTGGCAGGCTACAGTCCACAGGGTCACAAAAAGTTGGATACGACTGAAATGACTGAGCACATAATCCAGTATGACCTTAATGAACTAATTACACCTGCACAGACAATTTTCAAGTCAGTCACAGTCTGAGGTTCCAGTGGACATTCATTCTGAGGACACCACTCAACCCAGTACACTGAGTCACTCATATAGCCTCAATTTAGTAACTAAAAATGGTCAGTCTACTTCATTCACATAAAGCTCAAATCGGGCAAAACTAATCTATAGTATATTTTGGCAGGGAGGTAGTTGCAGGGGGCAGGCGGGAGGCAGTGGGTGACTGAAAGAGAATACTAGGAAGCCTCACAGGTTCCTGGAATGTTCTAGCTCTTGATTGGGATGCTGGTTATTACATTTACCAAATTCATCAGGTTGTAGACTTCTGAGTTACGCATTAACTGCATTAACTTTCAAAAAGAGTTTAGGTACTTTAACAAGAAAACCACCAGTCCAGCAGCTTAACAGCTCTTCAGTTTTCGGCTGAGGAAGGTTCTCTCCCCGCAGCAGGGCAGGATGGGCAGCAGCCTCCAGGGAAGGGGTGTCCCTCCTCTCCCCCACCTCCTCCCCTGCCTGCCAGCTGCTGCCTGGAGGCAGGGAGCGAAGGATCAGAGAGGAGGTCTCACCTGACTGGTACTATTTGCCCATCTCTCACTCTAGGAGCCTGCTGAGTTTTAAAGCTTTTCCTCTCAAGGAGGGAGAGTTTTGTCGTTTCTCTGGGGTGTCCAACTGTGTTCCTCCCACCGTAGTGCCTCTGTTGTTAGGGATCCGTATCAGTGGAGTATGTGACTCGACTGATGACTTCCAATTTCCACTTATATTTACTGACATGATAGTCTGTGGCCTTAGTTTCATCAGTTAGCTCTGTTACCCTCTGTAGAGACCGTTTATTTCCCTGTGTATATTTTGATATTTAGGTTTATAATCTAGTAGTTACTTTTATTAATAGCTGGAAAACGTCTTACTTTGGAGGGAATCCCCATGAGGAATGATGCAATTAAGGTGTTTTCTTCTCTTGCACCATCCCTCCACTATCCTATTTTAGTCCATCATACTATAGCATGTTTAACTTTGTACTCAAATATATACTTCAGTTCAGTTGCTCAGTCGTGTCCGACTCTTTGCGACCCCATGAATCACAGCACACCAGGCCTCCCTGTCCATCACCAACTCCCAGAGTTCACTCAGACTCACGTCCATCGAGTCAGTGATGCCATCCAGCCATCTCATCCTCTGTAGTCCCCTTCTCCTCCTGGCCCCAATCCCTTCCAGCATCAGAGTATTTTCCAATGAGTCAACTCTTCACATGAGGTGGCCAAAGTACTGGAGTTTCAGCTTCAGCATTGTTCCTTCCAAAGAAATCCCAGGGTTGATCTCCTTCAGAATGGATTGGTTGGATCTCCTTGCAGTCCAAGGGCCTCTCAAGAGTCTTCTCCAACACCACAGTTCAAAAGCATCAATTCTTCGGTGCTCAGCCTTCTTCACAGTCCAACTCTCACATCCATACATGACCACTGGAAAAACCATAGCCTTGACTAGACAGACCTTTGTTGGCAAAGTAATGTCTCTGCTTTTGAATATACTATCTAGGTTGGTCATAACTTTCCTTCCAAGGACTAAGCATCTTTTAATTTCATGGCTGCAGTCACCATCTGCAGTGATTTTGGAGCCCAAAAAATATACCTACACCTCTATTAGTTTGTCTGTTAGCTTTAAACAATACCCTTTGAACCTCAGCTATTAGAGATGAGGGGAAAAGATTCTAAACTTACCACTGTCTTCTTTCCCCTTCTCTCAAATTTGGTTAGAGAATTTCATATTTTCAGGTCATATAACCTTTACTTTCTGTTCTATTGCACTGATCTTCAAGTTTGTTTCAACCTACAGGTAAACAGAGCTTGTAGCAGTTGTTTTGCTGGAGTTTTTCCAGTTACCACTTGGTAGACTGAAGTTTGGAGAAGGCAATGGCAACCCATTCCAGTACTCTTGCTTGGAAAATCCCATGGACGGAGAAGCCTGGTAGGCTGCAGTCCATGGGGTCGCTAAGAGTTGGGCACGACTGAGAGACTTCACTTTAACTTTTCACTTTCATGCATTGGAGAAGGAAATGGCAACCCACTTCAGTATTCTTGCCTGGAGAATCCCAGGGACAGAGGAGCCTAATGGGCTGCCGTCTATGGGGTCACACAGAGTCGGACATGACTAAAACGACTTAGCAGCAGCAGCAGTAGACTGAAGTTTGACTAGATTCCTCGAGAAGAATTCATGGGAATATTCTTTCTCAATTTCATCTATTTAAAAACTTGTCTTCTTAAAAAATACAGTTTCAGTGAATATAAAATCCTTGAGTCAAACTTACCTTCTTAAGGATTTTGTCAGTCTTCTCCCAGATTGACTGATTATAAGGAGCAGCCAAATTTTCCCCTTTTATACGTTAGTCCATCTTTTGGCCTAGTTGTCCAGATAAAATTTTTTTCTTTTTTTTTTTTTTTTCTTACTGTGCTGGACCTTGATTGCTGCACAGGCTTTTCTCTAGTTGCAGCAAGTGGATGCTACTCTGTAATTGCGATGTGTGGGCTTCTCATCGTGGTGGCTTCTTGTTGCCAAGCATAGGCCCAAGGGTGAACGGGCTCAGTCATTGCGGCTCCCAGGCTCTAGAGCACAGGCTCAGTATCTGTGGTGCATGAGTTTAGTTACTCTGATGTATACAGATCTTTCCAGACCAGGGATCAAACCCATGTCTCCTGCACTGGCAGGGGAATTCTTTACCACTCAGCCACCAGAGAAGCCCCCAAATTGGACTTGGAATGTAAAGCTCAGTAACTTTACTGGGATGCACTGCAAGGCTGGCCATTCATTGCTAATTTTTCCTGGGTACGGTGCGTACTTTCAAACTACAGATTCAAATTCTCCTTTCTGGGCACTTTTGATGATCTACATTTTCAAATTTTTATTTTGTCTACTGTTTTTTTCCTCCTTCAGCAAATTTCTGTACTTTTCATTCATAACATCAGATTTATAAACTATTTTCACTTCACTTATTTACTTCACTATTTTCTATACATTGTCTTATGTCACTGTTAACTCTGCCTTCATTTCTTAGATGGCTTTCATTTTTTCCTTCACATTCCTGAATTTAGATTTCTTTGCCTGCCGACCTGCCACCTCTTCCCAAAGTTTCTGCATTTCTGATTTGTGCTCCAACTCTTCACAGCAGTGAGCCGACTTTTTTCTTTAACTTGTAAAATATTTGGTCAAATTTTCACTTGTTCTGTGCCAGTGTTTCTCTAGTGACTGCTGTTCATCGCCAGCTCTTTATTTTCATGTTTCTTCATCATTTAAAAAAAACAATTATGTTTGACAAGATCCTGACCTGGTCCATTTTTTTTTCTTTAATCTATCTTGGTTTATTTATTTGAAGAAGGTTCACTTGGGAGAGGAGCCAGAGCCACATCCAGGCAGATGGGAGTACTCTTTCTTTTTCTGCTGTATGTGGGCACTCAGGGTTGGGGGGAGATATTCTTGAGCTTCTCGTCCTCCACCCGGGTGGTTGTGGGCGCTGTTCACAGCAGAGTCCTGTCCCTCCTGCCCCCACAGCTCAGCCTGCTCCCCACAAACACTACCTGTATAAGTCCTCGTTCAGGACACCCTCCTCTGCGTCTTGGAATCAAACTGGATCCAGTAACGCTCCTGCCACCAGGCTGTGCAGTCGCTTCCACTCTTTCAAACCAGATATTTTGGTTCTGAACCCCAGGGTGTATCCCTCACCTTGGAAAGTGCTATTTGCTAGTTGAGTTTTCTTTTCCAGAGGTCTGCAGCTACGAGTGTTTTCTACTTCCTCTCTATCCCTGGTCCAATCTTTCAAGAACTTTTTCCACTTGTTTTCTGGTTTGGGGTTGCAGATATCTCCTAATTTCTCCAAAGACACAGTTTTCATTTCCAGGGTTTTTTTTCAACCTTCTCCCTAGTTGCTTGGGATAATTTTCAAGGGGAGTATAAAGAAAGGCTAACTTT
The DNA here is from genome assembly GCA_006410635.1 of Cephalophus harveyi. Classification (NCBI taxonomy): domain Eukaryota; kingdom Metazoa; phylum Chordata; class Mammalia; order Artiodactyla; family Bovidae; genus Cephalophus; species Cephalophus harveyi. The sequence continues at coordinate 209,986 of SJYT01034753.1, read as the reverse complement.
ACCACATTCAAATCTTAAGTTTTCCTTTTTTCTCCTCCAAAAAGAAAGCGCTTTTATAGTTTCTTTGAGTCTAAAGTAATACATGGTTACTCCAAAATCCAGACAGTACAAAAAGGATGCAAAGGGAAAAAGACCTGTGACCTGAAATCTATCTCAGTAACCTAAAGGAGTACTCCATGTGAGCAAATGAGCACATATCCTGATGCACACATAAATCAATTTTTCCCACTTTCCCTTAAAACTGAGAATTTTCTTGCAAATATGGATCTAAGTTACAATTTTTAATAGCTACATGATATTCACAAGAACTTCCTTTTAACTGGGAGTATCATGAGACACTGAAATGTTTAAACTTTAAAATGAAACAACCCAATAAAACCAGAAGTCATGCCTCTTTAAAGACCAAATTTTCCACATTTTAGTTTCCGTATAAATCTGAGAAAATGAGGGACTTATTCCACTGGCTTTTAGAAATAAAACAAGGAGGCCTAGGTCTTTAAAAGCTAGGTTACTAAGGGTTCTTTTTTAAAAGTTACTGTCTCCAAGACCTTTGTTCCCTGTATATAATAAATACACCGTATTTTCCTGGTTTCTCATTTACAAGAGGGAGAAAATCCAAGCAACAAAATTATCCAAGTTTTATACTAAGGACAGTCTCTACAGGTTATTAATCAAGAAGCAAGTCTAGAGAATTTCAGGGTGCTCCTTTCACAACCCAAGGTGAGCCTGCACCATGGTGTCAAACCAGGGAATGCATGCAAATTGCCTGCAGTCTGAGTTTTCATTAAATTGCCTTTTCTAATCCATTTCCTTAATTATTGACAATAGAGACTTAGAACTATATAAACACTGACCCTCAAAGCTGGTTGGAGCTGTTCAGTAAAGAGAAAACATTCTGTTCTTTCGCTCGGCAGACCACAGAGACATTTTTTCTTTCTACGAAACACCCCCGACACAAATAAGCAAACCTCCAAATGGCAGAGCACTGGCAGGCACCAAGGAACAACAGTTGTGAGTGAATATTATTCACAAAAATACTCCAAGAAGTACTTGAGCGTAGCCTGGAGGTTAAGATATGCCCCTTACAAAACTGGGTAATGCCTGATTCAGCAGTAAAGCAGTCAGGCTCAAGAAGACCTGGAGCTTCTCTGCCTCCAGTGGTTTACTATAATCAAGCTACCACCACCACCAACAGCCTGTAACATCTGGGTGTTTACTATGTACCAAGGAATTTCTAATTCAATACTCTCAGCAATCCTATGAAATAGGAACTGTTATCATTCCTGATTACAGACTGGAAACAGACTCAACAAGGTTAATCTGTAAGTGGGGGAACGGAACCTGAAACCAGAGCTGAGTAACACCCCAAGACGCATACCTGCACTGCACTACACTGCCTCACGAGCTGAACAGTTAACAGAACTCAGAAAAGGGGTAAAGTGCCTTTGATCAGGAGAGGCACAAGAGGCAAGAATCAGGCTGGGTGTGGAGAGGCAGGCTGGACTTGGGCGAGCAGAGAGGCAGAGAAAGGGCAAAGTTCTTGTAAGCAAAAGCATACAGAAAAGGAAGGCAGAGGCAGTCTTTGACAGCCATGTGGGTGATGCTAATTACACAATCTCCTCCCCCTCCCGCATCCCATCTATCTGACAAACTCCCGTTCAAGAAATTGGAGGACGAGATGCGTGAGAGACAAAGATAGGAGTCCGGTCCCAGTTCTGCCTCTCATCTGTGGCCTTGGGTTAGTCACTTACATCTCTGGGCCTCGGTCTGGTCAGCCAAGTAAGGAATGTAATGGGCAATCACGTTCAGGTAACATAACAGTATCTCATGTACTTTAAAATCTTTTAGGATATATAGATTTCCTTTTGTAAAAAGGATATGAAATTAGGTATTTTATCAGCAGGTTTGGATGTGATATTGTCATTCCTTCATTCCAACAAATATTTATAGAGCCACTTTTTATGGGCTAAACTTTACTGAGTACTGAGGTTATAGAAATAAAAATATGGATCTTATCTTAGAATAAATATAGAAGGGCAGAAAAACATATAAAAATAATTACAACACTTTGTGAATGTTTAACAACAAAAACTTGTACAGAGCATGGCTGAGAAGTGACTGATTAACCTGCCGGCAGGGGGGTGGAGGGGGACGCAAAATTCTTGAATGTGTTCAGGAGAGTGATGCCTACTCAGGTAAATCCTCAAGGAACTGCAGTGCTGTGCCAGGTAAGGAGAAGGAAAGGAGCATTCTAGAAAGAGAAAATGTTATGTGCCAAGGCAGGCTGGAGCCAGCATGTGCAGAAACAGCCAGTGGCTCAGTGTGGTTAAGATGGAAGACTCCCTGGTAGGTGAGGCCGCAGAGGGGGTTCGGGTCAGAGGGCAGACGGCCGGGTTCACCAGCAGGCCTCAGCAGTTAGCAGTGCCCCGGTCACGTGAATACTCAAGGGCCCAGGCACAAATTCCAGGTAAAAATAATAAAATGGCTCCCAACCCCCAGCAGCAGGTTCAAGCCGCTCCCACATCCCCGACTCTGCTCACAGCCAGAACCAGAAGTGAGCAACTAAGTCCCACAGGAGGAGGAGACCAGTGAGGCTGGGGGACTGGTGGGGGCAGCAGCTGGGACATCAGGGCAAACTGGGTCAGGTTCAGTGGAGGCTGAGGATCAGGGGACTCAAGGTACTCCACAGGCAGGAAGACAACTCAGGAAAAGCCGTGACAGTCGCTGTCAGACTTCTCAAGGACTTCACATACGGAGAGAAAAGCTGAAATGGCTGTGGGACTTCGCCTAGTAGGCCCGGCCCACAGAAGTTGACAGAGAGGTTCGGGCTGAATGAAAGAGAGGTGAACGCCTGAGACGGCCTCTGTAGGATGCCTTCCTCACAGCACCTCCCCATCTACTCCCCGCTGGCACTTCATGCTGTGGCCCTCTGCGGAGCACAGGCACCCAGAGCCCTGGGCCGACGGGACCCGAGGGGCAGCCTGCTGAGGGGGAAGGCCTGACTGTAGCCTGCCAGGCTCCTCTGCCCATGGGATTCTCCAGGCAAGGATACTGGAGTGGGTTGCCATGATCTCCTCCAGAGGATCTTCCCGACCCAGGGATTGAACCCAAGTCTCTTGCATCTCCTGCATTGGCAGGTGGGTTCTTTACCACTAGCGCCACTTGGGAAGCCCCAATGGGACACAGTCTGGTGGGAAACCGCTTCCTCCCTGTTGAAAGAGTGAATGAAGCTTTCTGGACTTCCCACTGGTGACTCAGTGGGAAAGAATCAGCCTGCCACTGCAGGAGACACGGGTTCCATCCCTGGGTTGGGAAGATCCCACCTGCTGTGGAGCAGCTAAGCCCATGCACCACAACTACTGAGCCTGAGCTCTAGAGACGGGGGGTGGGGGGCCGCAATTACTGAAGCCCAAACACTTGTAGAGAAGCCACAGCAATGAGAAGCCCACACAGCAATGAAGACCCAGCATGGCCAAACGAAAAAAAAAGAGTGAATCTTCCTGCCTGAGACCATATCGTGTGAGTACGTGATGCTGAGGACAGAGCTGCTGCCCTGTGGTTGAAGGCAGACAACCTTCAACCTGCATCCTCAGGGATGCAGAATTAACCATCCCAGGACCCCTCCTCCAGACTTTGTGTTACACAAGAAAAGTAAGTAGCTTTGTAGTTGTGAATGCTGTTAGCTGCAGCAGAGACAGTCCAAGATTCAGAGAAGAACAGACCAGAAGGGGCAGCTTCAAAGAAAGCTCTTGGCTGAGGCCTGGAAGGAAAACTGTAAAGCAGGGTCTGGCACAGAAAATGTGTCTTCCCCAAGGTTTCACTATTGAACCTTCTCATAGTTTTACTCAGCATCACCAAAAATATCCTAGTAGGGGGGAAAAAAAAAAAAAGTGGAAATAGAATGCTGTATACTTGGGAAGAAGTAGGATAGAAGGTAAATGCAATGGACATTATAAGTACAGAAAAGAACCTTTGGTTTAAAAAATATTATCTCTGCAAATTTGTAAATGATGCGCTGATGTTTAAAGAAAGTTTAAAAAAGACCCATGAGTTTTCCAAAGAAGACATATGGATGGCCAATAAGTACATGAAAAGATGTTCAACATCTCTCATTATTAGAGAAATGCAAATCAAGACTACAATAAGGTATTACTTTATACTAGTCAGAATGGCCATCATTAAAAAGTCTGCAAACAATAAATGCTGGAGAAGATGTAGAGAAGAGAGAACCCTCTTGCACTACAGGTGGCAATGTAAGCTGATACAGCCCCTATGGAGAACAGTATGGAGATTTCTTTAAAAATCAGCGATAAAACTACCATATGACCCAGAAACCTCATTACTGGCCATACATATGCCCTGAGAGAACCACAATCGAAAAAGACACATGCACCCCAATGTTCACTGCAGCACTATTCACAACAGCCAGGACAGGGAAGCAACCTAGATGTCCACTACAGATGAATGGATAAAGAAGTTGTGGTACACATACACAGTGGAATATTGCTCAGCCATAAAAAGGGGATGAATTTGAGTCTGGTGAACTGAGTTAGATGAACCTTGAGCCTGTAGAGTCAAGTAGGTCAGAAAGAGAAAAACAAACATAATATATTAAAGCATATATACGGAATCTAGAAAAATTTTTACAGATGAAACTAATTGCAGGGAAGGAATGGAGACACAGAACAAACTTGTAGACACAGTTGGGGAAGGAGAGGGTAGGACAAATTGAGAAAGTAGCAATGACATATCTACACTCTACACTGTCATGTGTAAAACAGACAGCTAGTGGGAACCTGCTGCACAGCACAGGGAGCTCAGCCTGGACGCTCTGTGATGACCTACAGCGGGCGGGGCGAGAGGGGCGGGTGGGTGAGGAGTGGGAGATGGGAGAGAGGCTCAAGCGTGAGGGGAGACACATACCTACATAGATGGTTATGACTGATTCATGACGCCATATGGTAGAAACTAACACGCCATTGTGAAGCAATTATCCTCCAATTAAAATAATATTAATAAAACACCCATGAGGACAGACTAGATCTGAAGGAGTCCAAGGCAAATACAAGGTGTGGAGGGAAGGGAAAAGCAATAAAAACAAGAAACGTTAACTTCCTAACTGTAGCCAACACTACATTACTTATTTTTAAAACTTCATTTATTTTTTTCATTTATGATTTTGTGTTGTTTTCTGCTGTACAACAACAGAAATCAGTCATAATTTTATATATATACACACACACACCCCTTCCCTCTTCAGCTCACCTCCCTCCCTCCCCCATCCCACTCCTCTAGGTCATCACAAGCACCAGACTGGGCTCCCTTCCCCAATTTATTAAGAAAAGAAATTTTAATGGAAAGTTGGGTCATTTAAAAGAAAATTCTTGGCTTAAGGAGATCCTACTATACCTATGGTTAAAATAAGAAACTGACAAAATATGTCAGTTATTATTAACAAAGCATTTCAAGGCTGGCTGCCTAAATGAAATACCATTCATTCTCCAGAGGACTCTGCATGGTCTTTAATTGATGGGCATTTTTATTCTTTGTATCTCTCCCTCCTAAGAGCCTTCTTTCTGCAGCCATCAATCCTTTCTGGTGGACTCCAATTTAACTCAGTATTTATTAAGTCCTAAATACCCACACTGAAATATGCTGCATGCAAAAGAAGATTTTAAAAAATAAGAAAGACAGGGCTTCTCTGGTGGTTCAGTGGTAAAGAATCTGCCTGCCAATTCAGGGGCTTTGCCTGTCACACCTCAGGCAAGAGGTGTGAAATGAAGAGGGCATACTTCTCTTTGCAGATGGTCCCTGGTCTGGAAAGCTGCCACATGCCACAGGGCAACTGATCTTGTGCACAACTACCGAGCCTGTGTTCTAGAGTCTGGGAGCTGCAACCGGGCTCACATGCTGCGACTACTGAAGCCCACACGCCCTAGAGCCTGTGTTCCACAACAACAAAAGTCACTGCAATTACAAGCCAAGAGAACACACTGGTCACAGCAAGCACCCACTTCCAACAACATAAGAGACGACTCTACACATGGACATCACCAAATGGTCAATACTGAAATCAGATTGATTATATTCTTTGCAACCAAAGATGGAGAAGCTCTATACAGTCACTAAAAAGACCTAGAGCTGACTGTGGCACTGATCATGAGCTCCTTATTGCAAAATTCAGGGCTGAATTGAAGAAATTAGGGAAAACCACTAGATGATTCAGGTATGATCTAAATCAAATCCCATATGATTATACAGTGGAGGTGATGAAGAGATTCAAGGGATTAGATCTGGTAGACAAAGTGCCTGAAGAACCATGGATGGAGGTTCACAACATCGTATAGGAGGCGGTGACCAAAACCATCCCAAAGAAAAAGAAATGCAAGAAGCCCACGCGCTGCAACCACAGAGTAGCCCCCACTTGCCACAACTAGAGAAGAGCCCATGCGGCAAGAAGACGCAGCACAGCCATAAATAAATAAATGAATCTTCTTAAAAATCAAGTAAGAAAGGTAGTGTCTGATGCTCTCGAGCAGACTACAGGTGTTTGAAAAGGACCAGACAAGCCCACAGGGCAGAGCAGAAGGGAATTCTTTGTTGTGCAGGGAGCAGGTGTGGGAGGGGTCAAGTAGGAGATGGGGTTGGAGATGAGCCTTGAAGGACAAGCAGGCTTTCAAGATGCCAAAAGGGCAAAGAGGAAGCTACAACTCAAGTCACAAAAGCAAGCAAGAAGTGAGCTTTTTCCCTATCAAACTGTCAAATACTACCAACAGACGACACTTTTGGTAGGAGTATAAACTGGTAAAAGACAATTTAGCAGTATAAAGTATCTCTAAATGTTCATGCTCTTTGATTTAGCAGTTCAAGTTACATAAACTTCTCCTAAAGAGAAATCATAGTATTTTGTATCAAGTGCATATATTACATTCTCAGAAATATTTGAGAATAATGATGGTGTGGCAAAAAATATTTAATTGTATGAACGGTCCCCACAACATTGTTTATAACAGTCAAATATTGTCAGCAAGTAGTTAAGTTCTATCCCCTATATGATGTAATGCTATGAAGTGTTTAAAATAATAGAAGTACATTAGTTGGCATGGAATGTGTTAACGTTAAGTTTTAAGAAAGGTTTCAGAAAAATGTACTATAAGAGCCCACCATTTGTTTTTAAATGTATATACAGCCACAGAAAAATGACAAGAAGGATATGCAACAAAAAAATTCAGTGATTTTCTTTGAGTGGTAAAATAATAGACAATTTTTATTTTGACTTATTTGTATTTTCTAGCTTTCTAAAGTGAACCTGTATCATTTTCACATAGAATTATGTAAATTTTCTAAGATATCTGAATTAAAATGTTGTCTTTTTTATGGTACTACCCCTGATAACTCAGTAGGTAAAGAATCCACCTGCAATGGAGGAGACCTGGGTTCGATCCCTGGGTTGGGAAGATCCCCTCGAGAAGGGAAAGGCAATCCACTCCAGTGTCCTGGCCTGGAGAATCCCATGGACTGTGTAGCCTGTGGGGTTGAAAAGAGTCGGACATGACTGAGTGACTTTCACTTCACTTCACTTCACTCCTCAAATACAGTGCAATACGTTTTGTGAGATGACAGTGAATGTCACTGCTCAGTCAACTTTACACATTTCCTTGAAAGGGCAGAAGTAACTACAGGGAGGAAGAGCGGAAAGCAGATTGTCCTAGCAGTGTCCAATATCAATACTTCACCATGGTTTCAACACCGACAGGGGGACACCTCTCCTGAGACTGTTTTACTGCAAACACCCCTTTCCTCACAGAGGGGTCATTCTTCAGCCAACAGATCTTTAAATATTTCCCGATCATCTACAAAGAGAAGTATGCCCTCTTCATTTCACACCTCTTGCCTACCCTTTTAGGAAACTGACAGGCAAAGCTTAAATTAAAATTCCAAGGAGGGGACTTCCCTGTTGGTCGAGGGGTTAAGACTCCACCCTTATGATGCAGGGGGCGTGGATTCGATCCCTGGTAGGGGCCAAGGGGCAACTATTGAAGCCCGTGTGACATGACGAGATCCTGTGCACCCTGACAAAAGACCCCACAACCCCACATGATGCAGCAAAGATCCCACGCGCTGCAACTAGGACCCAGAGCAGCCAAGTAAACAAATATTAAAAAGAATTCAGGGAAGTTCAGGCTGCCAGTCCAGCCCACAGCCCATTCTGAAGTGCACTGACTCTCCAACGGGGCCTCACGGTTCTCCTGGTGGGTAACAACAGACCCAAACCGGAAAGGCCTCAGAGGCAAATGACGATCAATTCCTTAGGTCTTCATCAGTGACTAAGAACTACATCATGGTAACCTATTAGTTGAGGTGTTAAGAGATAAAATGTGGTGTTCATAAAACAAATTAGATGTTACTACAGTTAAGCAGTGTTTTAAAAAAAAAATTTTGTAGAAATGTAAGGAAAACAAGTTACATCATGAACCAGAATATACAGATACACATAACTGAAGCACCAGTTTCACAATAGTATTTATTCTTACTACAGGGGGCACTTCTTTATTTTATATTCCATTTCATTTAAAAATAACCCAGGATTTCCCTGGTGGCCCAGCAGTTAAGATTTCACCTTCCACTACAGAGGGTACAGGTTTGACCCCTGGTCGGGGGAGGCTAAGATCCCACATGCCTTGAGGCCGAAAACCAAAACATAAGCCAGGAGCAATGCTGTGACATATTCAAGACTTCAACAAAAGAGAAAATAAAATAACCTGTAACGGTCCATTCTGAAGGAGATCAACCCTGGGATTTCTTTGGAAGGAATGATGCTAAAGCTGAAACTCCAGTACTTTGGCCACCTCATGTGAAGAGTTGACTCATTGGAAAAGACTTTGATGTTGGGAGGGATTGGGGGCAGGAGAAGGGAATGACAGAGGATGAGATGGCTGGATGGCATCACCGACTCGATGGACTTGAGTCTGAGTGAACTCCGGGAGATGGTGATGGACAAGGAGGCCTGGCGTGCTGCGATTCATGGGGTCGCAAAGAGTCGGACACAACTGAGCGACTGAACTGAACTGAACGGTTTTTAAGACAATCACACACTTTTCGACCCTGACCCCTCCCCCTGAATCTGGGCAAGGTCAAGACTGTTTCAAACAACAGAGAATATATGCTTTCTGGACACTTCCTTTAGCAACCTTTTCTCTCGGAAAACCAGCCACCATGCTGTGAGAAGTCCCAACCAGATGGAGAGGCTACATGCAGACGATCTGGTGCTCTGCTCAACCCCAGTGGGTCCCCCATCAGCCTTCAAGGCATCCCGGCCAGAGATCAGATATGCGGGTGAAAGAGACTTCAAAGCATTCTAAATTCCAATCATTTGAATCACTCCCTGCCATCTGAGGCCCCAGGCCTCCTGGAATAGAGACAATCTACTCCCGATCATGCCTGTCTGAATACCTGCTCCCAGGATCCATGAGTATAAGAAAATGACTGTCCTTGAATGCCACTAAGTTTGGGGTGGGTTGGTCACAGCCATAATAACTAGAACAACAGTGCTGGGCATAACCTGCAAACTAGATGTCATGATCCATCCGGGCAGACTGACGATCACTGGTTCAGAGGACACTGACTCAGTACCAGAAGCCTGGCATGCAACCAGACAATGTTCCCGCTGAGTCTGTGCACACCCAGACAAGCTGAAATTTTTACAACTGGGAGCAAATGGGGTGGATGGAGTGGGGTAAGGTAGACAGTGGAGTGCTGGACCCCATATAAATGTGCCAGCATCAGAAAGGTTTCCGATTCACTGGGGCCAACTCTGAAACATGGTGAATGATGCTGAAAGCTGGATCACATTGTTCTCGTCTGAGTCTCCAGGTGTTGCCAGCTTCTGAGGGATGGCACAGTGCCACTGAATAACAGCTGACAGAACGGATACTTTTGGGTCTCCACGAAAACGGTTTGGTCTAAAAGCTGCCTATTTACTTATATCCAATTTCAATGCTGTCAGACCCCTATGGTTTCAGACTTTTCTGTCAATGGATAACTTCTATCTAAATATAAACTCGATCAATCTGTTAAGGATTAGCAGATTCTTAAAAAGAAAGGGTGCAGATAAAAGCATTTCTGATGAATGGAGAATGTCCAGCAGATCTGGGGCCAGAGATTTTAACTGTCATTGGGCTTTTCTTTCTTTAAATGTTATACTAATATTACAGTACTGCCTCTGAGGAAAAAAGCAGGAAATTCATGAGTAGCATAGAACTACCAGGAAGGACAGCCTGAGATGGGAACTGTGAGGAAACCCCCCCAGGGAGGGGCAGCGAGTTAAGCACACCCTCCTCATGGAAGCAAGATCTCTATAAGGGACTGGCCTCGAGGGAGTGCTGCTTGAAAGGAAAGGTCCAGGTCAGAGAAGTAGTGGGAGTAGCGGCTGAGGGGCTCTCAAGGCACAATTCAGGTGACTTCAAGGGGAGCAGATCTGATGCAAGACTTATGGTGGCCTTGGGATATAAAGAGTCTATCTATATTACATTCTCAGTGACCACAAAAGCAAGAACACACACATCCGAGCTTGAGACAGTGGAAGGTCAACCAGAAAGGTAAACTGGAAACCAGTGAAGAAGCCTAAACTAACTTAATTGATTTATACATGTCTTCCCCTAACCTCTAAAGGAAAACGTTGTACACTTACTACCTGAGATAAATCTGGTTTGAGTCCTTTTTTCTTTTTTTTAATCTAGATGTATGGCTGTTTGATTAATTCTTTAACGTGTAATGCGCACAGGTCACTGGATACTTGAAAAACTGTGTCTGGGGCAACTGGTAAATAAACTGAAGTCATTGATGATGAGAGCAGGGATCAACCACAACTGCAGGCCCATTCACACATGTAAGTCAGTGAGCACCAGTATGAGACACATAGGAAGTACAGAAAAAGGCCTGCTTTTTGCTTGGCATGTAGGTACTCGGTAAGAATCCATAGGAGAATGAAATACATGGACAAAGAGGCTGGGAAATTTGGGGAAACTGGGAAAGAATGAAGACAAACTAGTTCTTTTAACCTCTTCTACTACATGCAGAAGGGAGCGAAAGGGAAGTTAATAAAAACAGAAGCCTGAGCAGGATGAGGAGATGGACTGTGGCCTGCACAGACATTAGCTGGTCACTGAGAAGCAACTCATTCATCTGCATGAACTCGGCTGCTGCTGCTACTTAGTAAGTCTTATCTGACCCGTTATGACCCCACGGACTGTAGCCCACCAGGCTCCTCTGTCCATGGGATTCTCCAGGCAAGAACACTGGAGTGAGTTGCCATGCCCTCCCCCAGGCAATCTTCCCAATGCAGGGATCGAACCCGTGTCTCATGTCTCCTGCATTGGCAGGTGGGTTCTTTACCACTGAGATACCTCCTCAGCCCAAGGAACTGGCTAAGTTCAAACTAAGAAAGAGTCTTGTGACGTCAGAAAAAAATTCAACATGGGCTAACAAAGGAAGGTCGTCTGTTAAGGAAATCACAAACTAGAGCAAACTCACTTAGGAGATGGCAATTCCATACAGTTCAACCAAATGTGTGCCAGGCATCGTGCCCAGGATGCAAAGACACTGTCCCTCCCTCCATCAAGGAGGTTACAGGGTCCCGGAGAGAATGACAGATGATGACGATATACAGTGTGCAGGAAAGGGGGCTACAGGAAGAAGAAACGATGTCAGCAAAGACTTACTGACCACCCTTTAGAAACCAGAGCAAACGGCACTCTCCACTAACCTCCAGGCATCCATGGAAGCTGTGGACAGCCAGTTCCAGCACACATCCACAGTCAACCTTGGCAGACGAGATATCACCTTCCCGGAAGGCTGTCCATGTGCTCCTGCTGCCCGGCTTCATCCCTGCTAAACTCTCCCTCCTTCCCTGAATAACTGGGACAGTCACCCCTCCCCTCCACCAACTATGGCTTGCTGTATCCTGGTGGTGTCAACATCCAGGTGAACAGCCCTTCCAGCAACTCCAAGGTCCCTGACAACCCCCGACCTCGACCTCCACCCTACTCCACTCCGGCCTCTCATCACCCAGAACTGTCCCCAGTGGAATGCTAAACTCCAATATCCTTTTTCTCTGACATATACCTACTCGGCCAGCTCTCTGGAACAGTTCTTCCTCCTCTTATAATTCCCTGACTTCTAGTCCTGTCACTCTTCCTTCTTCCCAACTCACCACCTCTCATCCCATACAGACCACATGGTCCATTACACAGACCACCGCTCCAAAGTTCTACACTCCCAACCCACCTTCTGGTCTACCCCCTCCTCCTGCCTTTCCAACACAGTGCGTGGCAAAGCCATACGCCCCAATCAGTGCAGCTGCTCATTTCCTCTATTTCTACACCTGGGCTGCTGGACACTGCTGGAGAAAACCACACAGCCTTATAGAATGAGGCCATCTCTACCCTCAGATGCCTGGAAGCATTTCTGCGAGCCCAGCCAGCTCTTATTCCTCCCTATCCAGGGATGTCTTCAAGGTCCGTACCCTCTCTCTCTCAGGATATGTGTTCTTCACTTTCAAGATATGATCTAGCTCCTATTTCGTAAGAAAAATGAGGCAATCAGGCAACAATTCCTTCATATTTGTGCTACTCCTAATCTATACAAAAAAACGATGTGCACCTCCACACTCACATTGTTCCTTCCAACGCCTTCCTAAAACAAATGTCTGTCCTCCCGCTCAGAGCCCAACCAGAGGACCCTCTGCCTTAATCGTTAATCTCTCTACTGACTTATTCTCTTTTGCATGTTAACATGCTCATAAATAGCTCTCACTTTAAAAAAAAAAAAAAAAAAAAAGAACAAATCTTCTCTTGAGCCCTTTGGCTATAATTCCATAATACGCTACCATGCCACACACACCCTTCTGAACAAAGCAACCTCAACTAGCTTAATCTATGTGACACAGAACAAACCAACTAGACATAGCTCCCAATACGCAGACATGGCTGTCTGGACCACCAACTGGTGCTGGAGCTCAGAGGACAGCAGACAGTCAGAGGCAGCTCAGTGCCCATCCATGCAGCAGCGGGGAGAAATGGACCCGACCAGTCCTCTCTATGGGCTTCCCTGGTGCCTCAGCAGTAAAGAATCTACCTGCAATGCAGGAGATGCGGGTTCAATCCCTGGGTGGGGAAGATCCCCTGGAGAAGGAAAGGGCAACCCACTCCAGCATTCTTTCTGGAGAATTCCAAGGACAGAGGGGTCTGACATGCTAGAGTCCACAGGGCTGCGAAAAGTCAGACACAACTGAGCGACTGAACAACAAAGTCCTCTCTAAGGAAGTATAACAGAATCGCCAAGTACCCATGTGCCTGGACCACTGCTGAGATCTACTTGCTCTTTTCCATAAAGCTGCTGTACCTCTCAACTAGAAAGGCATGAAACAGACCTGGAGTGGCTGAAAAACAAAACATCAAAACATGTTGCCCAGCATTTACACTTACCACTTGGTAATCCTCATGGGAACTCTTTCAGGCAAAAATTATTAACGGGTAATAAAACTGACTGGTGAAAGTTCAATGAAAAAAAGGGATATTTACATAGCTTCAAAATACTTGCCCAGAAGTTATCCATTAATTTCAAAGGCAGAAATGTGTTAGGGGACCCAGCAGACACCATGTTAATCAAGGAAGCACAGTGAGCAGCTTCCATAATGGAACAAATGTGCCCTCCAATACAATGCACTGAGGAGGCCACAACATTGCTTGTGGTGGTACTCCAACAGAAACACGTGATCTGAATCTACCATGAGAAAACATCAGACAAACCTAAAATAAGAGCAATTCTACAAAGTAAGTTGCTGTACTCTTCAAAAATGCCTAGATCCCCATAGACAATTACCAAGGGACTGTCTCAGACTGAAGGCTAAAGAGACATGACCACTGTATGTGTGATCCTGGGCTGGATCCTAGATCAGAAAATATAATAACTTTCTCTTTGGCTGCAGAGGAAATTAGTGAGAAAACTGATGAAATCTGAACAACATCTATGGATTAAATAACAGTATTGTAACAACATTAGTCTCATGATTTTAATAACTGGATTGATTACAGAAAATGTCTTTCAGAAAGAGAAGAACAAGCCACATTTTAACGCATATATACGCAATCTACAAAGACGGTACTGATGAACCTATACGAAGGGCAGCAGTGGAGATGCAGACACAGAGAACAGACTGTGGACAGGGAAAGGAGGGTGAGGAACTAACTGAAAGAGTAACACTGAAACCAGCCCTACCATATGCAAAATAGAGAAGCCAGTGGGAATCTGTATGGGATACAGGGAGCTCAAACCTGGTCTCTGTGACAACCTAGAGGGATGGTCTTAGAAAAATGTGAGCGTTGTTGTCTGTGGATGTGTTTTGCTTTTTATATTCCACAGCCAACTGGACCGTATTGTAAATCATTTGCCTTTCATGCCTTTCCTCATGTCTGGGAGTCTTCTCAGAACCCCAGTTCCCTCCTCCATGAGACAGCACTGACTTCCCAAAAGTGCTGTGACTGTGAAAAGAGATTGCATCAGCAAAGGGCTCGGCATAGTGCGTAGCACATGGGGGTCCTCAGTCAATAGATCTCCCATCATCCTCCACCTCTACTTCATCCCATCCTTCACTTCACCCCACAGCCCCGCCTACAGCCACGGGAGAAGACAGTGCCCGGGCTTCGGGCCACGGCCATGGAATACTCCTTGACCAGGGACAACAAGCTGAGCGGCTAGGGTCACGTGCAAGCTCGGGCTGGAGTGGTGAATCCGGCGATTAAGCGTGTGTCATTTTCTGGGGTAATCAAGAGGCTTCCTACCTTGGATGATGCTCTCCAGACACGCAGCTTCATCCGTGCAGATCCACCGTGGCTGTCCGCGTGTCCTCAGGGCCACCTCTTTCCTTCCGGCCTCTCGAGCCCTGAACCCCTTAGACCACGCTCCATTGTCATGACTCGGCTTCTGTGTTCTCAAGAAGAGTCCTGAGCACTTGACAAGACACTGGCCCATGAGACCTGAATGTGCCACACTGAGTGTGAATATTGGCGGCCTTTCTTTAGGAGCCTTATCCTGCTCCACTACTGAAATGTGGGACACAGTCTCCCTTTAAGCACCAGCCGCTTCTGTGGCAGCCCGCAGGCGCTGTGCAGTGTCTATGAGCAGGAATCTGGGAGTCCTGGCAGACTTAACAGCTGTGTGTCCTTGGGAAAGTGTCCTTCCTGAACCTCTCTTTAGTTATGAAATAGGGCAATTTTGCAAGATTTCTGAAGTTTCTTCCCACTCCAAGAGTTTGCAGGCTTATCAACAACTTAGCCCTAAGCCCGGTCTGACACAGTAGTTTCTGTAGCAGATCTTGGAAGTGGCTTCTCTTGGCCCAGCCCACTAAGCAAAGCAGGCTTCAGATTAGGGTCAAGAACAGACATGTCTTCTTCCATCCACTGCAGAGCTTCACATCTGGAGGACACACATCAGCTCACACACACACACCCAGAGGTGGCCACACAGGTAGGCACACACAGAGACAGCCACCACACACACACACCCCCCACCACACACACACACACCCCACCACACACACACACACACACACACACACACACACCACCTCCATGGCTGATTCATGTTGATCAATGACAGAAACTAACACTACTGTAAAGCAATTATCTGCCAATTAAAATATAATTTAAAAAGTTAAGGGGGAAAAAAAATGTCTTTGCTTTTAGGAAACACACTGAAGTATTCTGGGGTAAAAGAGTGTCATATCTACAACTTACTTTCAATGGGTTCTAAAGATAACAGCAATATGGATGCAAAGAATGAATGATAAAAAACACATGCTAAAATGCCAACATTTGGCGCATCTAAGCGAAGGGTATGCTTCTTTGCTTTTAGGAAACACACTGAAGTATTCTGGGGTAAAAGAGTGTCATATCTACAACTTACTTTCAATGGGTTCTAAAGATAACAGCAATATGGATGCAAAGAATGAATGATAAAAAACACATGCTAAAATGCCAACATTTGGCGCATCTAAGTGAAGGGTATGCAGAAATCCTTTGTACTATATTTTTTACAACCTTTCTGTAAGTCTGAAATTATTTATTTTAAAAATTGTGGTTTTTTTTTAAAGCCCAGAGTTGTGAGAAGTATAAGGAAAAACTGGCCAAAACCACAACTGTAGTGAAAGACTTCAAAATGCCACCCTTGTCTGGCAGATTAGGCACGTACAAAATAAACACAGGTACAGGATTCAGAAGATTAATAACCCCTTGATTTAACTGACATACTTAGAACTTTGTACCTAACACAGAACATACATTATTTGCAAATGACCATGGCCATTTAAATAAAGGGACAATAATGAGCCTCCTTCCTTGACTCACAACTGACTTTAGCGGTAGATCCATCTGTGGTGTGGGTCATCACCCACAGAGTGCCAAGAGAAAGGGGCTCGGGAGGAATTCTAGACACTCCAAGGAAAACCCCCCAGCAGCCTTGTAAAGATCCAAGAAGAGCCTTTTAAAAACTTTTCATTATGAAAACTTTCAAACATACACAAAAATAAAGAGTGGTGTAAAGAACCTCCACATCACTCAGACTCAATAATTATCATAATTTGGACACACCTGCTATATCTATGCCTTTTCTGTTGCGGTATTTTAAGGCACATCTCTGAAATTTTTCACCCCTAAAGATTGTGTGTCTACTTTTCTACCCCAAAATTCATTATGTCTAACAAAATTTAAAATAATCTGTTAGTATCTATCATCCATTCACGTGTCCCTGACACAAGAGCTTTTAACCCCTAAGTTTCTCACACCAAGACCTTCAGCCCAGAATGGTGGATCAACAGTGAAATGACTGCTTCAGAGGGCGGCCTCTTTAGACAAAGACTCAGAAAGCCTGGACCACTCCCGCCCAACTAACTATGCTGCTGAGACTCTTATATAGAACAATTTCTAAGTAACACAAAAGCATGAAAATCTAATTTTATTTATTAAAAAAAATATTGAGGGGACTTTCCTGGCAGTCCATTGGTTAAGACTCTGTACTTCCAATGGAGGGGGCCTGCGTTTGATCCTTGATCACACAACTAAGATCCCACTTCCATGCAGCACAGGCAAAAAAAAATTTTACTGAATGAAAATCTGTTTTTAAGTGGGGGAAAATACTTTCACTGTAGAGTCAAAGAGTAAATGTCAATGTAAAGGGTGCTTATGTCCCAAAATAAGAATGATCAAAGAACATAAAAAATTAGCAAAGAGAGAACTATCAATTCTCAAAAAGATACATGAAAACTATTCAGTCTTACAGTAATCAAATGAATGCATATTAAAATTATGACTTGCTATGTGTCATCTAAATCAGCAAAAATTTCTTGAAAAAAAATTCTGTGATAGCAAAAATATGGCTCTGTAAGTGGGTACAATCTTTCTGGAGAACAATTTTTTCAATATGTTCCAAAACTCTTATTCTATTTCCAGGAACTGTGCTAAAGCAATCACAAGAAGACTTCCCAGGAGGTCCAGGGGGTAAGAATTCACCTTGCAATGCAGGGGACTGGTTCAATCCCTGGTCCAGAAAGATCCCACATGTCACTGAGCAACTAAGCCCAAGTGCCTCAGCTATTGAAGCCCTCCCACCCGTGCTCCACAGCAAGAGAAGCCACCACAATGAGAGAAGCCTGTGCACTGCAATGAAGGGGAGCCCCTGCTCACCACAACCAGAGAAAGCCCAGGCGCAGCAACAAAGACCCAGAGCAGCCAAAAATAACCAATACATTTTAAATAAAAGGAATCGTAAGAAATATACACCTAACTATATAAATAAGAATTCAAAGCAGTATTATTTATTTCTAATACCAAAAAGATGACGTGGGGAAGAGGTGCTGAAACATCTCAATGTCCAATAGTAAGAGACTGGTTAACTAAATTGTGGCATTAAAACAAAAGTACTAGAGATTGGTGCTGCTCAAAGAGTAGCCCACGGACCCGCTGCTACTAGCTCACAATGAAATAACAACTTTGAGCCAGAATGTGAATCAACCACAAAAAATGTTTAACAGGAGGATATTCTCAATGAAGAAATCAGCGTGTTGATTTACACCTGGCACAAACTCCTGACCTTGTCCCGAGACCATTAGAAACGGTCTGCCTACGTAACTACCATTACCATTACAGACTCGACCTCCCAAAATCATATCCCAAGGTTGCCCACATCTGTCCATATCTACTGCTACCACCAAACCCAAACTACCTCTGTGATTGGACTTAGCCTTCTGCTACTTATGTGTCCCCTATAATCCATTTTCCACTCAGCAGCCAAAGTAATTGGGGCTTTTTCCCCCCCAGCTTCATTCAGATAGAATCAAAATGATCAATTTGAAATGCCCATCAAACCAGGCTTATTCAAGATACACTGCAAATACATTTAAAAATCTTGAAAAAAAATTTTTTTCTAGAAACAAACGGAAATTTATAAAAGTAGACAAAACCAGAACAGGACAATAACCATAGGAAAATTGAAAAGGCTATAGAACTAGCACTAGCAACGGTTCTAGAGCGTGGCAGGGACGCCTCACACTCACCCATATTTGGCTCTCTCTCCCGGCACACCCAAGGATTCCTCTTCCCACCCCATGCAAGGAGGCCATGACGCTAGTTCCACCCTGAAGACCGTGCACTAAGTGGTGCATGTCAGTGAGGCACGTGCCTGACGGTGTGCCAGTCACCAGTGTCTTCTGCGCCTACCACAGGAAGCCCTGAACGAGGTGCTGAGATGGCAACGATGTAAGATGGGAGAGCTGAGGTTTCATTTTTAAACCTTCATTCATCTTTTTTCCTACACACTTGTTTTTAAAATTAGAATTATACAGTTTCTACTATTTTAAAAAAATAATTTATTTATTTTGGCTGTGCTGGGTCTTCACGGCTGCTCAGGCTTTTCTCTAATTGTAGCAAGCAGAAGCTGCTCTCCAGTTGCAGTGTGCAGGCTTCTCATTGCAGTGGCTTCTCTTGTTGTGAAACACAGACTCGAAAGCGCAGGCCCTGTAGTTGTGGCGCACAGGCTTTGATGTTCCAAAGCATGGCAGATCTTCCTGGATCAGGGATTGACCCCGTGTCTCCTGCACTGGCAGGCAGATTCTTTACCACTGAGTCACCAGGAAAGCCTCTACTATTTTTTAAGTCACTTAAATATAGTATATATTTTCACATATTTGAAAACAGCCATTGAAATTTCATCAACTACTGAGAAAATGATTAGATACTATACTATAAAGTTGAGAGCAGCAGAGATGATCACATTTATTACAACCATCCTTGAGTATATTCTTACCCCACTTTGAAAGGAAAAACAAATAAAAAATTTCTCCATGTAATTTCTTTCCACTGTTCCTTTTCTCAATGTAAAAGCCTGCTAGAGTTTAAGGAAGAAAATGGAGGAAAAACTAGAAATTTCCTGAAAAACTAGAAATAAGATACTATTTTATATTAAAAGCAAAATACTCTCTTTTCTATTTTACACTGCACTGGAAATACTATCTAATGTAACCGGGTCAGTTCAGTTCAGTCAAGAGACTGCAATTAGTGATCTAAGAACTGGGAAAGAAAAGGTAAAACAATACACATAATATCATAGTATTATGAAAGACTTGATGGAAAAAAATATTATAAATCAGAAAATTTACCAGGTTATACAATAAACATACCAAAAACCAATGGGCTTCATTTACAGGAAATTAATTCAGTTATAAAATACAATCAAAAAGAAAACACTACTTATAAAAGCAAAAAAAATTTAAACTTAAGCTTAATAAGACCTTCTATGCAGAGAAGTATGAGAGCATTCCTGAGGGTCTTCTCTGGCCATCATGGACAGAGGAGCCTGGCGGGCTGCAGTTCGCAGAGTCAGACACACTGAGCTTTCATGCACACAACCCCAGTGGTTAGGACTCTGGGCTTTCACTGCGGGAACCCAGGCTCAATATTTAGTCAGGGAACTGAGATCCCACAAGCTAATAAACAGAAGAAACAAACAAAAGGCCCTAATCTATCTTTTAGACTCTAATAGATACTATATGTTAAAACTATCATTTTTCTAATGACAAAGCCGAATCTTTCATTTTAGGCAACTGCTGTTTGTTGAGTGTTTATAATTTTTTAGGCATTGAGCAGACTGTTGTATAGTCAGCATGTAATCAAATTGTGATGACTACCCTTACTTTAAAAATAAAACACTTGGGCTCAGAGAGGTTATGTGACTTGCCAAAGGTCAAAAGGCAGGGAGAGGCAGGGCTGGGACTCAGACCGGTACCGCCTGGCTCTACAACTCGGCTCCTGACCACTTTACACAAGAAGGAAAAAAATCTACAAAAATCATCCAACAAACAAACCTAAGTGTAAATTCACTGTCTTAAATGCTTCTTTCTGGGTCAATGAGAGCAAAGCTCTTGGCTTAATGCTGCCGGTTAGAACAGTATATGAGAACTCTCTATTTTCCCACATCAAGTTGAAAGGGACAACTGAAGTTCAGAGAAGATCAACATAAAAGATATTTACGTTACTTTCAAAGTTGCTTCAGAGAACAATTTAGGAGGGAAAGGGTAGGGAAGATAGCCAAGATTTCAATACTAAGGAAAGAAAAAGGAAATAGGGACTCTGGAACGAACTTCCAGGACATATTTCTCAGGCTTAAAATAGGCTTGACCTTAGGACTGTCATGAGAAAAGCCAGGAGAAATGAAGTCATCATATATAAATTGTTTGTCCTCAATAACATGACTAGTGGGCAAAGAGCTCAAAACTAGGTTAAGGGACAGTGGCTGGTCAGCCAGCTCTGTATCATTCTTTCCACTCCTCTACAGGTCAAACTTGAAAGCAATTAAAGTCACCATAATCTCAAAACGTTCCACACAATCTCATAAAGGAAGTTCAAGCCCACGGCTCCTTCAAGCTTGCACTTCCCCCACCTAAAAGTAGAAATGGGTGGAAAAAAAAAGGCTGCTCCCTTTAGAGTCGGTACTCTCAGTTTATTCATTTGACAACTAGCAATGGATATGAGCACTGGGGTAGCCCTGGAGACTCCGTGGCTGGTGGAGCCACGCCTGGCCTCTGCCCTCCTGGAACTTAAGATCAGGAGGCGTGCATGCGTGTCCAGTCACTCGGTTGGGTCCGACTCTTTGCAACCCCATGGGGTGTAGCCCACCAGGTTCCTCTCTATCCATGAAATTTCCCAGGCAAGAATACTGGAGTGGGTTGCCATTTCCTCCTCTTGGGGATCTTCTTGACCCAGCGATTGTACCTGAGTCTCCTGCATTGGCAGGCAGATTCTTTACCTTTGAGCCATCTGGGAAGCCCCTAAGATCAGAAGAAGAGGCCTGCAAATACTCACACAGACATGTGGCGTCAAAGCTGTGCTTCAGGACATGGTGCCAACAGAGCCTGTGACAGGAAAACTGGACCCTACATGATCGGAGAAGATAGGCAAGCAGCTCATCACAGGAGACTCAAAAGGATGAAAAGGAACTGAGGGCATAGGGAGTGAAAGACTTTTACAGTTCAGACTGGGGCAAAGGCACATGCCAAGCAAGTCCCGGAGACCAGACGGGCAGATGCTGTACATTGTGAAAACTCGGACTCAAAGATGATACACAGCTGAGGTTCTTACTACAAATTTTTATTGAAGACTAACATATTTACAGAAAATAATATGAATCCTAAGTGTGGGGCTTGCTCAATTATCATAAAACAAACTCGCCCTCCGAGCTACTATCCAGGGGAAGAAACAGAACACCACCACACTCCGAAGCCTTCACACCTCCTCCAAGCCACTATCCCCCTTCTTCCCCAAAGGTCAGCACCATGTTGCCTCCTGACACGATAGCTCTGCCTGAACTTAAACTTTGTCTAAGTTAAGCTACATGGCATGGAATCTTTCTTTGTCTGGCTTCTATCACTCAACACTTGGCTTGTGAAATTCATCCACGCTGTCGCATGTGGCATGTTTCTTTCATTTCCAGTGTTGCAGAGTATTTCCTTGTATTCTTATATCACAATTTATCCTCCTTTTGATGGATCTTGGGGTTATTTTTAGTTTTCAGCTATTATAAATAATACGTCTATGAACATTCTAGTATGCAACTTTTGGTGAACATGTGCACATATCTCTGTGGGGTACATATCTAGGAGCGGAATTGATGGATGAGAGTAAATACTGCTGAAAGGTCTTCCAGTAGTCTATCAAAAGGTGGAAAGGAGCTAAGATGGTCTCAGGTTAACTTTCTACAAGACTTCCTTTGCCTACTCACAAAGTAAAAATTCCTCGTCCACTTGCCCGCCCACCCTTCTCCATCACCCCGAAACAACAAAACATCTCTCCCTCTCCCTCTCACACACACACACACATACACAACAACCCAGGAAGAACAAGGAGAAACGCGCATTAGTCCTGTGAAGGACACTTCCTTCCTTTTTCTTTTTTCAGGACTCAGACTCTGTCCCTCCCCTGTGCCCATTGTCAGCCCAGGAGCCTGAAGACAAAGGAGCGGCTGGCCTGGGAGGCGGCCGGGCAGCCGGGCGGGCGGCCTCACAGGCTTGCGAAGGTGGAGTGGGTGCCTGGCTCCTCAGACTCTGGGAGAGGGAGGCTCCCTCAGGCAGGAAGAGACCGAAACCGGCGCACAATGCTGGCAGACCCTGCCCGAGGAGACGCAGGGAAAGGCGATGGCTCAGCTTCGGGGCAGGAAGGGGCTGGGCGGAGGTGGCAGGAGATTCAGGGAGAGGGTGGGCGAGGGTGGGCGTCTGCCGGGTGCTAGGGCCTCACCCTGGTGGCTGCAGGCAGAAAAGGGGGCTGGGGCCAAATTCAACAGAGGCCTCAGCTGTTGAGGGGAAGCCAGGGCACTGGCAGGAATTTAGGAGAGAATGTCAGAGCCAGACCCACACCTGGCAGTGGAATTAAACACAGGAGTACGTCTGCAGCAACAAGGGCCAGTTGCCAGAAATGAGACTGTCCCAGAGCGTGGAACTTGGGTGACTTTAATTTCCTTCAACTAAACTCCACTCCAGTACTCTTGCCTGGAGAATCCCATGGACAGAAGAGCCTAGTGGGCCCCACTCCATAGCGTTGCAGAGTCGGATATGACTGAAGCAGCAGAGTGCACACACACACTCTGCTGCGGAGGAGTTACACACTGAGAAGGAACGGCCAGGTGAGGCCAAACAAATCTAGCCAAGGTCCAAGGAGAAAGGCACTGACAAGAAGCCAGGCGGACCACCACAGGTGTCAGCAGACTGGGAGTGGAATTCAAAAAAACACTAAAGCAGATGTCATTAACCTGTATTTCACTGCCACAACCCAGCATACGTCACCTGGCTTCTGACATCTCTCTGGGCCACCAGCTAGCTACACGGCGGAGAGACTGCTGGGAAAGCCCTGGGATAAAACCCTGTGAAGGCCACAGCTGCTCTCCTCCAGACTGTGCCGTCAGAGGGAGGCCACTCCTCATCCCCCCGCATCACCCCAGTCAGCCCCCAGCTCTGACCGCCTGAGATTTGCATCACCCCGAGATGCCACGGGCCACTCACACTCATTAAGGGCCTTGGCCTCTCAACATCAGCCTTCTCCACCGCAAGTCCTAGGCAAGGTCACGGTCCATGTGGCCACGCCAGCACACCAGGGTTCCTTCCATTTAATTCTGACTGCTTCCAGGTCCACCCGACCCTACTCAGGACATCAACTGACAGAGTGTCCACCAGCTTTCTCTGACCACAAATTCTCAATTCATCACTTCTGTCTCGTATCTTTTCAGTTTATACTAGCAATAACCAGTTAACGAAAGTAACAAATATAAGGAGTGTTTACTATGTGTCAGGCACTATTCAGAGCGCTTGAGGTGTACTGACTCACTTAACCCTCACAGTCCTCCTGGAGTGTGAGTGCGGTTATTATCTCACATGACATGACTTGAAACCTGACGCACAGAAGGTGAATAACTTTCCCAACGTCTCACAGCTCTAAGTGGCTACAGAGAGGTTTGAAAACAGATGGTCTGGCACCAAAGTGTGCTCTTGTTCTCTCATTTCTTTACATTCTATTGAACATGCACAGAGGAAAGTACATGTACCGTAAGTGCATCAGTAGATGAATTTTCACACTGAACACCCCTGCACAACCAGCACCAGATGAAGAAGCCACACTCCTGGTGTCCTGGAGGCCCTTGGGCTCCCCTTCCAGTGCCACTATGTGGCCTCTAAGGGTGGGATTCGTTTACCACCTCCGAGCCTCTCTGCTGGCCTCGCTGCTCACCGCCGGGGCAGGCTGCTGTGGACAGTCAGCAGAGCTGAGAGATGCTCCACGGCGGACGCCGCGCTCAGCGCTAGCTCGTGTTCCCTTCACGGAGATTACCAGGTCTCAGCCCACCTGTTCTGCTAGGTGCCCAGGCCTCTTCTTCGGTCGGGTACTCCTGTTAAACCCAAACTCACGGCCCTAACTCTTGCCCTCTCGTCTGCCTTGTCAACAGCTAGTGGACATTCTGAGAAAGGCCAAACTCTAATTCCAGACGAGCCCAGCTGCCCAGCTCAGGCCCACACACAAGACTGGCTGAGCACTGCCAGCGCCATGCCCTTGCGGGACGGTGCCAAGGGTGGCTGGGGGCCGCGTGCGGCCACGGCGCTTTCTGTGCCTCCCTGCACACTCCTCCTCCACTCCTCGGAGAGGCAGCTCCCTACATTCCCCCTTCTCAAGCCAGCTGCCCTAACCCCATCCTCCCCACCCCAGCACAGTCGCTTACCTCACTCCAGTAGGCAATCCTAGAAACGTTTCCCATAAGTAAATTTCAAAGGCAAACTAGAAAAAAAGCTATTAACCATAAAAGACAAATGGACTAAAAAGACTCTTAACTTTTAAGAAATTTCATGCAAATTAGAAAAGAGCTCCTTCCAGGTTCTCCAACAGGAAGAGGCCAAAGTAACAAACAATATACAAGATAGAAATTATAAATATCTGGAAAAAGACTTCTAATCAAAGAAATGTAAATAAAATTGGCCAAGATTAGAAAGTGATATACCTTTTATCAATAAAAATATCCTTGTTTCATTTAAAAATAAATTTCTTCTGTTTAAAAAAAAAAGAAATAATATCGTTCTCACAGAGAATGAATTTTAATGCCTGAATGCACTTATCAGGGGGCCTGGGCCCACGGACTCTGGTCTGACCTAGAGCCCACGTGGAGCACAATGCCCTCAGCTTGCACTGAGGGGCCCTCTCCACCGTATTTATTACGCGAACATTATTGAGAGCCTTGACCCTCAGAAAGGGCCCAGGAGTGGGGTTTCTTCAGGCTTCGGCTCAGAAACCACCTTCTCCTGAGTCACAAGCTGCTGTGACTTCTTGGGAACTCTGGGGCTGTTTTCTCGTTTGTGGAGGCTGCAGAAGCTCCGTGCCAGACGGGTGACCCAACCCCCAGGTAACCGTCCAAGTCCCCCTGGCAGGCACTGCCACACACAACCTGACTCCCAACTCAACTAACCCACCTGCCCCCGTGCTCCCTCGGCCCCAGTCCTCTCTGTCTGTTTGCTTTGTAAGCCTACAGTAAGTGTTCTTTACCCCAAATCTCTTGAATAAGCACAGGAGGGCGGCTCTAATGATGGGACTGTCAGGCCTCTGCTGTTCTCCGGACTGAGCAAGTCAGGCGGGACGTGCATGGTTCACGTTTCGACACCACAGTGGCAGGAGGTGTCTGTGTGCTGAGCTGATGGCTTCTGGCTGTGCAAATTAGCTTCTTGAACAATTCCTAAATACCAGATTATTTTCAATTGCCTTAATGAGTACCACATAATTCTCCCAAATTGTTCTTTAAAGAACACCATGTGGCAATTTTTTTTTTCAAGATAGAGCTACTATAAAATCAACAAATTTGACAAATTGTTCAAATTTCAGAAAGGCTTTGACACTTCAACTCAAGAAATAAAGAAGGGACATATATATCTCTATATACACTATAGAGATAACACTCAGCTATATAAACCAAATGTATCCTGCAATGTGTACAATATATTTATTCTGTAATATTTTCCTGATGAAAAAGAAAACTTTAGAGAAGTTGCTAAATAAATCACGGGAAAAGAAAGCATACGAACTATGTTCTGTTCACTTTGGCAGAAGATAAATAAAAAATCTGAATTTATTCTTCAATGAAACTGTCTTTCAATTCAGAGAGAAATCATTGTCTAAAGGGTTTTTTAAAAAAAGGAGAAGAATGTTAAAAAATACTTATCTCAGCTGTAATTCCAGGTAACTAAGAAGTCAAACTAGGATAACTTCCATTTGAGGTTCTGCTTGGGTGTTCAAGTTTTCAGAGAAACATCACAGATATGGTAGCAACGAACCAAAGCAGAACTTAGAGATCCAGATTCTGTCCTTTCTCTCTCCCTGTTCCGCCTCCCTTTCATAAGATCTTTCATAAGTTCTGTCAGGACAGGGCTGGCCGCAGATAAAGAAAATTAACCTCAAATACTTTATGATAAAGTGGATTTATGGACTCATCCAAATGCAAAGGGCAGGGTGAGATCTTCCGAGCCTCAGGATCAGTTCCATAAGGCTCCAGCTCTGTGACTGCAATTTCCCAAGCCTGTCCCTGCACGAGCTGGCAGGGTCCTCACTGGGGGGTGGAGGTGAGGGCATCCATCCTCCAGGTACTGCAGTCTGACTGAGACAGTTTATGTCACGTGGCTGCCTCTGAACTAGTGACTGGGACCAGAAGATCCGTGTCCTGCCTGACTTCAGCCTGGATGATGCGTCCACTACCGAACAAATGACTGTGGCAAGAAGGACATTAGGGACCCCCCTGGAGCTGGGGGTGAGCTCAATCCCACACAAACTTTACTAGTGTCTGCACAAGAGAAGGGAAAGGGGAAGAACTACAAATGTTTCCAAAGAGGTGTGGTGGAGACTGGCTGGCTGTTGAAAGCCAGTTCCTCTCCTTGCTGGGCACAAACAGGCGTAGACAGATCATATTCCCCAGCCTCCAGGGCAGGGAGGTGTGGCCAATGGAACAGACAGACATGAACTATTTCCAGGTCTGGTCCCTCAAAACCTCTCACCCACAATCTTTCATGCTATTTCCCCTTGTGCAAGCTGTCTGTGCAGACAGGCAGGGTGACCTCAGGGAGCCATGTGTTGAAGATGGCAGAGCCACAAGATGGAATGAGCCTTAGTCTCTGAGTTGCCGCTTAGAGGAGAGTCCTCCACTGATTGGGAACACCTATTTTAAACTTTGGGCTTCCCTGGTGGCTCAGTGGTAAAGAATCCACTTGCAGTGCGGGAGGCACGGGTTTGATCCCTGGGTTGGAAAGATTCCCTGGAGAAGGAAATGACAACCCACTCCAGTGTTCTTGCCTGGAAAATCCCATGGACAAAGGAGCCTGGTGGGCTGTAGTCCATGCGGTTACAGAGTTGGACATGACTTAGTGAATAAACAACAACAATTTTAAACTTTACCTGACTGAGCAACTTCTTTGGAGGTTAAGACTTTTGTTTATTTGGGGGTTTGTTACAACCATCAGCCTATCCTAGTAGCTGAAGAAATTAAGGTCTGCAAGTTTGAATGACTTGCCCAAGATACACTTAATTGACAAAACAAACACAAAAACACAGGATGCAATGATCCTGCCTCAAGAATGCAAAAAGGGAAGAGAAGACAAGTGACAGATATGAAAGCACCGGATAAAAAGAGAAGTGATGAGCCACACAGCACCACTAAGTATCTTTGAGGCAGAATGCACAAGTAAGGAAGCAGGTCAACCGGGAAGCCCTTTCTATATCAAAACTGGTGGAAATTTCTCCACAAGTCATCCATTTTTCTCTTACCAAACAGAATTACTGGAAAGTTTCTCTGGTAAGTGAGAATGCAAACTGCCTCTGAGTCACAACTAGGAACAGTAACTCTCATTACACATAAAAGTGGATTAATTCTCAAGCTGAAAAGCATCTGGGGACTTGGGCTGGATGGAGGCTACTGTCTGTCAGACCAACACCCCTCTCTTCCTGTGAGAGCTGCTCCCATCCAACTTTCTACTTCGGTGAAAGCCGCTGCTCATCAGAGAAGCCTCTGCTGGCCACTGGGCAGGCAGGTGTTCCAAGCTAGGCTTGTCTTGGTTCTTCCTACAGACTCTTAAGTAGAGAGTCTAGTCTCTACTGGAAGAGACTCAGTCCTACTCCACTGAAAAGCTGTGAAATTAAAGCCAGGAGCTGGCAGTGGGCACCGCTTCTTGCTAAGCAGAAAAAAGCAGCCCAAGACACGTATCCGGAGAAAACCATGATCTGAAAGGATGCATGCAGCCCAGTGTTCACTGCAGCACTAGATACAAGAGCCAAGACATGGAAGCAGCCTAAATGGACATTTACAGAAGGAGAGATAAAGAAGATATGGTCCATCTATACATGGAATATTACTCAGCCATTAAAAAGAATGCAGTAAAGCCATTTGCAGCAACAGGGATGGACCTAGAGAGTGTCACACTGAGTGAAGTCAGTCAGAGAAGGAGAAATATAGTATGACGTCCCTTATATGTGGAATTAAAAAAGAAATGATACAATGAACTCACTTACAAAACAGAAAGAGACTCACAGGCTTAGAGAACAAACTGTTTCCAGGAGGGAAGGATAGGGGAAAGGGCTAGTTAGGGAGTTTGGGATGGACGTGTCCTCATTGCTATATTTAAACTGGACAACCAACAAGGACTTACTGTACAGCACAGAGAACTCTGCTCAGTGTTACATGGCAGCCTGGATGGGAGGGGAGTTTGGGGGAGAATGGATACACATATGTGTATGGCTCAGTCCCTTCGATGTTCACCTGAAACTATCACAACATTGTTAATCGGCTCTACCACAATACAAAATAAAAAGTTAAAAGGAAAAAAAAAATCCTGACTAATATAATCAGTAAAACTGCCTCAAGAGATAAGACAAAAAATTTCACAACATCTCACAGATCTCCTAAAGTAAAATGAAGAGTACAGAAGTGTAGCAATGTCAAGTATGGACTAAAAAACCAGGGCACTGGGATTTAATCCAAGTGCTGCCAGCTCCTGGCCAGGAAACCTTGGGGAAAATGTTAAACCTCCCACACGCCTCAGTTTTCTTATTCCTACAGGGGAGCCTTTAGGATAACACCAAGCCCACTGGGTTTTCTTGAGGATTAAATTAGTTAATACACATAAAGTACTTGGAACAATACCTGGTATGTAGTAAACAATCAATATATGTGTGTTATTGTTACATTTTATCAACCTTAGTTGATGTCTGGGTCAGTGACCCCCATTTTTAGCAAGTCAAGGTGGATCAAGCCAGGTGAAAGCAGGCGCCACGGTGACCACAGAAGAAAGCATGTCTGTCCCACACTACCTGACCGTCAGAGCACACCATCAAGTCCTGACGCTCTGCATCTGTAAGGAAGGGACAACTTCAGGTGCCCACTAAGGACAGCAAACACCTCAGACCCTCCGGGAGGTGAGCAAGGATGCGCTGTTTCAGACACCAGCATGCCCCTCTGTCCCCTAGGGTATCTGTTCTCTCCGACCTCCTTCAACTCCCTGGGCCCCCAGGAGCCACAGTGAGACAGCGGGGCGGGGGTGGGGGTCGCGAGCAGCAGGGACACAAATGCGGCCCCAGACCTGCCCATGGGGACCTCATCCATCTTCTGAGCATGCGTGATCTTGACAGTTTGAACCCTTCGTCCCATCTTAGGCTTGTCTTCCCTTCCCCACAAGGGAATTTCACAAACACAAAAATCTGAGGGTACTTGTTCCAGACGTAAGATGCTTCCTACGACAATCACCTACTTCCTTCATAGAGCTCTGCCTTCAAAGTTTTTTTTTTGCTCTCTCTGCTGATTGGGGAGAAATTCTCAGCAGAGTGCTTTTCTGGAAACTGCACAGTTTATTAAGTCCCTGGAAGTATAAGGAAGAGCTTAAAGCATTCGGTCTGTAAAGGCATGGGATGAAGCTAGAGGAGGCTAGGCGTTGAGGTTATGGAGAGGAATGGGCAGTGGGCAGCCACAGAGCGTCTGAGGCAGGGAATGGCACGACCCCTCTGCACCTCCTCTAAACTTCTGCCTGCAGGGCATCTGCATGTGGGGCCTCCTTCTCTGGAAACTTGGGAGACGTGGAGAAGGCTAAGAACACTGGGAGGGGGCAAAGCCCTCAGGACACCCATCAAAAACCCCTAACTTCAAAGCAACCTGGTGGGGAAGAACAGGGGCCCAGCAAGAGTGTCAGGCCCACAGGGCTTTCTAGAGCCTAGCCAGGTGTCAGGAATGCTGCTGCAACTGGCCAGTGCCTGCCCACTAGAAAAGTAAGGTCAAAGCCCTCAAGCCCTGACCGGAGACCCCCTCCGGCCGGCCTACATGGTTCTACTCCTGCAGAAACCGAGCACAGTAAGCAAGCTTTTACACTGTAGCAAAGCTAGCCATATAAACAAGTGCCCCAAACCAAAACTGTGTGATTACCCGGGAGATTCATTTGGGATCTGAGAAATAAATATCCCTGGCTTCTCAAAACAAACACAAGTTTTGGCACTGAAAACTCTTTTTTGGTTTACAGGCCAGCAAACCACGGCACCCCTGTTTATTTTTCCATTATCTGTATATTCAGCAGCACCGAAAGGACTATAACAGAGCTTCCTACTCTCCTAACCCACTGGTGAGAAAATGCAATTCTGATCCATAAGCAAACAGACACCAGAAAAGTCTGTCACGTTTATGGTGCCTGACAAGTATCTTTCCACACCTTCTCTCCAACACTTGTTTCATATATGAGGAACTGTGGCTCACGGATAAGTGACACAGCTTGTCCCAGCTGAGTACCAACACCAGAATGCAAGCCCAAGTCTGAGGCCAGTTCCCTCTCCTCTTTGATTGTATCACTGCAAGAGGTATGTTCAGATTTCTGGACAAGCACTGGAGAATCAAGGGTTGGGAAGATACAAACAGAGGCAAGCCAGTTCCCCGGCATGTGTACCCTAAAGCGGGGGGCTACAAGCACTCGTCTCGCATTACCTGCAAATGCCTACTGCAGACCCTGGTGCACAGGGAGCTCTATGTAAATATGGCCTGAATGAAGGAAGACGTAGTTATGATCCAATACCTCGTGGTCCAATAAAGAATCAAGGACTATCATGCCAACTCACCAAACCAGAGTCCTTCATGGAGATGGAAAGTTGAGGTGGAAATTCCTACACTGGGGAGAAGTGAGACCGGAAGACTTCTAAAACACTTCCAAATCAGCCTCTGAAAACTAATCTCACTGTAGAGATCAGAGTCTCGGAGAAGTACTAACTGATTTTTTGGAGTATTAAAAATGAGTGTATGTTGGCTCATACTGTCACCTACCAGTTGTCCCCATAAGAGTGTTCTGAGCCTCTGATAACACTGCTCGACTCACTGCCAGGCTGACCAAACGTCATGCACACCACCCTCATCCCAGGCAAGGCTTCACTGCAGCTCACTTCACTGGGAATCTCCGGCTTTTAAAGACTATTTCTTAATGCTAGAATAACAAAAAAACATGACTTCAGTGCTTTGGGAAGAAAAAGAAACAAAACCTCCTGCTTTTACCTACAAATGTTAGGGCAATAAAGAGAGCCGGTCAAGTATGTATTGAATGACTACATAAATACTGTAGGTTGCCTGCATGCCAACTCCAAGTCCAAATGTATGAGTTACAAATTGAGAATAAAGACACAGGTATCTGTAAAGCAATTATCCTTCAATTTAAAAATTAAAAGAGAGAGAGACAGCTATCTGTACATGACATTAACATGAAAACAGAACCATTCCGCAATAATCAAGCAACTCCACTAACAATATCCAAATTCTGATACCCAAATGATAGCAGAAATTCCAAGTGTTTGATTTCTTTTTTGCTTCTGATATAATCAAACCACTAGACCAGAGTACACTATGCCATTTCCTCCTCCATAAAATGGAAGCTTGGGAAGAGTAAGGTTAAACATCTCACTAAGTAATAAAATTCTAACAGAATGAAAGATTTCAATACGTAAATGTAATTTATCTGGTCAAGTTGATAAATAAAAATTTTACAAAAAACACAATGCTTTTTCATTATAGATTGCCCAAAAGGTCTTAAAACTTGCTGTACCAGAATTGTTTTTAAATCAAGACTCAAAAATAATAGATTCTCCATCTAAAAAGAAACCCCAATAAAATGATCACAGATATGCACAAAAACTTAAGATATAGTACTGTCATGTAAATTATGTTTTGAATAAATTTTAATGACATGGGAAAATACAGTTAGCTCTCTGTACCCACATGTAGAGAACCCACAGATACATAGGGCCCACTGTACTGTACTATTTTATACAAGGGACTAGAGTATCCACAGATTTTGGCATCCACTGGGGTCCTGGAATCAATCTCCTGCAGATACCATGGATCTTTAAAAAAAAAAGATAACCAAGGATCGACTACAGTTGCAATTTATTATTAAATTTAGAAGTCAGGATATAAAACTGTACAAAGTACCTCCTTAAAATTTACATTTAAAAATTGATTCAATGGATACACACTACTACATATAAAATTATAAACAATGAGGACCTACTGTATAGCATAGGGAACTATATGCAATATCCCATAATACTCTATAATGGAAAAAAATTTGTAAAGGCTATATATATATATATAACTGAATCACTTTGGTGTACACCTGAAACACTATAAACCAACTGCGTGTTTGTGTGAGTGTATGTGGGTGTGTTACTCAGTTGTGTCTGACTCTTTGCGACCCCACGGACTGTACTGTAGACCTCTGTCCATGGAATTCTCCAGGCAAGAATATTGGAGTGGGTTGCCATTCCCTTCTCCAGGGGAACCTCCCGACCCAGGGATCAAATCCAGTCTCCTGCACTGCAGGTAAATTCTTTACTGTCTGAGCCACCAGGGAAGATTAAATCAACTATACTTCAATTTAAAAAACATAGCAAAAAACAATTTTAACTTAAAATTTCCTATGCATGCATAAGAAAAAAGAATGCAAGGAGTTACTAATGTATTATGTACAAATATCTTGAAGCATATTGTCTTAAAACCAAAAGCAAATATCGCACCTCTGGTGAAGAACGAGACATGTCGCTATTAACATCAGGATAAAACAAAGATGCACATTAACACCATTATTATTTAACAAAGTTCTGAAACTCCAAGCCAATAAGAAAACAAGAGATGAAGTATTACTTTTAGAAAGGAAAATCCAAAACGATCAGTCAGCTAATAATGTGAACATTACCTCAAAAACCCAAGACACTATACAGTTAAAATTCATATATTTCACAACAACAACAAAAGACAATCAACTGAGAAACTACATGATTATTTACTAAATTAGGTAACATCAATATATTTCATCTAATTGAAACAGTAGATTTAATGAAGGTTCTGGCTACAACAGAATTATCCTATTAATAAAAAGAATGAGACCCATATGAAAATACTTAAAGATAAATGAATAATATATTCATACTTATGACAGAAGAATCCTATAAAGCTACAGATTCCTCCCAAATTACAGTGGATTTAACTTCAATACAGGTTTCCCTGTTGTCAGATGGTAAAAGAGTCTGCCTACAATGCAGGAGACTTGGGTTCAATCCCTGGGTTAGGAAGATCCCCTGGAGAAGGGAATGGCAAACAATTCCAGTATTCTTCCATGGAAAACTCCATGGACAGAGGAGCCTGGTGGGCTATAATCCATGGTGTCGCAAAGAATCAGACATGACTGAGTGACTTGCACTCACTAACTCCAATACAAACAAACTCTCCCCCAAATTTGAGAGTAGAACAAAATCATTCTAAAATTGATACGGAAGGATAGAGAAGAATGGGTTAAGGAAGTTTTCTTTAATGGGGCATAATGAGAAAAAGGATTAACCTTATCAGACACTATTAAAACATATAAAGCTATAAAAATGAAGTCAGTGCTGTAACAGGGCAAGTAAGGATAGATAATCAAAAACAGACAGTGCAAAGATATGATAAAGGTGAGTATAAATCAACTGGGAATAAAAAGAATCATCCACATAAAAAGATGCTGGAATAATGACTATTTTGGAGAGTTATGTCCACCAGGGAAGCCCTAAAAGTAATATTTTAAAACCCAACACATTAATTACCATTTGAGGCACCAATTCCTTACTATTAAAACTGTTAAAGGGAAAAATCAAGCACTTACACTGCCTTTCCAATAGGAACTGTGTCTTCTAGTAGTGATAGGCCTAACTGTTGAAGAAACTTCTACTTTAACAGAAGAACACTAACTACTGCACGGAGAAAAGTAAAACAAATGAGGAAACCTCATTTCCTAATACTAGGGAGAACTGTTACTTTAGATAAGGATTATCAAGTGGTGCTATAAAGGAAGGGAGAAAGGGAGAAAGAGAAAGCTTAGGTGAACAGCTTATGGTGAAATAAACATTTGTAGAGACTTCCCTGGGGGTCCAGTAGTTAAGACTCCACACTTCACTGAAGAGGGTGCAGGCTGATCCCTGGTTGGGGAACTAAGGTCACAAATGCCCTGGGGCACAGCCAAATAGATAGATAGACACACTTTAAACACACACACACATCTATATTATGCCAAGGGCCACAAGGTCACCTTCTAGTCGTATGAGGAGAATCTAAAAGTTCTAGTGGAGTAATCAGATGGTCATCACCCTAAGCCAGTAGTCAATCTGAGTATCTGTAATGGTGGGCCAATCAGACATCATGTATTTTCTGATGTGATTTGTGACTCACCAATGATACAACCTAACCCAAAACATCTAACTTTAATCCATGTTGGATGTGATTTCTAGTTTATAGGAAATCAGCACATAGAGGGGAAAAGCTAAATGACACCACAAGGAACCAGTAAGATGAATCCAGAAGTCGGGACCAAGTAAGTGGTCAGGTCTCTTCAACAACTCAGTGTAATATAAAAGGTGGGGGTGGGCAGGCTAGTTTAAAGGCAAGGTAAGGGTCATGACAAGCAGATGCAATGCAGGAGACATTTCTAGGATCACCGGGGATATTGGTATGGTGTGTATAGCTATTAGATAAAACAAATTACTGAAATGGAAATATGCAGATTACTGGCTGCAAAAAGTCTATTGCCAAACAGTATGTACTTATGGTGGTTCCTCAAAAAATTAGAAACAGAATTACTGTATGATCCATCAAGTTCACTCCCCAGAAGAATTTAAAGCAGGAATTCATAGATATATGTACCCATGTTTGTATGCTGCATTATTCACAATAACCCAGAGGCGGAAGCAATCCAAGTGTTCATCAACGGATGAATGGATAAACTAAATGTGGTGTGTGCATACAGTGGGATATTATTCAGCCCTAGAAATGAAACTCTGATACATGTTACAACATGGATGAACCCTGAAGACACTGTATTATGTGAAATCAGCCAGTGACAAAGTATAAGTACTCTATGGTTGCACTTACATGAGGGACCTAGGGTAGTCCACAGGGAATGGTGGTTGCCAGAGGCTGGGGAGGAGGAAATGAGGACTTTAACGTCTGAAGTTTTAGCTTTGGAAGATGAAAGGGTTCTAGAGGTTGATGGTGGTGGAGACTGTAGAAAAATGTGAATGTACTTAATGCCACTCAATTGTACACTTAAAAGTGACTAAATTGGTAAATGTAATGTATACTTTATAATTCTTTTAAAAACCATTATGTACTGTGTAATCTAATTTCAGTGGGAAAATGTAATTATATGCACAGATAGATTGGGGGAGGACAGGGAGACAGGGGAGGGAGGAGGAGAGGGAGAGGGAGGTAAAGAATCTGGAAGGACATGTACTAACATGTTATAATAAGTGATCTCTAGCTGTGGAGGCACTAGCTAATCTTCCATACTCTATATACTGCCTCTGTAATAAGACAAGATGTTGTATAAAGCAAATAGGAATAAACATAAAAGGAAGAGTATAGATTTGATTTCACAAAAATATGAAATGTTTACAGTTTCAAAAATAAAATATTCAGTAAAGAGAAAAAGACTAGAGAAAAAGATATGCAATAAGCATGAGTGATCAAAACTTAATTCCCAAACACATTAGAAAGCTCTTATAAAAATTTTTTAAATTCTAAAACCCAGAGAAATAGGCAACAGACATAAATTCAGTGAAGGCAAAGTTCAAGCGTTCAAAACACACTTGGAAAAGAAAAAGGTAACCATAAATGATATAAATTATAACTGAAACACCAATATAAAATATCACTCTCCCACAATCGGATTGTTGAAAGCCTAAGAAGTACTATCATATGCTCCTGTGATATTAAAATCTGATCACATCTTTCTGGAGGGCAATTTAACAATGTGGATCATGAGCCTTTAAAAGTTAACAGTCATGGGACTTCCCTGGTGTGCAATAGGTAAGAGTCCGCCTGCCAATGCAGGGGACACGGGTTCCATCCCTGATCCAGCAAGACTGCACATGCCTCAGGGCAACTATGCCCATGTGCCACAAATGCTGAGCCCACGCGCCTAGAGCCTGCGCTTGCAACAAGAGAAGCCTCCTCAATGAGAAGCCCACACACCACAGCGAAGAGGAGCCCTGGCTCCCAGCAACTAGGGAAAGCACAGGCGCAGCAACCAAGACCCAGCATAACCAAAAACAGAAACAAAAAAGTTAATAGTCACAGTACTATGACTCACTCACACATGAAACAGAGGAATCTCAAAAGCACAATGCTAAGTGAAAGAAATATAAAAGAGTGTATACCACATAATTCCACTTATTGTGAAATTCTCAAACAGACAAAGCTCACCTATGGTGGGGAAAAAAATGAAAAGGTGGCTGCAGGGATGGCAGGAAAAGAGCCTGGGACGGAGCAAGAGTGAACTTTCTGGAAAGACAATATTCTAACCTTGACAGAGGTTTGACTTACACAGATGAATGTATGCATCTGTCAAAACTCAGCAAATGCACAATAAATGTTTATGCATTTGACTGCATATAAATTTTATCTCAAAAGAAAAGTCTAAATACTGAACTCTAATTAATGATATACACACGGCAATATTTTAAGCAAAGTCTGCTGCTGCTGCTGCTGCTAAGTCACTTCAGTCGTGTCCGACTCTGTGCGGCCCCACAGACGGCAGCCCACCAGGCTCCTCTGTCCCCGAGATTCCCCAGGCAAGAATACTAGAGTGGGGTGCCATTTCCTCCTCCATAGGCAAAGTACAGATGTCTGCAATTACTTTAAAATGCATCAAAGGAAAAGGAGGTAGAGACGACAAGAGACTGACACACAGTTGCCTCCTGGTTTCTGCAGGGCACTGCTTTCAAGACTCCCTCAGACACCAAGTCCATGGATGCAAAAGTCCCTTAATGAGAGGCACCGAAGTTACACATAACCTAAGTACAGCCTTCTGTATGCTTGTACTTTGAATGGTTTCTAGATTACTTATACTACCTACTACTATGAAAATGTTACATAAATTGCTGGAAACACAATGTAAAGGCTATGTAAGTCGTTACCACAAGGCAAATTCAAGTTTTGCTTTTTGGAACTTTCTGGATTTCCCCCATCACCCCCTCTCACACCCTCATTGGTTGAATCCCCAGAGGTAGAATCCATGGAAACAGATGGCTGAGCATATATGATAAAGTAAAGAACATATATGATATGCAAGTAGAGTAAAATGCTACCATAAAATACAAGAGTTGGGGGTATACAAACTGTTGTGTTCACTGCAAAATTCCTTCAAGAATTTTGAGATATTGTCTAATGAAATGCTAGAAATACTAAATAATAGTCAACAGCCACAAGGCAGTCCTCTGGAGTGCTGGAATATTCTCTCCTGGTCTGGGTGGTCATTACATGTAGCGTCAGTTCAGTTCAGTTCAGTTGCTCAGTCGTGTCCGACTCTTTGCGACCCCATGAATTGCAGCACGCCAGGCCTCCCTGTTCATCACCATCTCCCGGAGTTCACTCAGACTCACGTCCATCAAGTCCGTGATGCCATCCAGCCATCTCATCCTCGGTCATCCCCTTCTCCTCCTGCCCCCAATCCCTCCCAGCATCAGAGTCTTTTCCAATGAGTCAACTCTTCGCATGAGGTGGCCAAAGTACTGGAGTTTCAGCTTTAGCATTATTCCTTCCAAATGGGTACAATTCAATCAAGCCATACTCTTTAAGATTCTATATACTTTGCTAACCGCATTTACACCTCAAAAAATGTTTAAATAAACAGCATTCAGAATAGGACTTTAAAGCATATGTAATTAATATACTCAAAAAGATAACAGAGTATGCTCTAACCAAAAAAGAAAGAAAACCATGAATTAGCAGTTATAAAAAGCACACACCATAAATCTTGAACACAGAAACTGCCCCATTTAAAAACTCAATGGGCTAGATAGCTGAGTAGACCCTGAGGAATGAATCAGTGAGCTAAGAGAGGTCAAAAACCTTTAGAGATGACAGCACAGAGATGGGGAAGTACAAGTAGTAAAGAAACACAGCACAAAGATGTGCCTAACTCCCATCGTGGGAGCAAGCTGCAGAAGGAAGTGCGGAAATGAAAGAGTGACAACTCAAAGAGTAACAGCTAAATGTTTCCTAGAACTAATAAAGAATAAAACTATAAAGAAATATCTTTAATTAGTTATTTAAAGTAACCTACATGAATGCAAGGAAACATACCACCATTTTACACGTAGCTATCTCCTGATTATGCAATTTAAGTGATCTGTGTCCTTTTTCAAGTTTTCTAAAAAGAATATTACTTTTGTAATGAGAAAAATAAAAGCTTACTTTTCTTGTTTTGGTTTGTGGGGTTTTTTGTTTTCTATTTCATTTTTAATTGGAGGGTAATTGCTTTACAATATTGTGTTGGTTTCTGCCGTACGTCAAGCAGCTGTAAGTATACGTAGGTCCTCTCCCTCTTGAACCTCCCTCCCACCCCTCCATGCTGTCACAGAGCATGGGTTGAGCTCCCTGTGTTATAGAGTAACTTCCTATTAGCTATCTATTTTACATATGGTAATATATATGTAAACACTTATGAAATAAATCCAGAACCAAGAGACAAGAAAGGCTTTTCTAAAAATCTCCCCAACCTCTCTTTCCTCTGGCTCCTACCCTATGCTATGATAGTGAACCTGTGGCTGAAAGAAGTTACCACAAACTTGGGCAAGTCATTTGATCTCTTTAAAGTTCTGCTTCTTTTAGGTCTTCAACAGGGAAAATAAACGCTGTCCTTTCTACTTCACAGGAGTTTGGAGAACATCAAATGAGATAATGGATAAAAACTGCACTCAGTATAATCTGATTTCTCTTGAGATCAAGTAAATATTTCCCCTTTTAATGAAGATTTCCGTGGAGAGAAACAATTCGGAGACTCACAGTCCAAGAGAACAAACTTCTTGTTACCAAAGGGGAAAGAGGGGAGGGATAAATCAGGAGTTCGGGATTAGCAGATACAAACTCAGTTCAGTTCAGTTCAGTCGCTCAGTCGTGTCCGACTCTTTGCGACCCCGTGGATTGTAACCTAAGAGGCTTCTCTGTCCGTGGGATTCTCCAGGCAAGAATACTGGAGTGGATTGCCATTTCCTTCTCCAGGGGATCGGATCGAACCCAGGTCTCCCGCATTGGAGGCAGACGCTTTAACCTCTGAGCCACCAGGGAAACTACTACATACAAAATAAACAGCAAGGTCCTACTACTGTATAGCACAGGGAACTATATCCACTAACTTGTAAAAAACTACAATGAAAAAGGATATATATAAACGTATTCACTTTGCTGTACCCCAGAAACCAATACAGTGGAAAGCAACACACAGTGCAAACCAACTATACTTCAATTTTTAAAAAAAACAGCAGCCAGTCACCTGGAGAGCACAGCACAAACGGAGGCAGGCTATCAGTCCTGAGCCGCAGACCCCGCCCGTCGCCCGTCGCCCGTCGCCCCTCACCCCGAGCCCGCTCCACTCCCCAGCCGGTCGGCGGGCCTTCCCGTCCGCGGGCCTTCCCTCCCGTCCCAGACCACCGCGCCGCGTGGCTGCACCCGGCCACACCTCGTGCCTGGCCCAGCACCACAGCCCCGAGTCACGCCCCACCTCCAGCTTCTCCTCACGCCACCCAGTGCATCTTCCTCCTAAAACTTCATAGAATATATTCATCCTGCAACCACAGTGTTGAAAATGAAAATGCTGAGGTTCAGAGGATGGACTCCGACGCCTCAACCTGGCTTTCGAGCCTCCCCCGCTGCCCCCCACCCCAACCCCCGGTCAACTCCTCACTGTGAACAGCCAACTCTAGCGCAGGCCCAGCCCCTCCCGCCTTCCGCCCGCTGCACCAAGATCCCGCCTGTGCCCTGAACACCCACCCCACCCCTCAGGAGCCACCCTCACTTCCAGGTCGGAGGCCACACCTTTCCAGGGTAGACTACTTCTGTCCTGAGGGCAGGGCCTCCTGCTTGGCTCCAGATCTTCTGGAGGAGGCACTCAAATCAACCTGCCAATCATTTCAGTCCGTAAAATAAATTTTCTCTGCCTAACTGAATTTTATAGTAATTATTTCTCTGGGTTTTCTTTATAGTCTTAATATCTGTATGCATGGGCATATCACATATATTCCTACATAATATATTGCTTAGCTATTAATCTTTAAAAGGGTCACACTTTACAAATTCTTCTCTAAGTTTTCCTTCAACATTGTTTTGAGACTGATCTATGTTGATACCTGTAGCTATAAGCCATTCATTTTTTCGCTTGTTTTCCCTGAACTTTAAACTTTTTCTTTTGTATTAGGGTGTAGCCAATTAACAATGTTGCAACAGTTTCAGGTGAACAGCAAAGGGACTCAGCCACACACATGTATCCATTCTCCCCCAATCCCCACTGCCATCCAGGCTGGCACATAACCTTGAGTTTCATGTTAATCCATTCATTTTCAAAGCTGAAAAGCATTTTTTCCATAGTACAACTTATTCCTCCATTATGTTGCTGAGGGATACTTGTGTTTTATCAAAAAGGTTGCTGTTATCAATAAAAGCAATGCTCCTATGAACATTCTTCTACATATCTCAGCACACATTTCTAGGATTAAAACTGCCAGGTCACAGGGTCACATGTTTAACTCTCCTTGGTAATGACAATGGTTTTCCAAGCAGTTGAACTGATTTACACGTTTACTTACACTGTTGAAGAATTCCTCAAAAATACTGTCAGGCTTTTAGAAGACATGGAAGCAACCTAAACATCCAACAGAGGGATGGATAAACAAGATGTGGTACAATATACAATAGAGTATACTCAGCCATTAAAAAGAATGGAAAAATGCTATTTGCACCAATATGGATTGGATCTAGAGACCGTCATACTGAGTAAAATAAGTCAGACAGTAAAGGAGAAATATCCTATGACATCCCTTACATGTATAATCTAAAAAAAAAATGATACAAATAAACTTAAAAAACAGGAAGAGACCCACAGACTTGGAGAACAAACTTATGGTTGCGTTTGCGGGGGTCGGGGGAGGCATGGGGGGCAGGGGGAACTGGGGAGTTTGGGACAGACACACACTGATAGGTTTGAAATGGACAGCCAACAAGGACCTATTGTATAGCACATGGAACTCTACTCAGTGTTGTGTGGTGGCCTGGATGGGAGGGAGATCTGGGGGAGAATGGATATATGTGTAGGTATGGCTGGGTCACTTCACTGTTCACTTGAAACTGTCACAACACTGTTAATCAGATATACCTCAATACAAAATAGTTAAAATACTGTAAGGCTTTTAAACATTTGCCTATTTGGTGGGTATAAAATGTTATTTCATTGTGGTTTTAATTTGCATTTCTCCAATGAGGCTGACATCTTTTCACACATTTATTGGCCATTTGGTTTCCTCTTTAATGAGCTCCTTGTCCAAGTCTTTGCTTATTTTTCAATTAAACTTTTTCTTATCTATTGTAGGAGTTCTAGATATAGTCTGAATACTAATCCTTCATTGGTATTAGGTATCTTTCAGTTTATGGTTTCCTTCCTTTTCACTCTCTTTTGTTGAGAAGTTCTTTATTTTAACCTAGTTGAATTTATCACCCTTTTCCTTCCTGTAAATGCTTTGCATAACTTACTTAGCACAAACAGGAGACTGTTTTTCATTTGGGCTTCCCTGGTGGCTCAACGGTAAAGAATCCACCTGCCAATGCAGGAAGCACTGGGTTCAATCCCTGGGACGGGAAGATCCCTTGGAGAAGGAAATGACAACCTACTCCAGTATTCTTGCCCGAGAAATCCTATGGACAGAGGAGACTGGCGGGCTACAACCCATGGGGTGGTCAAAGAGTCGGAGGTGACTTAGCCACTGAACAACAGAACCCAGAGACCATGATGAGACATTTATAATTCCTTTTAGTACACTGTTAAAATGAAAACTTCAAAAAAGGAAGTTGTATAAACAATTAACACATGAAAACATTCACAAAATGATTAGCCATCAAGGAAATGAAAATCAAAACCACAAGGACATATCACTACATACCCACCAGAATGGCTAAAATTAAAAGACTGATAACACCAAACTGGGGCAAGAATGTAGACCAACCAAACTTTCATTATACACTGTTGGCGGGAAGGTGAAACTGGGGAACCCTGAAGAAAGGTCAAGCAGTTTCTTAGAAAGCTAAACATATTGGATAATAGCTATCCTATGACCCAGCAATTCCACTTCTTGACATTAACCCAAGAAAGATGAAAGTACATGCCCACGTAATAATTTATACCAAAATATTCATAGCAGCTGTACTCTTTATAGCCGAAAATGAAATGCAGGCCTAGCATCCATTGACAAGAGAATGAGTAAGTGAACTGTGATTCAGTCACACAACAGAACACGACTCAGCAAGAAAGAGCCACCTACTGACTCATGTGACACAGATGAATCTCAAAACTACTCTGCTGAAGCCTCGCCAAAAGAGTACATTCAGGATTCTACCTCCAGGAACCCTAGAACAGGCAAAAGAACACATTCAGGATTCTACCTCCGGGAAGCCTAGAACAGACAAAAGAACACATTGAAGATTCTACCTCCAGGAAGCCTAGAATAGGCAAAAGAACACATTCAAGATTCTACCTCCAGGAAGCCTAGAATAGGCAAAAACAATTTATAATGGAAAAAATATAAGAACTGTGGTTGTTGATGGATAGGGTTAGGAATGGAGAAGGAGCACAGAGAACTTTCTGGGGTGACAGTAATATTCTGTATCCTGACAGATTCTGTGTTACACAGGCATACACATTTGTCAAAAAAGAGAGAGAGAGAGAGAGACAAATTTTGAATTCTAGGTGGTATGCATAGTGAAGTGTTTAGTAGTTAAGTATATTGATGTATGCAACTTACTTGGAAATGGCTCCAAAAATAAAACAGATTTCTGGGTGGATAGAGAAATGATAAAGCAAACAAAGGCAAGTGTTACCTATAGAATCTTGGTGGTGGGTACATTTGAGAATTCTTTCAACTTAGCTATACATTTGAAATTTTTCAAACTAATACAATATTAGGGGAAAGATGAAAATATATTTTTAAAACGAAGAGATTTACTTTAAAAAATAAGCAGATAGAGGGTTTCCCTGGCAGTCCAGTCCACACTGCCGACGTACTAAGATCTCCCACACTGTGCGGCACAGTCAAAAAAAAAAATCAAATATAAGCAAACATATTTAAGCAAAGTTTGTCCTTGAGAAAGGTAACTGAAAGAAAAGGATCAATCCTTACATGTACTGGTGCTTTGGAATTAACAAAACATATGCACACAGACATGATCTTCACCAAAATCCAGGTATTCTAGACTCATTTTATGCTTGAGAAAACGTGGGTGAGAACTTGCTAAATATCACACAGCTGGTACCTCATGGTGCTGGCTTTAGAAACAAACACCTGTGGCTCCTCCACTTCTATTCTTTCCAACACACCTCACTTGGGAGCTGCTATAAACCTCAAACGTGTGAAGACCACGTGGAAACTGCCCATGGGCCTCCAGCCCTTTGCTTGTCCCAGGAGCAAAGGACAAGGCTGAAGCAGTGCTGCATTGACGAGCAGGACACGAAAGGGAGATGCGCGTCGACAGGCAATGAGCACAATCTTAATCGAAGGTGAATTTTCAACCCACACGGAATAAAAGCTGACCATCCTCACTCTGTCCATGGGGGTTCTCCAGGAAAGAATACTGGAGTGGGTTCCATGCCCTTCTCCAGGGATCTTCCCGACCCAGAGACTGAACCCGGGTCTCCTGCATTGCGAGCAGACTCTTTACTGTCTTAGCCACCAGGCAAGTCCTGGTGTTCTTTGAGCCCATCCAGAAAGTGTGGGGAAAGCTGAGCTTGCCTTCCCGTCTACACAGATGAAACCTGTAGCAAAGAAACTCCAGCACAAGACTTGTCAAAACAGCTCTCTCACAAGATACTCCAGCACTCATCTTATAGAGCAGAACAAAAGCAGAGCAGAGGGACGGGACCCAGGCACGTTTGCTCAACCCTGACACGGCCAAAATGAGAGGCAAAAGCTTTACTAATCACCCTGCGGATTAATCACTGGCTTCAGGGTATTTTGGCTTTTTGTTAAAGCATAACACACCCCAATAATTTCTGTTAAATTTAAACAGGTGAGATAGATCCATGGAATAGAAATAAAAGCGCTTTCAGCCTTAGAGACGGGTGTATTTATCCAAACACCTACTCAGTGTGCCAAATGCTTTGGAAACTGTACTGAAACTAGTACATAGCCCTTACCCTCCAGAGGCCTATCATCAAGCAGCAGGCTTGGGAGAGAAATCTGAGCCCACGAGAGCTATAGGGGAGGTCCCAAGAGTAAAGGAGAGTGCAAGTACAACCGAGGGCTCAAGGCA
Organism: Cephalophus harveyi; assembly: GCA_006410635.1. NCBI lineage: Eukaryota > Metazoa > Chordata > Mammalia > Artiodactyla > Bovidae > Cephalophus > Cephalophus harveyi. Next base: position 165,040 of record SJYT01034753.1, on the reverse strand, counting down.
GGATGTGTATGTGTGGAACTGGGGGCAGAAGAAGGGGTGAGGGGTTGCCCTCCTGGCTGGCTCCTATGGAGGTCCTAGCTAAGGAAGGCTACCTGCAGCCTGAGCAGGAAAGGGAGGAGAAAGCAGCCCCGAGGGACGCCTGCCGACTGATTCTAGGAGTTAAGAGGGGAGATTAGAGGGCCTCACAGAATGCCTGATTGGAGGCATTACCTGGGACAGGGCCAAATACAGCTGCAACTTCTGCAGACACAAGAACCTAAGCTAGGGCTGGAACCAATCTCCCCAGTAAATCAAGACTTGAAATTTTAATAACAGATTCAGGATGCCTGCTTAAAGCCCCAGGTGGTGCCATGATGCTCAAAGCTGAGTGGGAGGCCAGAGAATGGTGGATATAACACTGGGACAGGTGGTTGGTTATCGGAGCAACCAGCCAGGAGATAAGCACCAGGAACAATGGATTTGCATCCCTACTTAACTGTCTGGCCCTGGGTGAGTTTCTAACCTCTGGCACCTTATCTGCAGAAGGGAAATGACACCAGCCACCTCACAGGGCTGAAGAGAGATAAGGTCCACAAGACATCCAGCAAAGTGCCTACAGTACAGGAGGCATCGAGGAAAGCCAGGCGCAACTCGGATGAAGAGCTTGCACTCCCAGACCTCAGAGTCCAAGGCCTCCTACCACCAACCCCTGTGCGTGGAGAAACCAGGCAGGAGCCACCAACAGCGGACACAGCCAAGGGCTTACCCATGTGCCAGTCACCTTCTCCCTCTGTTCTCTGATTTCTTTTTAATTTTTAAAAATTCTCTGTCCTTTAAGGCATTTTAGGTAATTCTGAGATGACTGCCTCATCCTATGGCCTCACATCCCAAACCATTCCCTATGGAAGAACCCAATCCAAACAGGCAAGCAGTCCAAGGGGTCACCAGCATCACAAGATACTTGACAGGGAACAGTTGTGCCAGACAGGGAAGGAGAAGGTCAAGGCCGGCTGAGGGTAGGTCTGAGCTGACAGAGCTGTGACCTTCATCACATCACTCTTTTACAGTCATGGTGGTAATGACATTAAGCACTTAAAAAAAAAAGTGTATAATACAAAGTATTTTATGTATATAATAGGCCTTCAAGAAAATTTAAAAAGCAGTTATCTTTATAGCTAGGCTTAGCGAGATAATGAGATTCTATACACCAAAAGGCATAAGAACACAAGGATTAAAGAACTCAGAGCCCATGAGCTCAAGATAAAATTCTAGTCACTTCAGGAACAGAAAGTTGGGTCCCATTTTCTCAACTACACTTTTACAGGGAAACTTTCAGTAATTTATATAATCTATAATTCAAGGGTCAATGACCCTTCTCACAAAAAGAAAACTTCACTTTCTTTTAGGGAAATGTAAGAAGGTGAAGGTGAAGGAAGGTGAAGTCGCTCAGTCGTGTCCGATCTTTGCAACCCCGTGGACTGTAGCCTACCAGGCTCCTCCGTCCCATGGGATTCTCCAGGCCATTTCCTTCTCCAGGGGATCTTCCCGACCCAGGGATCGAACCCAGGTCTCCCACATTGAAGGCAGACGCTTTAACCTCTGAGCCACCAGGGAGTTGGATTAATCCACTCTGTATATTAACAGACAACAAATTTTACTCCAGAGCTAGGAAACACTAAGAAACCAGCAAATTCAGATGGCCTAGGGTGATTCATGTCACCAATTTTATGGAGGATGGTGGGCTGGCGGGGAAAAGGAGGGAGAAAAGACTGGGAAGAAGGGGAAGGTGGTGAAAAACAAGAGAAAACTAGGGGGAAGGAAAGAAAATGACACAGCAAATACTAGAGAAGGACAAACGGCGAGTCAGCCTGAGAGCTGACGGCAGTAATCCCTGGTTAGAGGTCAGCATTGGCCGTGCTGTTACCGGTCACCTCTGTGGACTGCCCACCCAGCCGCGCTAATCCTCAAGTCTTCACGGGGAAATCTGGGCTCACCAGAGCGAAGATGGATTATTTCCTGGGTATAAAAGCACTAAAAGAGGAATACCAGACACTTCCAAAAACTCAAGTCTAAATTCTACAGCCTTCGCTCTAGTTAAAACTAGCTTCTATTTCTCCTTTACTAGGACTGGCTGGATTTTCCACTTCTAACAGCCTAGTTCACACAATTCTCCAATTCAAGCAGTGTCTGTGGAAGGCCTACTGACTGGAGCGGGCGGACACAGCAGAACAAAACAGACCGGCCGCCCCTTCACAGGGCTGATGAGTGACACGGCGGGAGGGGCGGACTCACCCTTAGTTGTTCCCTCGGGTCTCCAAAAAGGGGGGGATGGGGGCAGAAGGTCTCCTTGGACACTCCCGCCCCCACACTCAGATCTTTCAAGGGCGACTCAGAGTCCTAGCCAAGGAGAAGGAAAACGGAGTAAATCTAAAGACTGACAAGAAAATATTAAATGTTACAGTTAAAGTGCACCCTGATTCAAAACAAAACAAAACTCTAAGTGTTCAAACTGAACACTGCATTCATTATCTGTAACCACAGAGACTATAACTCCTGAAATGAATAAACAGCCAGCGTATTTTTAGTAATACTTAAATAAGTTCATAAAGATGGGCCAACCTCCTGTATTACGAGATCCTAAAGTACCTTTGGAATCATTAAGAAGCAAATTATATTTATTGAGTTGTACTGTTCAGTATATTTCTTGCACTTTGAATACTGGTTATCTCATGTTAGGAATCATGACTTAACATGTGGCCTGCCTCAGATATACCTCAATAAATGGGCTCCATAATCAAATACGTTTGGGAAGTGCTGCACATTCTAAACACAGCTTGGAGGGTCACAATGTGTTTTAGGAAATTAAGTTTTCTGACAAATCCTGTATTAAAGAAAACTGACAAATTTAGCCTGAGCCAGTATTTCCCAAACTAACTTGACCACAGAAACTTTATTCATTTAATAGTTATTAACGGTCCACAAATTGCTTCATGGAACACACGTGGGATACACTACAGGTGCAGGGAATGCACTGCTTAATTAATCTGAAAATGCAACTGATTATCTCCCAAACATTCTGATGAACTACTGTTTATTACATGGTATAGAAATACAAAAACTTCCCCAGTGAACTTCTGACTGGAATTCACTCAATAAGCTGACTTACTATATTTTAATAAGAAGTTATTTTTTAATGAGCTAAAATGGGATCTTCATATGTTTATACAAGGGAATTTAAACTCATTGGGTAATAACTTGACTTTGCTACATTGCTGAAAGCTTATCTTCTCTAAACATGGGTTTTTAAATTTCCAGAACATACTGAGTATCTTAATTTCAGAAGATTCATTCCCTTAAAGAGAAAAATAGTGAATTAAAAATATGCTGATATTTACCTCTGCCTATCACTTGACAGGGTGCGACCTGGCAACTAAACCACCACCATCACTTGATTTGGGCTTCCCTGGTGGCTCACTAGACAGGCCTAATTACAAACATCTGTAACTGAGATGTGGCATCAACATGTTGGAGTTCATGAATAACAAGCATGGGACTATTAATTCTGTGGCTGTGGTGTTATTTATAATTTGGCTCCTCCTCTTGAAAAACTAACCATAAATCCTGCACCGGAGGTTTTATGGAATCCTATTCCAGTGGCTGAAAGAGTTTCATCATTCCGTTAACAACAAAAATCAAACTCAACATTTATTTAGCACCTATTATATGCATGCCACTGGATTAAGCACTGTAATGATGAATGTATTTTTCTGGGTCCCCACTCAAGACAATGGTCTGACAAGACTTAGAAACTCAGGGGTCCTCCTGACAATGTGGGTGGCAGAGAGCAAACTGCTGCACTGGAGATGCTTACAAGACACCTGGGTGAATTTAAGACATCCACAACTGCCCCCAGTAGGCCAATAAGGCACAAGACTTCTTGAAAAGCTACTGGTGTTAACTAAAAACTTACTATTACTTAATTCAAGATAACCAATATGAGATCTGGGTCAAAAACTTGAAAGCAGTTAAAGCCTCGCTATTCAACTTCACCTGTATAACACTTTAAAAAAGAAAAAGTCAGTTAGGTAGCTTAACCCACAAGCATTACAACGGTATTAAGTGCAGTTAGGTAAATAGTTCAAAACTATCACAGGGTTCTTCAATGACTCTGTAGGACTCCCAGATGTGAGGAACAGAGTGAACCTGAATTTTCAGAGCACGTATGAGAGAGGGAGAGTGTTGCATCCACGTTATGCAACACTGAGAAAGACTTTTCACTTTCATGTAGAAAAGGCATGATGACTGCTGGAAATTTGAGAGAGAAAATGAATCAATTTCTAACCCTCTAACTGGAAGATCTAGCAGTAAGCAAGAAAATCAAGACAATTCTACAAATGACACAGCAGCAAAGAGACTGATGAGCCTCAACAATCTATATACAGCCGTGCACACAGGAATATTTCCCCCTAAATTAATACATAAACAAAAACATGAATTCCAGCTCTAAAATTTCAAAGCAGAGAACCAGAAAGCGCCTGCAGTCTGTCTTCATGAACTTTTTTTCCTTTTTTAAAAAAGGAAAAACACCTTTCCTTTAGAAAACCTTAACAAAGACGAAACCCAGAAACTGGCAAAACACAGCCAAGGCAACAGGCGCTGGAGAAGACACGCAATTTTAAAAAGTTACCAAATGTCCCAGTAAGACTGGTTGATAAATTAACTTCGTTCTACTGAACGCTTCAAAAACTGCGTTTCTGATAGTTATTTTCTAATTACACAGGCTTTAAGAACAACATGTATGCTAATAAACGGGGACCTCAAATACATGTGCAATGAAGCAAAGCTGATATTCCAGATTACATTTTAAATAGTCCAAAGAAAATGGAAAACTGCAACTGCAGGCTTGCGCAAAGCCTAAACCGGGAAAACACAACTGGGCGGCAAGGTCCAGCACCCCGGCTTCGCAGGCTGGCCGCCCTTCCCTTCCACCGGGAGAACCAGAAGAACAAAGTTCACACTGACTGAATGTTCAGGGTCGCGCCAGAATATGGGGAGGGCGTCCTCCGCACCCGCTGCCTGGTAGGGAATGGAGTCAAGCGCCTCGGTCAAGTTCACGGTGGTCCCTCGCCCCAGACGGCGCGACAGACGTGCCCCGGGAACCGACGCCGCGGTTCAGGGAGCGTCGTCTTCACATCTCGGCTAAGCGGAGCCCCCTGAACCGAGGTCGGTCCTCCTCCCGGCGCCGCCCCGGCCAGGACGGTCGGCGGGCGTCCGTCAAAGCCGGGCGAGAGGGCACCGCGGCCGAGGACGGAGCCGCGCCCGGCCCTGCGGGAAGGCTGCCGCCCCGCGGGGCTCGAGTTTCACCGCGGACCGCAGCCCCGGAGCCGCCCGCCCGCCCGGCGCCCCTTTACCTTGCTGCCGCTGCCTCCGCGAGGCTCGGGCTCTGCGAGGCTGGAGCCAGGGTCCCAGGTCGAGGCGGCCGTCTTCTGGCCGGGTGGGAGGCTCGGCCCGCCGGGCGGGAGCTGCGGCGCCGCGGGGCCCGGCACGTCCTCGGCCTCCTTGCCGCCGGGATACACCCCACGGCTCTGGGAAATGTGGATGCTCGGGGCGCAGCCCATGCTGGCGGCAGCGCCGCGGACACGCTGGCGGGCAGCCGTGATCCGGTCAGTAAACGGCCCGCCCGGCGCCTCGGGGCCGCCGCGTGCGCCGTGTCATCTCCGCCTGGGCGGGCGGCGGCGGCGAGCGCGGGTCTCCCGTCAGGAAGTGCGGCCGCCCCTTTTATCGCGGTGCGGGCGCGGCGGCGGCGGCGGCGGAGGCGGCGGGGAGGGGGCGATGGGGCGGGCAGCGCACCGCGGCCGCCCCTCCGAACATGCCCTTCCAGAGGAGGGAGCCGCCGGCCGTCTCCCCTCACATCGCCGCGCTCGCCTCGGCCGCGCCGCGCTTCCGGGGAATTTCGGGGGAGGAGATTTGCGCTCTCCCGGCGCGAGAGCCGAGAAGTCCCCGCCGCGCGAGCGACGCCGCCCTCGCCGTGAGGCGGCGCGACCCCCCGGGGGGAGGTGCGCTCCCGGCTACGCCCGCTCCAGCTCCGGAGGCGCTGTGGCCGGCGCCTCCAGAGGCCCCGGGCTCTCACGTCTCTCCGCCGGCCACCCCACGGATAAATGCTCTTGGTCCGAGGGCTGGTGGCGGAGAAAGCTAGAATAGATCTCTGGCGGTTGAGCGGTGCAGGCCGGAGGAATCCTGCCGGGACAGCAAGGCCGTATCCACCCCGGGAGGGACGGAGGGACGCGGACCTGAGGCCGCGCCGTCGAGAAGCGCTGAAGCGGCGGCGCTCGCCCAGGAGCTGCGGGCGGCGCGGCGCGGCTCCGGCTCCGTATTCCGGGCCGGGTCTTGCCGGCAGCACGCCGCGCCCAGCCCCCAGCGGTGACCTCCAGCGGGTGCTGGCGTCAATGCAAAGCAGCTGGGGTGCCCGCCGCCGCCTCCCGCTCCGTCTGCCACGGAGCATGCGCGGCCACGACGGGAGGGGCGCGCAGCCAGGCTGCGGGAGGGAGAACGACTTACCCATGGCCGCACGTGGTCACCCCCGAGCCAGTGGTCTCTGATCTCCGGCCTGTGGCCACTAAAACCCATACCGCAGGGTTCGAACCCCGGCTCCGGAACTTAGCAGCTGTGTGATTTCGGTCAGGGCCCTGTATCTGAGCCATTCAAGAGCCAGGAGGGGGAGGGTGGGGGGTGACGGGTGTTACTGACTCGGGCTCAGCCGTGTCCTCGCGTGCCAAGACCTGGAGCCCTAGGCCCGCCTACACCGGCGACTGGAAGGCTGGGATGACAAGAAGCCACATTTCATGGCAGGCTGGGGATGCCTTCCTACTCGTCCCTAACCAGAGGAGGCCTGTGATGACGCCAGACGCGTTGGCAGAAGGGAACCCCACACACATCGCCACCCGCTCACTGTGTGACCTTGGGCGAATCACTTAGCCTCTCTGTGCTGGGTCTCCTCCCACGATCAACTGGAGAGTGGCACCCCTGGGTGTGCATCACGTACCCTGGAGCTGCCCACCTCGGACCCACCCTCACTCCCGCCCCTCTATCCCTGCGGCTCGCGGTCAGCCGAGACCCCGGCACGGCTAGTCCCTTTCCTCTGCCGCCGTCCACACCTTTCCTAGCGCGGCCCTGGAACGACCCTGAGGTGCCGCCCACTCCCGCCTTGGTCCCGGCTACTGTGAAGACCTGGAGGGGTATTCTGGGCTGGAGTCCCTGCTGCGGCGCTGGCACTGCCGCAGGGGCTCCAGCGCCGGGTTTCCTGCGGCGGCTCAGGCTTCAGGGTGCTAGGGAACCTAAGATCCACAGCCCCCGCACCCCCTCCAGCAGGGATCTTTAGGGCCCGAGGTGGGTACCGGGCAGTTCCCCGAAGGCAGCCGAGTAGAAAGGCCCAGTAACCCGGGAGCAGCCTCCCGCTACCGGCCCTCTTTACTAACCTAGCTGGCCCAAGCCACTGGCACATGACTTATATTATCAAATTTAAGCACATTTAGCAATAATCATAATACCCTCCCTGCCTTATAAAAATACCAACAGCTCAATGACGATGTCTTAAAAGACACAGGAAAGATTTTTACTATCACCAGTAATTCTACCAAAACTGCAGTGTTTTCTGCTTCTGTGCTCCTGGATTTAGAAGGTAATTTTTCCAGGCAGAACCTTGACTCTTCTAAATAAAGAGTAATTGGTGAAGAAAATGCTTTCAACCATCAGAGAGTTTGAAAGTCTGTCTCCGACCCCCTGTCCTCCCTGCCCTGCCTCACTGAGAAGTCTGGCCTTGATGACTACCAGCACTGACCTTGCCTCCTTCCAGCACTCCAGGGTGCCTCCTGGGCCCACCTTCTAATACAGAACATTGTTGTTCTGGCCTCTCTCTGGAAATCCTTGAGCCCTGCTCTAATTAGGGGTGAGGACACTTACCCCCAGCTGACCCTGATCCCCTTATCCACTAGCTGGCCTCCTGCGCTGCCCTGTGCTGTCCTGAGCTGGTCACTTACCCTCTGTTCTCAGAGAACTGTTGCATAGCCACATTAACTGATTTCCAGGTCTGCAATTTAGGAATGCTAAACTTAGAGACCTAAAACCAAGAATGAAGTAGGAGCAGGCAGGAATGGTGGGAGACATTTGCCTACTTCTGGGATCACAAGGAGCAACCCTCCGCACACTTTCATTCATACTTTGGAACTCAGCCTGGAACACTCCAGGAAGTCACAGCTTCCCCCCTCACCTCAGCTTCGACTGCCTAGCACCAATTCCACCACAGCCCTCCTTCCCTGGCCATCATCTGAACCTCAAAGTCCCTGAACACTTCTCTACCCTGTTTCCCCAGACCTCAGTGACAAGGGACACAAAAGGAGTCACAGTGACAGAACTAACCAGAACCTCACTGGCATGTGCCACTCACTGGCTCACCCAGGACTCCTGAGCCCCTGTGAAGAATCCCTGCACGTGGATGTGTGTGAAGAGCACTCACACACAACCCCACTGCTGCTGCAGGAGAAGCACCCCCCGCCATGTGGGTACCGGGAAGCTGGTGGCATGCAGGAGAACATACTCCCCACCACCCCAATCCATTCTCCCCCCAACTGCAGAGACCCCCAAACAGGACTGCTTGACCCCCCGCCAGGCTCAAACTTGGCAATGAATGTCGACTTCAGTTCTTATTCTGCATGAGGTCAATGGGACCGGGAAAGGACTCAGCCAAGAGACAGAGGCCAGCCTGGCACCCCCACTCCCACCCACCCACACACACACAGGCCATTTCCAGGAGACTCCTCAGTCGTCTGACCCCTCCCCAGTTCATGAAAGACATGAAAGAGCAGCGTTCCACGCAGCTTTATTCTATGTAAAACCCAAACCAACTTGGTTTCCACGCCTCTTACATGTAAGCTGATCCTTTTTTTTATAAGTGGTGCTCCCTCTCGGCTTTCTTTCCTCCCCCACCTGGGAGTCAGCATTCAAAGGCTGCTACTGGCGCCCACCTTTCTGCTCCTCTCCTTGCCTCCCCACTGAACTGGGATGGAAGCAGCCAAGAGCGGGAGAGATCCCACACCCCGAGGTGCGAATCCCAGTCCTGCCACTCTCTCCAAGCCACTTTCCTTCACTGTAAATCTAGGATTAATGATATCTACCCCTCAGGGATTAAATAGGCTAACTGATGTCAGATGCCCAGAATAATTACTGAGCGCCTGTGTCTTAGCTTGCCAACTTCTCCTGGGTCCTTTCAACACCATCTTCCTGCAGGCCTGCCCCTAGACTGCCGAAAACTGCTGGAGGAAATAAAATTACCCCGAGGATCCATACCACTACCAATCTGTGGCATCAGACTTCGGTTCATTTCTCTAAATTGCAAGATTTTGTACAACGTGATTTTTAAATCTTTTTAAATCACATTCATATGTGCTAGAAAAATAGTAAAAAAAAAATTAAAATTAGCATAAGTATATAAAATGTGCAGAAGTAAAGGAAAGCCTTTCTTCCTTCCCTACTCCCTTCCTTCTGTAGAGGTAACTATTGTTAACAGTTTGGACCATATGCTACCAGACCTGTTTCTATGTTAAATAATCTCACACACACACACACACACACATGCACGCACACACAGCTGTTAGAATATCAGAAGCCGGGCTGCAGTGAACATCCTTGAATGCATCTTTTTCTGTTAAGATGGACTAAACAGAAACTAAAAGTTGAATTGTTTGGTGAACCCTCTCATCCCATCCCAGCTCCAGAAGGGATGAAAGGAAATGAAAACATAGAGCCAGGCGGAGCTGTGCGATTGAAAGGGGAAACCCTTTAGCCACGCCCTCTGCACCTGGATAGGGAGGATCTAGCCACCCCAGATAACAAAACCTCTGTTGATCATCCTTTCCAGGCCCCTGGCCGGCTTACCTTCATTTCTCTCTGTACTCCCAAGCCCTGAGTACATTGTTTGAATGTTCCTTCCTTTCTCGGGTAAGGGACTGGATGATCCGCCCTGAAGGCCAGAACCGCAAGGAGAGAGCAGCAGTTCCCATAGGTGAGGAGGGCAGAGAGAAGCCTCCAGATGCTGTCCTCTGACTCCACAACCCAGGTGCGCCCCAACACTTCTCTCCTCTGTTTGGCTCTGGACCTTGGTACTCAGGATTCTCTTGGAGCTTAGAACTAACCACCCACTATGCACCCTCTTTCTCAGAATGACCCTATTCGCTCCTGCTATTTCAGACTCCTCCACTCCCAACAAGGGGGCTCAGCCTCCAGTGCCGGCTCCCTGCTACCCTTGACTCCAACCACACTTTCCCACCAAGTCAGGGGGTCATACCTCTCCCACCTACTAGAGACAGTCTCAGATTCCGAACACTGCTGTATTTGGTTATAAAGGTCAGAGCCACACTCTGCCAGTTCAGCCACTGTTAGTTGCTCAGTTGTGTCCGACTCTTTGTGAACCCATAGACTGTAAACCACCAGGCTCCTCTGTCTATGGGATTCTCCAGGCCAGAATACTGGAGTGCATTACCATTCCCTTCTCCAGGGGATCTTCCCAACCCAGGGATCGAACCCACGTACTTCTTGCTTCATTTCCCCAGAATACAGGAAGGGAAAGGGAGCTCAGATCAGGGCCTCAGATGCCACTAGGACCATCTCACAGTCCTGACTGCTCGACATAATTTCTTGTGATGCTGAAAACACGACCTTTCGGAGCTCCCATCTCTACCTTCCCAGTCCCACAACGACACTGTCGGTTTCCACTGCAGAGAAAGTTCCTTGTCCGAGGTTCCTAATCTGGAGTGTCCCTACCCCCAGGACCCCATGCTTAGAGAGGCCCCGTCTTGGTTGATGCTCGACCGTATTGAAATTCCTAAAAAGTGTTGAACAAGAAGCCCCGTATTTTCATGTCACACTGGGCCCCATAAGTTCTGCAGCTGGTTCTGCCTCCCTCCTCTGAGAAGTGCTTTGCTCAGGTGTGTGCAGGGGAGAGAAGCATAGGGTAGTGCCAGCAAGAAAGGTGGTGTCTCAGGAAAAATTCACAGGGCCTTCCCTGAAGGTCCTGTTGTTATTTCACAACAACAGTCCTTGCCTCCGTCTGCCCTGGACCCAGCATCCCAGCCCGGCTCAGTCTCTGGCCTTACCCTACCTCCCTGGCAGGTGGAACAGGCCTCAGGTTGCCTCAGGAATGGCCACCTCAAGAAGCAGGCCACAGGGGGTGGATAACTGTTGGCTTCCCCTCCGTGAGAGCAGGAGTAGGGGAGCTACACAGGGTCCCCCAGCATAGAGGAGGAGAGCAGTGTGTCCAGACAGCCCTGAGAAGGGACCCTGATGATACCAGCCAGCCAGACGGTGTTAGGATTTCTGCCAAGCATGCCACGTGTGTGACCTCATTTATTCCAAAGGCACTGAGGCTTTTTAGAACGAGGGCTGATGTGGTCTTTAATAACCCAATACCTATCCTCTATAAAGGCTCTGAAAAACAGAAGGATGCTTCTTTAATACAATTAAGTGTATTTATTTCCAGCTAAGAGCTTTCAAGATATTTAATAGTGAAGCCCTAGAATACTCCCCAGGGCTGGGACACAGCAGGTCTACTCTGAAGAGAGTCCCAAAAACAAAAAGCACTTGACTGGAGCATAATTAATGGATTCAGAAATAAAACAAAGGGCAACCACCCTCGCTTCTGTTACCTAGTGTTGTCTAGATGGTCTGAGAAATGCAATGAGGTACGACTTAGAAATGACAGCACAGATATTTGGACTGGAGAGAAAATTGATCATTAATGGTGGAGAATATAGCTTTATATCTAAGATACTCAGTAATCAATGCAAGAGTTATTAAGATGAAAGATTTCTCTAAAGTGACCAGATTAGAAGTAAATAAGTGAGACTTCCCTTCTTTGAAATGAGAAGCTGAATCACAAAATGTTAGATCTAAAAGGGACCGGGAGGACTTCCCTGGTGGTCCAGTGGTTAAGAATCCACCTGCCAGTGCAGCAGATCCCTGGTCCTGGAAGATTCCACATGCTATGGAGCAACTAAGCCCGTGCGCCACAACTACTGAGCCAGCGTGCCGCGGCTTCTGCAGCCTGCCCACAGCAAGAGAAGCCCACACGCCAAAACGAAGAGTAACCCTCCATCACTGCAACTAGAGAAAGCCCGAGCAAAGCAGCAAAGAACCAGCGCAGCCACAAATAAACACATAACTTAATTAAGTAAAAGAGTGATACTCTAGACTATCAATGGCCCATCAGAAAATACAATGACAAAATGGAACCCAGATTTCCCCAGACTTCACCTGGGTCTCCGTGGTAGTCATAACCCACATTTTGCTGGCTCTTTCCCCTCTACTAAGGCAGGCCTCCAGCCACATTTCCCCAGTTACTTCTGGGAGTGTCTGAGGGTGGGTCTGAGGGAAGGTAGTGAGATGACCTGCCATCCTCTCTGTTGCTGGTACCACTGTACCACGTTAATTGCAGGGCCTCTGGCACAGACTCCTGATGCTGCGAAAGCTGAGGCTCTGGGGTCCTTAGGGCACTGAAGCTCCTTAGCGCACTGGGCTCCAGGCACACACTGGGGGAAAAGGACACACTTATAGGGTCACCAACCGTATCAGTTTGCCTAAGACTCTGCTGGTTTTAACACTGAAAGTCCTGCACCCTGGAAACCCGCAATCCAGGCAAACCAGGCTGGTTGATCATCCTACACCTCCTTCATACACATGTGTGCACTCACATACGTGCGCACATAAACGCACACACAATGCCTCACGTTGTCTCCTAGGCCCTAAAGCCATGCCATTTGTGCCCTGTGTCTTGCAAAGTTTATATCTGGGCAAAGAGCCCTTCCGGGCTTCCTTGATGGCTCAGCAGTAAAGAATCCGCCTGCAATGCAGGAGACTGGGGTTCAATCCCTGGGTAGGGAAGATCCCCTAGAGAATGAAATGGCCGCTTGCTCCAGTGTTCTTGCCTGGAAAATCCCATGGACAGAGAACCCATGGTGGGCTCCATGGGGTCACAGAGAGTCAGATATGACTTAGTGACTAAACACACACATACACACACATATATATTAACATGTGAAAATTCTAAGACATTCAAATATCTGCATCCGTATATGAAGTTTTACTGGAACACAGTCACACCCATTTGTTTACACACTGTCTATTGTTAGGGAAATTAAACAAATCATTTTGTTTAGGCTTAGGAAGCAAAGCAGAGCAGGCCTCTGACCCTTGCTTCTAACCAGCCTGGACACTGCCCTGACTGTGAGTGACTGCCTGCTGTGAGTGCAAGACTTCCAGCACCATAGATAACATGGGGGAAGCATTTTGAGATTATTGAGCCCCTGGCGGGGACCTGACCAACCAAGCCCCAGGCTTAACAACATTCCAAGTTTTACAAGACAAAACAAACAGCATTAAAATGAAACCAGGCTTGCACTTTGGTCACTGATGATGATATCAGTTTGAGTCCTGGTATTATAAGTGGGAACCCAGAACTGCAATCTTTGAAGTCTTACCCATGGAGCAGACGTGCTGCCTGGGACCTGGGCTCCAGATGTGCTGTGGCAAGGGACTTGCCAGCGCTGTTTAGGTCTGATGTTGGTCAAAACCCAGTTTGGTGATGTGTCCTCTGCTCTTTATATTTCTCTTTTCTTTTAATGTTAGTATATTGAAAGTAAGTTAGATAATTCTCTAATAAACATATATATTATTTATTTGTATATAATGAGTGGCTTCTTTTGTTAACAAATCCTTTGAACCTGAGACGAAAGTGAAAACTTTGGGCAAAACATCTATGGCTACTTTTTCAATCCTTCCAGCGTCAGTCCACAGACTTTCTCTTGGGGACTCAGATTCACACCCATGCCTGGGTAGTGCAGGAAGATCCCAGAGCCTGGTGACTTTCCCTGTTCTCCACCCTCACCAGAAAATCATGCTCCTTCCCACCCCTTCCATCAACCTGCCGCGGCATCAGCTAAACGTGGAGCCTGCCCTATATAGAAGCATCACCATCTACATCTCCCCAAAGCCCCATGAGGTTAATGTTATCTATTGGGGCTTCCCTGGTGGCTCAGATAGTAAAGCGTCTGCCTGCAATGCGGGAGACCCGGGTTTGATTCCTGGGTTGGGAAGATCCCCTGGAGAAGGAAATGGCAATCCACCCTAGCACTCTTGCCTGGAAAATCCCATGGACAGAGGAGCCTGATAGGCTATAGTCCATGGGGTCGCAAAGAGTCGGACACGACTGAGCGACTTCACTTTCTTTCTTTCACTGTTGGGGGGAAAAGGGAGGCTCAGAGAGGTTAAATAACCTATCCTAGGTCACACAAACACCAGACAGCAGAACCAGGCTGCCTGAGCTGATGCCAAAGCTCGACCTGTCTCTACTGTGCCAGCATTTCCACAAAAATAAGCTTTGGCTTATTTTTAATAAGTTGTTGTTCTTGTTATTTAGTTGCTAAGTCATGTCCGGGCCCATGAACCGTAGCCTGGCTCTTCTGTCCATGGGCTTTCCCATGGACATAATGGAGTGGTTGACATTTCCTTCTCCAGGGTATCTTTCAGACCCAGGGATGGAACCCACATCTTCTACGTTAGCAGGCAGATTCTCTACTGCTGAGCCACCAAGGCAGCCTGGATAAACAAGCTACGTATGGGAAACTGAGGAGCCGAACATCATGGATACTCGAGAAGCAGAAAGTGAAATATGACACATCCCAGAGCAAATGCAGGCTGCTTCACTACCAGGATAAGTGGGAGATGAAATGCAGGGCAGCACACTGTTTACCAAAAGTATTTGGGGCTTTTGAAATGTCAGCCGCGATGATCGTGAATCACTCCTCTTAAAGCCCTTAATCCAGAGTAACCCTCCTTTTTCCGCTGGCTCCTCTCCTGATTCATCGAGTTGCCTCTGCTGGCCTGAATCACCAGCCCAGAGTTCTGGGTCTCAGGCCTCCCAGGTTCCATGGGAAAATTGTCATTCGCTTCTCTGGGGAGGTGTGTCCTGTGTAAGTGTTCCCAGGCCTGCTTGCAGGGGACAGAAGGCTTCCGAGGGGGAAGACTCCAGCCTAACAGAAAAGTGTAGCTGGAAAAAGCAAGGTGACAGGCGGAGTCTCATTGTCATAACCAGGGTCCCAGATTTATCCCTTCGTGCACAGTCTCTCTTGAGCGTCTAGCACGTGTAGGCACTGGGCTGGATACTGGGGACTCAGCGATGGCAACATAGCCCCTGCCTATTAATGGAGCTCATAAGCTGAGGTTGAAGGCAGGCGTCGTTCAACTTCGTAAGAGTATAATTATAAGTTGATGAGTGCTGTGACGCACAAGGAGCTCTGAGTGTGTATCACAGCAGGAAATGACTTAACCTCGGATAGAGGAGGGTGAGCACCAGGATGTTTTCCCTAAGCTGAAATATGACTAGATAGCTGTTCTTCATCCCCAGCACTCATTCATCCTTATTGTTCAGTTGCTCAGTCATGTCCAACTCAAGAAACCGTGGACTGCAGCACACCAGTCTTCCCTGTCCTTCACCACTTCCCAGAGCTTGCTCAAACTCATGTCCGTCGAGTCACTGATGCCATCCAGCCATCTCATCCTCTGTCCTCCCCTTCTCCTCCTGCCTTCAATCTTTCCCAGCATCAGGGTCATTTCCAATGAGTCAGTTCTTCGCATCAGGTGGCCAAAGTATTGGAGTTTAATCTTTAGCATCAGTCCTTCCAATGAATACTCAGGACTGGTCTCCTTTAGAATGGACTGGTTCGATCTCCTTGCAGTCCAAGGGACTCTCAAGAGTCTTCTCCAAAATTCATCCTTGAAGCTATCTCATTTCCTCTGGGAACCCATGGTCACCCCTAGTATAACCTCAAGCTATTGGGGTGGAATATTTAGGACGCACCACATCCCTGGCTATAGAAATTAATCTAGAAATAGGCACATGATCCAATCTAGAGTTAATGAGTGTCAGTGTTATTGGTTGAACCCCTGATCAAGCCATACCTAAAGTTAGAACTACATTTGGGCTTTTCAGCTTTAACAACTTCTGCTTTTGATTAAGCCTCTTTGTGGGTCTAAAATTTTGGACTCTTGCAACTAAAAATGTCCTGTCTGAGCTACAAGGATGAGTCAGAAAGTCATATGTAGGATATATAGTAGTGAGTGAATGAGTGAGCGAGTGAAAGTCTCTCACTCTTTGTGACCCTATGGACTATACAGTCCATGGCATTCTCTAGGCCAGGATACTGGAGTGGATAGCCATTCTCTTCTCCAGGGGATCTTCCTGACCCAAGGGTCAAACCTGGGTCTCCTGCACTGCAAGCAGATTCTTTTCATCAGAGCCACCAGGGAGGGGATCAGCGGGCAGGAGGAAGGGAAACGCCGGTCTGGCTCTGGCGGCATCGTGGCAGTGGCTGTGGCTGGGTTGGTGGCAGCAGTAGTGGGGGGTGGGGTGAGCACAGGGGGCAGGACCTCGAGCAGCTCAGCAGTGAGGTGTGTGTCCTCCTGGAGCCAAGCAGCTTCCTGACCCCTGGGAATCACCCTTGTCACACTTCTATGTCTCCAGCTCTTTCCACACCTGTTGGCCAATTCCCCTCATTAAATCGTTATCTTTGCCTGAGATACCTCGAGAGGTTTGTAATTTCCTGGTTGGCCACTGATGGATGTAATCACCAATGGGGTGACTGTTATGAACCGCTGCTCTCATTGGCAGAAGGTGTTACTCCCAGTAGCTGCCAGCGTAGTCCACCGGGCTTAGGAAATAGCAGATAAGGCAGAGGAAGATGGGGTTTAATCTTGCTTGGTCTGCCTTGGGAGCTTTTAACCACTGTGGTACAGCAATTCCTCATTACGGTTATACTGAATGTGGAGGCAGACACATTTCAAGGGCTTGAGTTAACGTGGAAGAATTATGTCCCAGGATGACCATGGACTTACGGTGACTCTAGAGAAAAAATATTTTCACAGAGAATCAGATGTGTAGTTCCAGACTTGAGATCACCCAGGCTGGAACCAACAGCTTCTGATGAAATAGTTTGTCTGAGAGTCAGAATTACATTCACCCCTGCCTGCCACCAACTCCTGGTGGAGAAAGGCCACAGACTGGAGAAAGGCCCCCCAACGCTCAGGTCCCCATCTATAAAAGGAGGAGCCCAGCCATGGCAGACACGGTTTGTTTCCTCCCCGACAGGTAGCTGTCCTCCTCTCACCTGCTTCCCGGGTCCTTCCCAGTCCATGGGGTGATGCTTGATTGGTTCCAGCCAATCACGGTCATGCCTTTCCCCACATCAGGGATTGGTTTGGTCATGAGCATGTGACATACCCCTGGCCCATGAGATGTCTGGGGTGCTCTGGGGGGTGGTGTGGAGAGGGATCTCTGGGAAGGTGTGCTCACTGAAAAAGAAACACAACAAAGACATATGGGAACTTCCCAGGTGGTCTAGTCGTTAAGACTTCACCTTCCAATGTATGGGGTCAGGTTTGGTCCCTGGTCAGGCAGCTAAGCTCCCACATGCCTCGAGGCCAAAAAACCAAAACATAAAATAGAAGCAATATTGTAACAAATTCAATAGACTTTAAAAATGATCCATATCCAAAAAACAAGAGAGAGAGAGAGATTGGATGCTTTCTTCCTCTGGAATGACTGGGTGAGAAAAGGATGCTTGGAGCCATTTCAGCCTCCCGGCCACCGTGAGGGGAGAGCCACCAACAGCTGAGAATGGCAGCGCGGAAAGATGGACCAAAACTGTGTCATCACTGTCCCCAGGGCATCACAGACCTGCCCAGCATCTGAACTCCTCGTTATGTGGTGTGAAACAGTTCCACTGGGGGAGCTACTTTCAGCTGGGTCTCCTGTCAGCTGCAGCCCAAAGCCCTCCACCTGGCAGACGAGGCCACCAGTTGAATTTCCCTGTTTTTTTACTTTTTTTTTTTTAATTTAAAAAATATGTATTTACTTATGACTGTGCTGGGTCTTTGTTGCTGCATGTGGTCTTTCTCTAGTTGCAGCGAGTAGCAGCCACTCTCTAGTGGCGCTGTGCGGGCTTTTCTTTTTTTAAAAAAATATTTATTTGGCTGCCCGGGTCTTAGCATGTTAGATCTAATTCCCTGACAAGGGATCAAACCTGGGCCCCCTGCACTGGGAATGCAGAGTCTTACCCCTGAAGCACCAGGGAAATCCCTTTTTTTTTTTTTTTTTTTTTTTTTAACATTTTATTTTGTATTGAGGTATAATCGATTAACAATGCTGTGATAGTTTCAGGTGAACAGCTAAGGGGCTCAGCCATACACAGACACGTATCCATTCTCCCCCAGACCTGGGCATGCAGACTCAGTAGCTGTGGCCCATGAGCTTAGTTGTCCCGCAGCATGTGGGATCTTCCCTGGACCAGGGATTGAACCCGAGTACCCTGCGCTGACAGGCGGGTTCCTAATCACTGGACCACCAGGGAAGTTCTCCCTGTCCTTTCTAGATCTAACATTCTTTGACTTGGCCTCTCTTTTCAAAGAAGGAAGCAGGCTTGGCAAGAGGGGACTTGTCCAAGGCCACACTGTGTGTGACAGAATTCGGACTCCAGGCTGCTGCAGCCTCCCCCACCTTACCTGCTTTGTCTGAGCCTTACTACAATGATGGAGGTCAGTTCTTGTTTCTAAGAAATGCTTCATGTCACTCACAACTTCTCTGAGTGGGAGGGGAATACAAGATTGGATAAAGATGATCCTGGTTAATCTCCCGCCCTGCAGCCTGCCCCTCTGCATGTGTGCCCTTAAGACCCAGAAGAACATGTACAGAAGTCTGGGTGGGGGCAGGACGTTTTCCCAGCTCATAATTAGTAACCTTGGCAGGGATGGTGCTGCCAGCCTCCATGGATCACCCGATGACTGTGCTCCCAGCTGCCGCTGATCCAAAGGATCAGAGCTCAAAAAGAGTCCTTTTCCTTTTGAAAAGTGAGAGCCTGCCAGCACCCACATGAAGGACACAAAGATCTCAGGGAATCCTGATTTCTGGCCTACCTTTAGGAGGAGAACCTCGTGTTAGCCTTTCAGTCGTGTCCAACTCTTTTCAACCCTGTAGACTGTAGACCACTAGGCTCCTCCGTCCATGGAATTTTCCAGCCAAGAATACTGGAGTGGGCTGCCATTCCCTTCTCCTGGGGATCATCCTGACCCAGGATCAAACCTGGTCTCCTGCACTGCAGGCAGATTCTTTACCATCTGAGCCACCAGGGAAGCCCGGGAGACCAGACTTCGGTAAATTAACCGTTCTCCTGGATCTTGGTGGCAAACTCTGAGATCCTCTTGGTTTCTGGCCATCCAAAGGACAGAAGCTGGAAGTCTGCTGGAATCAGTTCCATTCCAAAGTTGAGCAGGGAATCTCAGACAGGAGAGAAGGAGGGGAAGGATTCCACCCCTGCACAGAGACTTAGTCACAGAGCTGGCTGGAGAAGCAGGCAGCACCAAAGCTGTATCGTTGCAGCAAGCAGTTTTCTTTCTTTCTTTTTTTTGGCTGTGCCACGCAGCACGTGGGATCTTAATTCCCCAACCAGGGAACTAACCTGTGGCCCCTGCAGTGGAAGCTTGGAGTCTTAACCACTGGGTGTCATTGCTGTTTACTTGCTCAGTCATGCCCATCTCTTTTTCGACCCCATGGAATGCAGCCCACCAAGCTCCTCTGTCCGAGGTATTCTCTAGGCAAGAATACTGGAGTGGGTTGCCGTTCCCTTCTCCAGGGGATCTTTCCAACCCAAAGATCAAATCTACATGTCCTGCATTGCAGGTGGGTTCTTTACTACTGAGACACCTGAGAAGCCCCTTAACTGCTGGACTGCCAAGGAAGACCCTTTCTTTTGTATTCTCACCTAACTGTGACTATTTAGGCATGTAAAAGCCAAGTTTTCTTTCCCCTCGCAGTGCTTGTTCTTAGACCCTGGATGACCAGGTCAGATTTGTGAGGTTTGGAGTGATGGCCACAGTGGGGCCTGCAGCCTAGGAACCCACCTCTCCCTCTTCCCTAAACAAGGCTGGTGATCTAGGTTTCCTGTCTTGTATCTGCCAAGGGCTTAGGTTGTGAGTCACAGAATCCAACAGGCTGTTTTAAGCAAAAAAGGAATTTGGGAGAAAGGCTATCGGGATGCTTCAGGTTCTAAATAGCACAATAATAACAGGACTTCTCATGTTGAAAAACAAGAAGCCAGGCAACGAGTGCTCCAGGACTGACTCGGTGGCTCAGAGGCGTCACGTGGTTCCCAGCCCCCAACATGACCGCATGACCCCCACCTCCTTGTACCTGCACCCTTGTGTGGTCCCTCTCATGTTAAGTACTGCTGTGATGTGCCGACAACAGGACACTGCAGAAATGTCAGCAGGTGACTTCTAAGCTATGAAGTCACTGTGGTTTCCACCTCACCCTCTCCCTTCTGGAGGAAGCCAGCTGAGGTGGGGTGAAAGTATTACTCAGTCACGTCCAACACTCTGGGACCCTGTGGGGTATAGCCCCCCCAGGCTCCACTGTCCATGGAATTCTCGAGGCAAGAATACTGGAGTGGGTAGCCATTCCCTTTTTCTGGATCTTCCAAACCCAAAGATCAAACCATAGTCTCCTGCATTGCAGGCAGACTTACCACCTGAGCCACCAGGGAAGCCCGTGGTGGGATGAAGACTCAGGCAGCTCTAGAAGAGGCCCATGTACAGAGGAACTGGGGCCTCTAACCAACAGCCTAGGAGGGCGCCATCTTGGAAATGGACCCTCCAGGCCTGATCAGGCCTTCAAGGGTCTGCAGCCCCAACCAACAGTCTGACCACAACCTCGTGAGAGATCCAGGCCTGAACCACCAGCTTAGCCACACCGAGCTGGGCCTCAGACTGAATTTTTGCATCTAAGCCTCACAATACCCATGCACTAGTGTTATTGTTTTCCACACGCAGTGGTAAAGAATCTGCTTGCCAGTGCAGGAGACACAAGAGACGTGGGTTCAGTCCCTGGGTTGGGAAGATCTCCTGGAGAAGGAAATGGCAACCTACTCCAGTATTCTTGTCTGGAGAATTCCATGGACAGAGGACCCTGGCAGGCTACAGTCCAGGGGGTCAGACATGACTGAGCACACACCCACACACAAATATGCACACTGTGCATGGGCTTATTTCTGGGCTTTCTATCTTGTTCCATTGAGCTGTATTTCTATTTTTGTGCCAATACCACACTCTTTTGACCTGCAGGTAGGTCTGGTTCAGGCTCTGATGGAGTCACGGCTCTGGCCCGAGCCCCAGTGCTCATGAACCCTTGTGCATGCCCTCAAGAGTGGAGTCTGTCTCCCCCAGTCCTGTGGAGCTCCTGCACTCGAGCCAAATGCTCCGGGGGCTCCTCCCTCCGATGCCAGACCCCCAGGCTGGGAGCCTAACGGGGGCTCAGGAGAACCTCTGCAGGTGTGGGATTTAGTTACATCGTGAAAGTGCCCCTCCTCCCCTGTGACTTAATTCTCTATGATCATCCTTTCTAGTGGTGGTGTATTTCATGGGGCTCCTCCCTCCGATGCCAGACCCCCAGGCTGGGAGCCTAACGGGGGCTCAGGAGAACCTCTGCAGGTGTGGGATTTAGTTACATCGTGAAAGTGCCCCTCCTCCCCTGGCACTTAATTCTCTATGATCATCCTTTCTAGTGGTGGTGTATTTCATTGTTGTGCTGTGTGCTTAGTCGCTCAGTCCTGTCCGACTCTTGGTGACCCCATGGACTGTAGCCCTCCAGGCTCCTCTGTCCATGGGATTCTCCAGGCAGGAGTACTGGAGTGGGTTGCCATGCCATCCTCCAGAAGATCTTCCCAATCAGGGATCAACCTTCCCAACCCAGGTCTCCCACATTTACCACCTGAGCCACCAGGGAAAGGGATTCTGCCAGGCCAAATTCTGAAACTCATCAGGACAAGGAACTCCTTTCTATGTCTGTTCCATTTTCTTCCTTCCTGGAATAGGAATGTCTATAACTATTATCATATGCATTAGGCAGTAAGAATAGGAGACAGGAGTCCAGAATAGCGGTGGCTAAAAGACAAGGAAGGGAAAAGCCCGCGAAAATAGAACAAAGGAAGGTCCCGATTGGAGTGAGGACCTCAGGTAGAACAAACAACACTCCTGGCTGGCCCAATTTACATAGGGCAGGCCCAGGGGAAGGAAAAACATATAAAAAGAGGAGCCAAAGGGCTGTGTCTCTCTCTCTCCCACACACGCTGGGGCACTCTTTTTGCGTCTTTGGGTAGACATGCCTTCACGCCTCGAGGATGGACTTTCCTGCTATTATCTAAATAAAATAGAGCTGTAACACGGAGCTGTAACACTGATTTGTCTAAGAGCTGTAACACGGTCCATTCGAGACCTGAGAGCTATAACACGGTCTGTCCAACACCCGAGAGCTGTGACACGCCGAGGGCTTTAATGTCCGTCACTCCACATCTTTGTTGTGACGAGACAGAACCGAGGAGCATACACTCGCCTGACATCTATGGTGCCGTGATTCGGATTTAATCTGACTGAAACCACCTCGGCACGGCCCCCCCGCAAGGAGGCCAAGCACAGCAGGAGCCCAACTCAGCGACAGCTCCCGGGTAGAAGTGGAAGGCAAAGAAAACCCAGCGCAAGGGAAATGACAAGAGGCCTATCGTGCTGGAAACCGGGACATCGAAAAACGAACTCACCAGAAAGCTCACGCGGCTCAGTCTCAGATTCCAGAAGACCTCTGGTTAAGTTAGCAGGTCCTCGCTCCTCTAGCTGGGGAGACAGATGCCTAATGAAAGCTTAATTCCTTTACAACCTCTCGTTTCTTGTTTGCTCGAACGGCCCCCTCCTCCCCGCCACGGACAGGTGGGCGGCAGCGGGCGCAGCTGAGGGACGCTGGAGAGGCTGCTCTCCGGGATGCCCCAAAGGCAATACCTGCTGAGCCCCAGGGGCTGTTGTTACCCAAGCCGGCGGGGGTTCTTCTGTCCTTACTCTTCCTTGTGCCAAGGATGCGGCCAATGAAAACTGTGAGCACCGGTCAGATGCTTAGTAGATTTTACAGCAGGCTATGAAGGGGATTCCTTGCCACGTTTTTCTCACTGCTTTTTCATCCTGCCCTTCAGCTCTCTCTCCCGAGACTTGAGCCTGGCCAAAACCCATGAAGCTCAGGCTGTGATGTCTCCCTGCAAAAATTCAGTGAGAGACAAAGCAATAGGTAAGAGGTAGATTGCTTAGGATTCAGAGAGAAGCGCACTCTGCAGCGTGCAGGACATGGAATGGGCCTGGCTAGGTTTTGCAGGAGGGGTGAAATCATATGCTAATGAGTGGGAGGATCATCCCAACCATTGGGGAACCACCCACTCCTCTGTCTTTTGACAGTCCTGCCACCTCTGTTCTGTGTGTGTCTTTTGGTTTATAGATTGGGGATTAAGGTTTACTTGAATTTGACTTGTCATCTTGGACCCAATTGATTTTAATCAGTTTACATTATGCCCTTGTGCTACGTCTTTCTTTCAAAGGTTGTGCTCTGCCCCTTTCCCTCCTGTTTCATGCTCTTTTCCTGAGCCCCATCCAGACCCACAATGTCGCCTCTACAGTCTTCTGGAGGGACAATCAGAAAATAGATGGCCCTTGGGAGGGAAATACTGTATAATATCCAACCCCTCTAGATATTCAGCCCTTCATCTTCCATGTTTCCTACAACATGTGCAACACCAGCATTTCTCAGTGAACCCGCTAGGGCAGGCGACAGGCACACAAAGCCTGCTAGAAATCCATCAGTTGGCATCCCTTCAAAGGCAATTGGGCTTCCAGGGATAATGTTTGCCACTTTGGGAGTTAGCCCCGCGGTCCATTTGGGCCCAAACCCTTACCACCCTTCTCCTTAAGTTACAAACATACCCTTGGATCAAATCTCCACTCCACTTTTATGGAACATCTGGTCTGTTGCCTCTTAACAAATTTGTTCTTAAGCCAATTACTAACTCCTACAATCAGGACCCTACCCACTTGTAGGCAACATTGCTCCACCCAGCCTATTATTAAAATACCTTAATGTCCCTAACAGGGCCATGACCCACTCCTTTGTCACAACTTCTGTTACTACCTATGACAATGAAATGCTAACCAGGGGAGACACCCTAACCTGCTCTTAAGGAGGACTAGGGGAAGAAATCAGTGACTTACAATCCCTTAGAGTAAGAGGACAAGGCTTATGACTGTTCACTGTTTCCCAGTCTCAGGGCACAGGCTTGGATTGCTTTATCATGATATCTATTCCCATCTACGGTTGACAAACCAGCAATGAGTTAAGATTACAACTCCTTGATCCTACCCAGCACTGGTCACGCTGGAGACCTTGGGAACGCCCAACTCTAGTCCGGGGGTCCCAGGAGGTCGACCTGCCTCGACTGCCTAGGGATCTGGTCCTCGAAAGTTTGTCACGCCTCAACCTCCTTGGGGATCCGCCAGTCCAGGGGTCTCAGGAGGTCGTCACACCTCGACCTGCCCAGGGACCCAATTCTTGGGAGGCCGACTTGCCTCGACCTGCCCAGGGATTCGATCTCCAGGAGGCTGTCACGCCTCAGCCTGCCTGAGGGTCTGCACTCTGACCGGGGGAGGCCTGGCTCTCAGTTTGCAACAGTACTGGGTAGGATAAGCTTCAAAAAGACTCACCCCTAAGGAAGTCCACCCATGGAAACTGAAGAAGGCCTACTAGTTTTTTTCTTTTTCTTTTCCTCTCTGTCATGACTGTCTTTCAGATCAGTTCAGTTCAGTCGCTCAGTCATGTCCGACTCTTTGCGACCCCATGAATCGCAGCACGCCAGGCCTCCCTGTCCATCATCAACTCCTGGAGTTCACTCAGACTCGCGTCCATCGAGTCAGTGATGCCATCCAGCCATCTCATCCTCGGTCGTCCCCTTCTCCTCCTGCCCCCAATCCCTCCCAGCATCAAAGTCTTTTCCAATGAGTCAGCTCTTCGAATGAGGTCTTTCAGATGGGAAATAACCAATCCACTTCCTGGCAGACGCCCTTGAGATGCATCCTTGATAAGTGGAAGCTTTTTAATCCTCTAAGGAGAAGTTGCTTAAAATTCTTTTGTGCCACTGCGTGGCCACAGTATCCACTGTGGTATGAGGAACACTGGCCTGAGGATGAGACTTTAAATTATAATACCATCCTGCGAGTAGAATTATTCTGCAAAAGACAAGGGAAATGGACAGAAATCCCTTATGTCCAAATTTTCTTCTGACTAAGAGATATGAAAGAACTCTGTCTTAAATATGGGATTGTTGTATACCCTAAAAGTGAGCCTACTAGGCAAGTGGTGTTAGGCACAGGCAACCAAGAGAAGGAACCCCCTCCAAAAGCTCACCTCCCATGCCCCCAAAGAGACTGGAGCCTTCCATAGCTCCCGAGTTGCCTGGTGCTCCTTCCTTGTATCCAAATGTCCCCCCATATCCAGGAGCACCCCCTCCACAAAACCCACCTCAGGTATGTCCCTTAGTTGAAACTGGAGGAGAATTCAGACCAACCTGGGTCCATAAGCCCTTCTCCCTCTTAGAACTAAGACAGATCAAACAAGACCTGGGAAACTATACAGATAACCCACGCAAATATATAGATACATTCCAATATATTACCTTGGCCTTTGACTTGACGTGGAAGGACATCATGGTCATATTTAGTCAAACTTTATGTGACGCTGAACATACTAGGGTCTTAAAGGAGGCCCAGAGGTATGCAATAGGGCTTCACACGTCAAGCAATAAATACCCAGTATGGGAAACTGCAGTTCCCTCCTCCGATCCTAATTGGAATTATAATGACCCTGAGCACATCTGGGAAAGGGATCATTTTCTAATCTGTGTGAAGGCAAGACTGAAAGCAGCCTAACAAAAAGTAATTAGCTATGCCCGGGTCTCAGCAATAACTTAGGAGCCCAATGAGAACACCATTGCCTTTCTGGAAAGGCTAAAAGAGGCACTCCAAAAGTTTACCAATCTGGACTTAGACTCTTATGAGGGACAGGTGATTTTAAAGGACAAACTCCTCTCCCAATGTGCATCAGATATCAGAATTAAGTTACAACAGCTACAGCAGCAGGACCCCGCTGCCTCTTTAGATGAGATGGTCCAGACAGCCACCAATACCTTTTATAACAGAGAACAGGAGAAGGAGGCCAAGGCCCAGGAGAAGGAGAGAAAGAAACAGACAAGGCATGCCCAGATGCTGGCCGCCCTCCAGGGAAGCCCTATGGCAAACCCGAGTCCTTGAAGGACAAGGCACGGGGCAAATGCCTAATCTGTAGACAGGCGGAGCACTGGGCCAAAGAGTGTGCAAACCGTGACAAGTCTCCTAGAACGGGTTGCCACAAATGCCATCAACTGGGACATTGGGCGGCACTGGCAGTCTGCCCTCAGGACCCAAGAGCCTCAAGGTCAAGCACCAAGCCTTCCCTCAGGATGGTTCAACAGGACTGAAGCGACCCGCTCCAGCCAGCCCGCCTGTCACAGATAACCATCACGGGGCTGGAGCCAAGGGTGCAACTGGATGTGGCAGGTAGGTCTGAGAATATCTTGGTTGACATAGGGGCTACCTACTCTGTCTTGATCTCCTACTCTGGAGCCTTCTCTTCCCAAACCTGTACCATTTTGGCTGCTACAGGAAAAACAACTACTAAAAGATTCACCCAAGCACTTCTTTGTTGCTGGGATGGATAAATATTTCCCCACCAGTTTTTGGTGGTCCCTGAGTGTCCTACTCCCTTATTGGGAAGAGAAACACTCACTAAACTGGGGATCACCCTTGTGATGGAAAGCTTTTCAGCCCCTAGAGCCCTACAGCTTCTGGTTACTACTGAAGAACCCATTACACCTTCAATAAAGAGGGACCAAAAACTATGGGAAGACAAAATTAACCACCAGGTGTGGGACCAGGGGACTCCTGGATGAGCCCACCAAGCTGAACCGGTCATCATTGTCCTCCGAGATCCCACTCAGTTTCCTAACCGAAAACAATATCCCCTCAAAAGAGAAGCTCGAGAGGGACTACAGCCTTTAACAAATAAATCCCTTGCTTGTGGGCTATTGGTCCCCACGAACTCGCCATGTAACACCCCAATCCTCTCAGTAAAGAAAAAGGACAGAACCTGGCGAATGGCTCAATATCTCTGGATCATAAATGAAGCTGTAGTCCTCCTCCATCCCACAGTACCCAATCCCTATGTAATTTTGGGAGAAATCTTACCCAGTGCCAAGTGGTTTACAGTCTTGGATCTCAAAGATGCATTTTTTCCCATCAGTTCAGTTCAGTCGCTCAGTCGTATCTGACTCTTTGCAGCCCCATGAATTGCAGCACGCCAGGCCTCCCTGTCCATCACCAACTCCCGGAGTTCACCCAAAGTCATGTGCATCAAGTCGGTGATGTTGGCTTTTCCGCGGGCCACGCCCTGGGGCGGGGTCTGGTGACGACACCGCATCCCATGGTGCTTTGCCCGCCAGCGCTGCCATTGGCCTGGCCAGTCGGCTCCCTTCCAGAAGAGAGGGGCCGAGTGGTTGGCTGGCCCCCAGGGCCTGGGAGGAAGACTAGGTCTATGACCAGAAGGCTCAGGCCAGTGCGGGGCAGACGCCACGGTCAGTCACGGTTCCTGGGCGACAGCGACCTCCACAGGCACGCCAGCCCTGGGCCGGGGAGGAGGGCACCCAGGTCCACGCCGGCCTCTGAGCCACTCCACGGCACCTGAGTCCACGAGCTGGCCCTCCCGGGGGACAGTCATGGTGTCCCAGCCAAACCCAGCCGTGAAGAAGAAAGACGAAAAGGGGAAGAACATCCAAATGGTGGCGAGATGCTGGAGGGCGAGCTTGCAGGGTTCCGAGCCCTGGGCTTGCTACCGGGCTCCTTCCTGCGTGTTCCAAGGAGAGGGATTTTGTTTGCAATTTTCTGAAGGAACCAGACCTTCCTGTTTCATAGTTTCCTGCATTCTAAAGTTTTCTTCAGAAGTGTACACCACTTTTTTCAGGAGTTGCAGCAAGATGCTCCGTTTCAGATGCTCTATCTCTTCTGTATATTCCTTAATCAGAGCTTTCTTGGTGAGTTTCTGGTTAACCTCAGGCTGATAGAGTATGTTCTTTGCTCTATGAGCATATTCCAATGAACTCAGAGTTTCCTCCAGATTGAGGATGCAGGAGAAACTGTTGCAATGATAGATGTTCTTGTACGTCCCCCAAGAGAGTCCTGGAGGATTCTAGCCAGTTTAGATTCTCAATATGGAACATGAGGTGTTCTTTCCACAAGAGCAGTAATAACCCTTCCCAGAGTCAACAGGGACTGACTGATAATTCCAGCTTCCCGAACTCTCTTGTCAACTGCTCCAGAACGGCCAATGTTCTCACTGCCTGCAAGATCAACTAAGTTCAACTTTCCAATTTTAACAAGCTCCTCTCCATCAACTGTAGTTTCTTTCATATGTATTGTAACAGAGAAAACTGAGTGGGATCGACTAGAGTAGGCGTTCATCAAAGTTGCTGCGGCTGTTCTTTTTGCTGTCTCCTTCTCCAAAATTTGATAGACTTCATCCTTGTGTACTGTAATTTCTTCTAAACCTTTGATTATCACTCCCCTCTTGTTACGGGGATCATCAAACATCTGCAGTCTCTCAGAAACATCAGAAGACGGATTAAGGAGATCAAAGAGCTCTTCATTATAGATTTCCAATAGCGACACTTTCACTGACAATTCAGTACCATTATCAGTAAGTTTCTCAAAAATCTGATGAAGAGTAAGTGGAATTATACCAGCCAAAACATCCTCCTCTCAAGTATACTCTTCATTAGGGGACCTTTCACCTTCTATTGTAAAAGTTTTTTCAGTGCTGGTTTGGCCATATGCAAAAATAGTGCAATTATAGCCCATAATAACTTCATCCAGAATTGGACAAACACCACTTCGGTAAACGTCAATTTGTTTAGTATTTGCTCCAAAAACCATATCAAAAGTGTATGTTTTCCTTGAGCTTTTGTCCACCAGTCCTCCAGTTCGAACACTAACTTCCTTCTGCACATGATCACATTCTACTACCGAATGGGTAGCTTTCCGCTCTGCCAAATTAAACGGTCTGCATCTCACCACCACCAGGACGCTCCTCCCCGCTTCATCCCTTTCCTCCCGCAGATGAATTCGGCTGAGACGCCACAACCATCCCCCAAGAAGGCCAAGCCATGGACCCGGGCGCCGTGGGGCGCGGAGCAGCCGGGGGGCCGGCGTAGACCAGGGAGCCCACAGAAATCCCCATTGCCCAGGAACCACGACTGACTGCAGCATCTGCCCCGCACCAGCCTGAGCCCTCCAGCCACAAACCCAGTCCCCACCCCAAGCCCAGGAAACCGAGCAAGCACTCTGTGCCTCACTCTCAAAAAGGAGCCAACTGGCCGGGCGAATGGCAGCGCCCGCCCTCTTTCACTTTCATCAAGAGGCTTTTTAGTTCCTCTCCAGTTTCTGCCGTAAGGGTGGTGTCATCTGCATATCTGAAGTTACTGATATTATCCCAATATCTTTTTGCCTTTGAGTGAGAGGCCCCAGGAGAAAAACACCAACAGATCACTTGGACAGTATTACCTCAGGGGTTCAGAGATAGCCCCCACTTGTTTGGACAGGCCCTTAGCCAGGATCTCCTAGATCTGGACCTGGGACCTAATGGGAAAATATTACAATATGTAGATGACCTACTAATCTGCTCTCCAGATGAGAAAAATGCCCAACAACATGCAATTCAGGTTCTAAACTTTTTGGCAGAAAAGGGATATAAAATCTCCCGTGCTAAGGAACAGATGGTCAAGACAAAGGTCACTTACCTGGGAGTTCAGATTACACACGGTTCCAGGAGACTGTCCTCTGATCGGGTACAAGGAATCCTCCAGTTGCCCTCCCCCACGACTCAAAAACATTTGCGAGCTTTCCTGGGGCTAACTGGGTATTGTAGAATCTGGATACCCAACTATGGTCTAATTGCCCAACCCTTATATGAAAGCTTAAAGGGACAGGGTAATTCAATCCCACTGATGTGGGGAACTACTCAAAAGAAGGCAGAGGCTATACTAAAACAGGCCTTAACTCAGACACCTGCTTTGAGGTTGCCAGACCCAGGAAAAGCATTCCAGCTTTATGTCCATGAAAGAGAGGGCCATAGCCTTGGGAGTGTTAACTCAAAGGTTGGGATCTGAGCCCCAGCCTGTAGCTTACTTATCCAAAAAGCTCGATCCAACTGCCCGAAGCTGGCCCCCCTGCCTTCGAGATCTTGCAGCTATTGCAATCATGATAGAAGATGCTTTAAAACTCTCCTTTGGGGGCAAACTAACTATTTTTACCAGCCACCAAGTGAAAACAAGTCCTAAATGGGAGAGGCCATTTATGGATGTCTGATCAAAGAATTCTCAGATATCAAGTAATGCTGACGGAAAATCCAGGCCTCACTATATCCCCTTGTGAGGTTCCTAACCCAGCCACCCTCCTGCCTACCCCTGAGGGCTCTCTCCCCTTTCACTCTTGCCTAGAAACCTTGGACCACTGGACAAAACCCCGAGAGGGATTGTCGGAAGATCCTCTGACCAATCCTGAGGAAATCTGGTACATTGAAGGAAACAGCTTTGTCTTGGATGGAAAAAGAAGAGCCAGGTATGCAGTAGTCTCCAATTTTGAGACCATAGGGGCTAAGCCTCTGCCACCAGGTACTTCAGCCCAATCAGCTGAGCTCATAGCCCTGACTTGAGCTTTAGTGCTGGGCAAAGGAGAAAAAGTAGCCATTTACACTGACTCCAAGTATGCCTTTCTGGTGCTACATGCACATGCGGCTGTTTGGAAAGAAAGAGGCCACTTGACACCCACTTGACAAGGCCCACTTGACACCAGTGAAATATGGTGATCAGATTCTTAGACTCTTGGAGGCAGTCCATCTGCCCACTGAGGTTTCAGTCTCCCACTGTAAAGAACACCAAGAAGGGAGCACGGAAGTGGCAGGAGGGAACCAAGCAGCTGATCAGGCAGATGAGAGAGAAGAATTACAAACAGTGACCTAATAGGCCACCCTAGTTCCACAGACTAATTAGCCAGAAACTCCTTCATATACTGAAGGTGAGACTCTTAAAGCTAAGAGTGAGGGCTTTCAAAAAGATCATACGGGGTGGTTCCAAAAGGAGGGACTCCTTTTCCTGCCTGGGAACCTCCAATGGAAGTTGGTTAACTTCTTACATGCCACCACTCATTTAGGGGAAAAGGCCCTCCAAAGATTACTAGAAAGGCCCTTCAGAGGAACAGGCCTCCAAACAACTATAAGACAGGTGGTCTCCTCTTGTTCCACTTGCCAATTAAACAACCCCCAAGGAGCTCGAAGACCCCAGCTGGCCCAGCCCATCCAACGACATGGGGCCTACCCAGGAGAGGACTGGCAGATGGACTTCACCCAGATGCCAGTTTCTCAAGGGTATAAATACCTATTAGTCATGATAGATACATTCACAGGATGGATTGAAGGCTTTCCCACCCGGACTGAGAAGGCTGAAGAGGTGGTAAAAAAACTGCTCCATGAAATCATTCCAAGATTTGGTCTGCCCAGGTCATTACAAAGTGACAATGGGACATCATTTACTTCTAAGGTCACCCAAGAGGTCTCTAAAGCATTGGGCATTACTTATTATCTCCATTGTGCCTGGAGGCCTCAGTCTTCAGGAAAAGTAGAAAGAGTCAACCAATTCTTAAAATCAGCGATAAAAAAGGTAACCCAGAAGACCTCCCTGGGTTGGAAGGAGGTTTTACCAATAGCTCTCCTCCACACCCATATTGTCCCTAAGGAACAGGTTGGTCTTAGTCCTTATGAGATGCTATATGGGAGACCTTTTGTTTAAGTTAATGACCTCTTCCTAGATCCAGAGGCTCAGACCCTCCAGTCTTATACTATGGCCATTGGGCAATTCCAACAGGGTATACGCTTGTAGGGTATGAACCAGGACCCAAAAGTTTCTAAGGAGTCACCACTATATGCTCCAGGGACTCAAGTCCTAATTAAAGTCTGGAAAGATGGAGTCAACTCCAGCCCACATGGAAGGGCCCCTACCCTGTAATACTTTCTACCCCCATAGCAGTCAAGGTACCAGGACATGACTCCTGGATTCACTACTCACGAGTCAAGCTGTGGAAGAAAACAGAAGAGGACACTCAGTACACCTGTGAGTCCCTGAGGGCTCTCAGATACCTATTCAGGACTACCAATGAGTGCCATTCCAATGAGCACCCCCAAAATCAATACACCTGTGAGCCCCTGGGAGAGCTCAGATACTTATTTAGGGCTATAGATGAGTGCCATTCTAATGAACACCTCCAAAATCAATACACCTGTGAGCCCCTGGGAGAGCTCAGATACTTATTTAGGGCTATAGATGAGTGCCATTCTAATGAACACCTCCAAAATCAATACACCTGTGAGCCCCTGGGATAGCTCAGACACCTATTCAGAACTACAAATGAGTGCCATTCTAATGAACACCTGCAAAATCTGGTTTCTAGGGGTAAGATTTCTCAGGATAGCTCTATAGAGCCAACGCAGCTTGACAGGGATTGTACTCCAAAACAGACAGGAGATAGATACTCTGATCCCTGAACAGGGAGGGACCTGAGCCATCCTGGCGATGGGAATTTGGAGTTGGCTAATGCAATTCATGGGGTTGCAAAGAGTCGGACACGACTGAGCAACTGAACTGAACTGAATGCCCCTACTAGTCCTTGTTATTAGAGAAGGCAATGGCACCCCACTCCAGTACTCTTGCCTGGAAAATCCCACGGACGGAGAAGCCTGGTGGGCTGCAGTCCATGGGGTCGCTAAGAGTCGGACACAAATGAGCGACTTCACTTTCACTTTTCACTTTCACGCATTGGAGAAGGAAATGGCAACCCACTCCAGTGTTCTTGCCTGGAGAATCCCAGGAATGGGGGAGCCTGGTGGGCTGCCCTCTATGGGGTCGCATAGAGTCGGACACGACTGAAGCGACTTAGCAGCAGCAGCAGCAGCAGCAGCAGTCCTTGTTATACCATACTGATGCTGCTTATGATTGCTCCATGTATTATCAGTTGTCCAACCTGTTTTGTCTCTGCCCAGGTCAACAAGCTACAATATGCAGTGCCAGTTCAACAAAGATATAAAACTACAGCTGACCATGGAAAATATCCCTCACCCTTAGATGGACACCGCTATAAGGACTCTGAGGCTTGAGACTACCAGGAGGGGGAGGCCTAATACCCCTCACCATCCCAGTTCAGCAGGAAGTAGCCAGAAAGACCTCGACGCCCCTATTCCCAAAGAATTGGGCCTCCCATCTCTTAAGGGGGGGAATGTTAGGTAGTTAGAATAGGAGACAGGAGTCCAGAATGGCGGTGGTGAAAAGACAAGGAAGGGAAAAGCCCGCGAAAATAGAGCAAAGGAAGGTCCAAGGACCGGAGTGAGGACCTCAGGTAGAACAAACAACACTCCTGGCTGGCCCAATTTACATAGGGCAGGCCCAGGGGGAGGAAAAACATATAAAAAGAGGAGCCAAAGGGGTGGGGGTCTCTCTCTCTCTCTCTCTCTCCCACACGCTGGGGCACTCTTCTCTTCACGTCTTTGGGTCGACATGCCCTCATGCCTCGAGGATGGACTTTCCTGCTATCTTCTAAATAAAATAGAGCTGCAACACGGAGCTGTAACACTGATTTGTCTGAGAGCTATAACACGGTCTGTCCAAGACCCGAGAGCTGTGACACGCCGAGGGCTTTAATGTCCATCGCTCCACATCTTTGTTGTGACGAGACAGAACCGAGGAGCACACACTCGCCTGACAATAGGCCTATCCCATCGCTGCATTTTGGAAGCAAGAGCCCTGTTGCTGTCATGTTTCACTGATTCACAGATGTACAGGAATTTTGCCCTAAGGTTTTGACCTGTTGCTGATTTAAATGATCTAGATTTTATTGTTGAGTGTTCTGCAATTCACACTCAATATTCCACTGTTATTATTTAACATAGATTCTGAGACAAACTATGACACTTTTAGGCTCCTGATATACACTGCCTTCCATTCTGTGGTCACACCTGTTTCATAGTGAGTTTCTATAAATGACAGTATTTAAAATACTTTATCTAATTTGATGCTTCTGTGCAGAAATGATACAGAGGCTGACAAACCAGATGTGTGTGTGCTCAGTCATGTCTGACTCTTTTGAGACCCCATGAACTGTAGTTCACCAGGCTCCTCCGTGCTTGGGATTTTCCAGGCAAGAATACTGGAGTTCATCTCTCGCAGTCTTGACCACACATGGGCTGCATGGACATAGCTCCCCTGTCTCAGGAACAGCCTTGACTCCGCTCCTCCACCTCCAACCGGGGACACAGTGCCCTGCCCAAATGCTCATTACCCTGACCAGCCACACCTACTCAAACCACTCACACTGCGGAGTCTCCTCTCTCTGAGCTCCAAGGAGATCAGCGTCCAAACAGCAGGCTGAGAAGCTGCACTGTGACCTGCAGTTCCCTCCTTCTCCCTTTCTGCCACTCAGCAAACATTCGCTGAGCGCCTGGGGCAGGTCAGGCTCTAGGGGAGGCATCGGGGATGTGAAGACGATGGAGGCTGCTGCCTCCAGATGGAGGTCCTAATTTCCCCCCAACACCGAAGGACCCTCCACGATCCCACCTCCTTCCCACACTGACCTTTTGTACCAGTCGGAACGTCGCCCTGCTCTTTCTAGAACACACTCTGCACTCTCCCTCTTACGTCTAGATCGCTTTTCCTCTGCACCCGCCTCCTCACTCCAGTCCACCTCTCCCTGTCTGGAACTTGCCTCGCTCCCCTGCCCTCCTCCCCAGTAACGGTCATTCTTGGCCACGTGCTGTGTGCCCCTGCTGTCCATATGGCCCTCTTCTTTTCAGGTTAAAGCCTGATCACTCCCGGGGCGCCCAGGGAACTGTCCCAGCATGTGCCTCAGACTCCTGGAGCTGGCCATCTGGGCTTGAGTGCCAGCTGACCACTTCCTAGCTGGATGTCCCAGAGCAAATCATGGGGCTTTTCATCTCCTTGTCTGTAAAAAGGGAGCCTGGTCTGTAAGGTGTCTCCCCCACTTAAGTCCTCCCGAGACAGCCCTGAGGTGAGGCAGGTCTGATGGGGTGTCCCTGCTGAAGACATGTGGTCCGACACCAACACCACTGCCTCTTCAAGCATCAGGCTGACAGACCACACTCCGCTCAACACAGCTTCACGGACGTGCATGCACTGGAGGTGAGACCTGCCCAGGACACCTGTCAGAATGCCCACCTGTGCTCAGGACCCGGGATTCGGGGAAAGAGATGCTGCTACAGCGCTAGGAAAACACAGTCCCACCTACGCACCAGGTGAGCTCACTGGAGGTAGGGCCTGTTTTCAGTTTTTCCAAAGCTCAGTGAACCCTAAGGATGAATACAGGGCACCGTACCTGCGTAACTGTCGGTCTGAACACATTCAGCTATCTTCTCCGCCTAGAAATGAATATCAGAAGCCGTTAGATCTGAGTGCCTAGTGACGCAGTAAGGGAAATCTTGCTGGGCCCCAGGGTCCCCAGGGCTCCCCCTACATACCTTATTGTTGCCATTACACACTCTGATAATGGACACATAGGGTCTAACTTTTCTGCAAGTAGAAAACAATGCATTATATTCCTCCTGGCCCTCAATTCTGGTGGAGAGCTAGCAAGTTGTTCCGTTATGAAAAGAGCATCTCTCCTTCACAGCACACACAAGGCCTGGAGAGAGCAGTTCTATAGCTTGTGGTCAAAGCTGCCAATAAAAAAACAAGAAGACTGCCAATAAACAAACGAGGCATCCCTGGTGTCCCTGGAGAAGACAGATTGACTCTTCAGTGGAAACAACAAAATCCTTCTGAGTCATCACAAAATACAATAAAAAAGACCAAGGTTTCAAAAACGTACTCCATGTTAGCCAGCCCAAAG
This sequence comes from Cephalophus harveyi, assembly GCA_006410635.1. NCBI lineage: Eukaryota > Metazoa > Chordata > Mammalia > Artiodactyla > Bovidae > Cephalophus > Cephalophus harveyi. The sequence continues at coordinate 129,076 of SJYT01034753.1, read as the reverse complement.
CCTTTAGTTCCGTCACATGTTTCCATGTTCACAACCCTTTATGCTGACGCTCATCTTCAAGTTTCAGCAGACAGTCTGCTCACAACACTCGTGGAAAGAGTCACAGGTCCCTCCAGGGCTGAACATGTGAGTCTAGATAGAACCAGGCGGCTGGGGTTCTCTCGTGAGCTGCTAACTCTCCTTACTTATTCACTGTTCCTTCCATTTTTCAGCTTTTCTCCTTGATATTCCAATCCATACACACCCCAACATAATTTTAGTTTCAACGTTATTAGGTGTTTATATTATAACTATTATTACACTTTTTTTTTTTTTTTTTGCCACACTGTGCAGTTTGTGGGATTTAATTCCCGACCAGGAATCAAACCTGTGCCCTTAGCAGTGAGAGCTACCTTGTTTCTGACCATCCTTTGGAGGATGTTCTTTTGAGTGTGTTAATGCTGCAGAATTACTGTTTTTTAAATCACTGCCTGCAGGTCAGAATCTCAGAGTCGAATAGCTCTGATTCCCTTCTTTCTGAGGCCTTGATAAAACCTTAAAATAAAACCTTAAATCCTTACCCAGGGAATTCCCTACACTCCATTTTTACAGTTATGCATAATCATGGCGGAGTCATACAATATACTATGATTTCCATCCTTGCAAAATGCTTTGTTTTTCCCTTGAGTAAATAATTGACTTTTGTCTGTCTACTTGCTTACTTATATGGGATCCCAGACTTTCAACTATCAAATTTGGCCTTGGAATGTGGAATGAAGCAGGGCAAAGACTAACAGAGTTTTGCCAAGAAAATGCACTGGTCATAGCAAACACCCTCTTCCAACAACACAAGAGAAGACTCTAAACATGGACATCACCAGATGGTCAACACTGAAATCAGATTGATTATATTCTATGCAGCCAGAGATGGAGAAGCTCTATACAGTCAGCAAAAACAAGACCAGGAGCTGACTGTGGCTCAGATCATGAACTCCTTATTACCAAATTCAGACTTAAATTGAAGAAAGTAGGGAAAACCGCTAGACCATTCAGGTATGACCTAAATCAAATCCCTTATGATTATACAGTGGAAGTGAGAAATAGATTTAAGGGCCTAGATCTGATAGATAGAGTGCCTGATGAACTATGGAATGAGGTTCGTGACATTGTACGGGAGACAGGGATCAAGACCATCCCCATGGAAAAGAAATGCAAAAAAGCAAAATGGCTGTCTGGGGAGGCCTTACAAATAGCTGTGAAAAGAAGAGAGGCGAAAAGCAAAGGAGAAAAGGAAAGATATAAGCACCTGAATGCAGAGTTCCAAAGAATAGCAAGAAGAGATAAGAAAGCCTTC
>SJYT01034753.1:0-122365 GCA_006410635.1 Cephalophus harveyi | reverse complement strand
CCCGGGACAGCAGAGCCTGGTGGGCTGCTGTCCACAGGGTCACACAGAGTTGACACGACTGAAGCGACTTTAGCCGCACCACAGCATGGGTATTAAAATCCTAGGCTTAGCTTTCTTGAAGTATTTTTGTTTTTTTCTTTTTTTCCTGAACTGAGGAGGCTAACCTTTCTAGGAGCTGTTGCCCATGATCATTCCCACAGAATGTGAAGGGGGTTTCTGTCATCTCCCAGCTCTCTGCCCCATTTGCTGTTTGCAGACAGTCAGGATGGCTATTCTTTGGGAATTGATTTCTTGTCATTTTAGTTGGCATACCTTCTGTCGTAATTAGGGATGCAGAGCATCTTGTTCTCTGGCCTATTGGGTCTTTTTTCACTTTTTTTTTTTCCTTAAAGGATGTGAGGAAAATTTACCTGTTACAGTTGGCTTCTTGAAAGTCAGTTGTGTTTGGAATTTATTTCTGCAGTACCCACACAGGACCTTTCCTGAGGACAGCTGTCATTAACTGCCCACAGGCCTTGTGAATCGGAGGTATCAGTGAGCACTGCTCTCACACGCTAGCAAAGTAATGCTCAAAATTCTCCAAGCCAGGTGTCAGCAATACATGAACCATGAACTTCCAGATGTTCAAGCGGATTTTAGAAAAGGCAGAGGAACCAGAGATCAAATTGCCAACATCTGCTGAATCATCGAAAAAGCAAGAGAGTGCCATAAAAACATCTATTTCTGCTTTATTGACTATGCCAAAGCCTTTGACTGTGTGCATCACAATAAACTGTGGAAAATTCTGAAAGAGATGGGAATACCAGACCACCTAACCTGCCTCTTGAGAAACCTGTATGCAGGTCAGGAAGTAACAGTTAGAACTGGACATGGAACAACAGACTGGTTCCAAATAGAAAAAGGAGTACGTCAAGGCTGTATACTGTCACCCTGCTTATTTAACTTATATGCAGAGTACATCATGAGAAATGCTGGGCTGGATGAAGCACAAGCTGGAATCAAGATTGCCAGGAGAAATATCAATAACCTCAGATATGCAGATGACACCACCCTTATGACAGAAAGTGAAGAAGAACTAAAGAGTCTTTTGATGAAAGTGAAAGAGGAGAGTGAAATAGTTGGCTTAAAACTCAACATTCAGAAAATGAAGATCATGGCATCCAGTCCCATCACTTCATGGCAAATAGATGGGGAAACAGTGGAAACAGTGGCTGACTTTATTTTTGGGGGCTTCAAAATCACTGCAGATGGTGACTGCAGTCATGAAATTAAAAGACACACTGCTTGGAAGGAAAGTTATGACCAACCCAGATAGTATATTCAAAAGCAGAGACATTACTTTGCCAATGAAGGTCTGTCTAGTCAAGGCTATGGTTTTTCCAGTGGTCATGTAAGGATGTGAGAGTTGGACTATAAAGACAGCTGAGCGCCAAAGAATTGATGCTTTTGAACTGTGGTGTTGGAGAAGCCTCTTGAGAGTCCCTTGGACTGCAAGGAGATCCAACCAGTCCATTCTAAAGGAAATCAGTTCTGGATGAGATGTGTATAAGAGACAGGTGCTGTGTGCCCCTGCTGTCCATATGGCCCTCTTCTTTTCAGGTTAAAGCCTGATCACTCCCGGGGCGCCCAGGGAACTGTCCCAGCATGTGCCTCAGACTCCTGGAGCTGGCCATCTGGGCTTGAGTGCCAGCTGACCGCTTCCTAGCTGGATGTCCCAGAGCAAATCATGGGGCTTTTCATCTCCTTGTCTGTAAAAAGGGAGCCTGATCTGTAAGGTGTCTCCCCCACTTAAGTCCTCCCAAGACAGCCCTGAGGTGAGGCAGGTCTGATGGGGTGTCCCTGCTGAAGACATGTGGTCCGACACCAACACCACTGCCTCTTCAAGCATCAGGCTGACAGACCACACTCCGCTCAACACAGCTTCACGGACGTGCACGCACTGGAGGTGAGACCTGCCCAGGACACCTGTCAGAATGCCCACCTGTGCTCAGGACCCGGGATTCGGGGAAAGAGATGCTGCTACAGCGCTAGGAAAACACAGTCCCACCTACGCACCAGGTGAGCTCACTGGAGGTAGGGCCTGTTTTCAGTTTTTCCAAAGCTCAGTGAACCCTAAGGATGAATACAGGGCACCGTACCTGCGTAACTGTCGGTCTGAACACATTCAGCTATCTTCTCCGCCTAGAAATGAATATCAGAAGCCGTTAGATCTGAGTGCCTAGTGACGCAGTAAGGGAAATCTTGCTGGGCCCCAGGGTCCCCAGGGCTCCCCCTACATACCTTATTGTTGCCATTACACACTCTGATAATGGACACATAGGGTCTAACTTTTCTGCAAGTAGAAAACAATGCATTATATTCCTCCTGGCCCTCAATTCTGGTGGAGAGCTAGCAAGTTGTTCCGTTATGAAAAGAGCATCTCTCCTTCACAGCACACACAAGGCCTGGAGAGAGCAGTTCTATAGCTTGTGGTCAAAGCTGCCAATAAAAAAACAAGAAGACTGCCAATAAACAAACGAGGCATCCCTGGTGTCCCTGGAGAAGACAGATTGACTCTTCAGTGGAAACAACAAAATCCTTCTGAGTCATCACAAAATACAATAAAAAAGACCAAGGTTTCAAAAACGTACTCCATGTTAGCCAGCCCAAAGCCTTTAGTTCCGTCACATGTTTCCATGTTCACAACCCTTTATGCTGACGCTCATCTTCAAGTTTCAGCAGACAGTCTGCTCACAACACTCGTGGAAAGAGTCACAGGTCCCTCCAGGGCTGAACATGTGAGTCTAGATAGAACCAGGCGGCTGGGGTTCTCTCGTGAGCTGCTAACTCTCCTTACTTATTCACTGTTCCTTCCATTTTTCAGCTTTTCTCCTTGATATTCCAATCCATACACACCCCAACATAATTTTAGTTTCAACGTTATTAGGTGTTTATATTATAACTATTATTACACTTTTTTTTTTTTTTTTGCCACACTGTGCAGTTTGTGGGATTTAATTCCCGACCAGGAATCAAACCTGTGCCCTTAGCAGTGAGAGCTACCTTGTTTCTGACCATCCTTTGGAGGATGTTCTTTTGAGTGTGTTAATGCTGCAGAATTACTGTTTTTTAAATCACTGCCTGCAGGTCAGAATCTCAGAGTCGAATAGCTCTGATTCCCTTCTTTCTGAGGCCTTGATAAAACCTTAAAATAAAACCTTAAATCCTTACCCAGGGAATTCCCTACACTCCATTTTTACAGTTATGCATAATCATGGCGGAGTCATACAATATACTATGATTTCCATCCTTGCAAAATGCTTTGTTTTTCCCTTGAGTAAATAATTGACTTTTGTCTGTCTACTTGCTTACTTATATGGGATCCCAGACTTTCAACTATCAAATTTGGCCTTGGAATGTGGAATGAAGCAGGGCAAAGACTAACAGAGTTTTGCCAAGAAAATGCACTGGTCATAGCAAACACCCTCTTCCAACAACACAAGAGAAGACTCTAAACATGGACATCACCAGATGGTCAACACTGAAATCAGATTGATTATATTCTATGCAGCCAGAGATGGAGAAGCTCTATACAGTCAGCAAAAACAAGACCAGGAGCTGACTGTGGCTCAGATCATGAACTCCTTATTACCAAATTCAGACTTAAATTGAAGAAAGTAGGGAAAACCGCTAGACCATTCAGGTATGACCTAAATCAAATCCCTTATGATTATACAGTGGAAGTGAGAAATAGATTTAAGGGTCTGGATGTTCACTGGAAGGACTGATGCTGAAGCTGAGACTCCAGTACTTTAGCCACCTCACGCGAAGAGCTGACTCATTTGAAAACACCCTGATGCTGGGAAAGTTTGAGGGTGGGAGGAGAACGGGACGACAGAGGATGAGATAGTTGGATGGCATCACCGACTCGATGAGACATGAGTTTGGGTGGACTCCGGGAGTTGGTGATGGACCAGGAGCCCTAGCTTGCTGCAGTCCATGGGGTCGCAAAGAGTCGGACACAAACCACTGAAACCGAACTGAACTGAAGGGCTGGTGGTCAAGTTGTAGTTACAAGAAATGCCCACAAGGCGGCAGCACTTTTCCGTGCCCAACTCTGGTTCCACCTGCTACCAGAGCCTTAGGGAAAGTCAGCTTCCTCGGCTGTGAATTAAGAGTGAAATGTGCCTGAGCCAACACCTGAGGGCTTGAGTCCCACTACTTCTTCCCTCTGAAGCTTCACCCCTCCCTGCTAGACTATTCTGCACCTGGGACAGCGCTCCCTGCTGTGGTTTCTAGTAAGCTTCACTCTCAGGAAGGAGGCTGCAACTGGGTACCCCAATGCCTGGTGGTGCCTTTACCCTGGTCCTCGAGGCCAGAGGGGCAGGCCACCAACTCTGGGGTGCACTAGAGGCCTCTATGAAGGACACCGTTCACCTTGACTCCACATCAGTCCAGCCCTGGGTCTCATGCCTCCTCAGGCTCCAGGGATCGGATAGCATCTCAAGTCAAGGAGGCCGGAGGGAATTACTTTTCTTTCCTTTTCTTTCATCTCATGCCGACGCTATGTTCAAGTCTAGTCAATTGCAGTTTTGTGCTTGTCCTCAGTATACAGTGGATTGGTTCAGTTATGACACATACATACAGCTTTTATTACTTTCTATTGATTCTTTTGCCAATAGAGGTTATTGAGCAAGGTTGAATAAAGTTCTCTGTGCCAAACATCAGTTCCCTGTGGAGTAACTATTCAGTTCAGTTGCTTAGTCATGTCAAACTCTTGGTGACCCCATGAACTGCAGCACCCAGGCTTCCCTGTCCATCACCAACTTCCAGAGCTCGCTCAAACTCATGTCCATCGAGTCGGTGATGCCATCCAACCATCTCACTCTCTGTTGTCCCCTTCTCCTCATGCCTTCAATCTTTCCCATCATCAGGGTCTTTTCCAACGAGTCAGCTCTTTGCATCAGCTGGCCAAACTACTGGAGTCTCAGCTTCAGCATCAGTCTTTCCAATGAATATTCAGGACTGATTTCTTTTAGGATTTACTGGTTTGATCTTCTTGCAGTCCAAGGAACTCTCAGCAGTCTTTTCCAACACCACAGTTTAAAAGCATCAGTTCTTCGAATCTCAGTTTTTTTTATAGTCCAACATGTATAGTCCATACATGACTACTGGAAAAACCATAGCTTTGACTAGACAGACCTATGTTGGTGAAGAAATGTCTCTGCTTTTTAATACGCTTTCTAGGTTGGTCATAGCTTTTTTTCCAAGGAGCAAGTGTCTTTTAATTTCATGGCTGCAGTCACCATCTGCAGTGATTTTGGAGCCAAAGAAAGTAAAGTCTGTCACCGTTCCCATTTTTTCCCCATCTATTTGCCATGAAGTGACAGGACTGGATGCCATGATCTTCATTTTTTTTAATGTTGAGTTTTAAGCCAGCTTTTTCATTCTCCACTTTCACCTTCATCAAGAGGCTCTTTAGTTCCTCTTCGCTTTCTGCCATAAGGGTGGTATCATCTGCTATCTGAGGTTATTGATATTTCTCCCAGCAGTCTTGGTTCCAATTTGTGCTTCATCCAGTCCAATATTTTGTATGATGTACTCTGCATATAAGTTAAATAAGCAGGGTGACAATATATAGCTTTGATGTAGTTCTTTCCCGATTTTGAACCATTCTGTGTTCCCATGTACTGTTCTGAATATTGCTTCTTGACCTGCATACAGATTTCTCAGGAGGCAGGTCAGGTGGTCTGGTATTCACATCTCTTTAAGAATTTTCCACAGTTTATTGTGATCCACACAGTCAAAGGCTTTAGCATATCAGTGAAGCAGAAGTAGATGTTTTTCTGTAAGTCTCTTGCTTTTTCCATGATCCAGCGGATGTTGGCAATTTGATCTCTGGTTCCTCTGCCTTTTCTAAATCCACCTTGAACATCTGGAAGTTCTTGGTTCACATACTGTTGAAGCCTAGCTTGGAGAATTTTGAGCATTACTTTGCTAGTGTGTGAGATGAGTGCAGTTGTGAGGTAGTTTGAGCATTCTTTGGCATTGCCTTTCTTTGGGATTGGAATGAAAACTGACCTTCTTCAGTCTTGTGGCCACTGCTCAGTTTTCCAGATTTCCCGGCATTTTGAGTGTAGCCCTTTAATAGAATCATCTTTTAGGATCTGAAATAGCTCAGCTGGAATTCCATCACCTCCACTAGCTTTATTCATTGTGATGTTTCCTAAGGCCCACTTGACTTTGCATTCCAGGATGTCTGACTAGGTGAGTGATCACACCATTGTGATTATCTGGGTCATTAAGATCATTTTTTGCACAGTTCTTCTGTGTTTTCTTGCCACCTCTTAATATATTCTGCTTCTGTTAGGTCCATACTGTTTTTGTCCTTTATTGTGCCCATCTGTGCAGGAAATGTTTCCTTGGTAGTTCTAATTTTCTTAAAGTGATCTCTAGTCTTTCCCATTCTATTGTTTTCCTCTATTTCTTTGCATTGATCACTGAGGAAGGCTTTCTTTTTTTTTTCTTCAAATATTTGCATTATTTTATTTTTTTAATATAAATTTATTTTAATTGGAGGCTAATTACTTTACAATATTGTATTGGTTTTGCCAGCTTTCTTATCTCTCCTTGCTATTCTTCGGAACTCTGCATTCAGATGGGTGTATCTTTCCTTTTATTCCTTTGCCTTTGGCCTCTTTTCTCAGCTATTTGTAAGGCCTTCTCAGACAACCACTTTGCCCTTTTGCATTTCTTTTTCTTAGGGATGGTCTTGATCATGGCCTTCTGTACAATGTCATGAACCTCTGTCCATAGTTCTTCAGGCACTCTATCAGATCTAATCCCTTGAATCTATTTGTCACTTTCATTGCATAATCGTTAAGGGATATGATTTAGGTCATACCTGAATCGTCTAGAGGTTTTCCCTACTTTCTTTAAGTCTGAATTTTGCAATAAGGAGTTCATGATCTGAGCCACAGTCAGCTCCTGGTCTTGTTTTTGCTGACTGTACAGAGCTTCTCCATCTTTGGCTGCAAAGAATATAATCAATCTGATTTCAGTATTGACCATCTGGTGATGTCCACATGTAGAGTCATCTCTTGTGTTGTTGGAAGAGGGTGTTTGCTATGACCAGTGTGTTCTCTTGGCAAAACTCTGTTAGCCTTTGCCCTGGTTCATTTTGCACTCCAAGGCCAAACTTGCCTGTTACTCCAGATATCTCTTGACTTCCTACTTTTGCATTCCAGTCCCCTTTGATGAAAAGGACATCTTTTGTTGGTATTAGTTATAGAAGGTCTTATATGTCTTCATAGAACTGTTCAACTTCAGCTTCTTCAGCATTAGTGGTTGGGGCATAGACTTGGATTACTGTGATACTGAATGGTTTGCCTTGGAAACTAACAGAAATCATTCTGTCATTTTTGAGATTGCACCCAAGTACTGCATTTAGGACTCTTTTGTTGACTATGAGGGCTACTGCATTTTTTCTGAGGGATTCTTGCCCACAGTAGCAGATGTAATGGTCTCTGAATTAAATTTTCCCATTCTAGTCCATTTTAGTTCACTGATTCCTAAAATGTCAATGTTCACTTTTGACATCTCCTGTTTGACCACTTCCAATTTGCCTTGATTCATGGACCTAACATTCCAGGTTCCTATGCAATGTTGTTCTTTACAACATCAGACGTTACTTCCATCACCAGTCACATCCACGTGGGTGTTGTTTTCACTTTGGCTCAGTCTCTGCATTCCTTCTGGAGCTATTTCTCCACCCTTCTCCAGTAGCATATTGGGCACCTAGTAACCTGGGGAGTTCATCTTTCAATGTCCTATCTTTTTGCCTTTTCATACTGTTCATGGGGTTCTCAAGGCAAGAATACTGAAGTGGTTTTCCATTCCCTTCTCCAATGGACCATGTTTTGTCAGAACTCTCCACCATGACCCCCGTCTTGGGAGCCCTGCACAACAAGGCTCATAGTTTCCTTGAGTTAGACAAGGCTGTGGTCCATGTGATCAGTTTGGTTAGTTATCTATGATTATGGTTTTCATTCTTTCTGCTCTCTGATGAATAAAGATAAAAACTTCCTGATGGGAGGGACTGGCTGTAGGGGAATCTGGGTCTTTTTCTGATGGGTGGGCCCGTGCTCAGTTAATCTTTAATCCAATTTTCTGTTGGCAAGTGGGGCTGTGTTCCCTCATCAGGGTGGGGCTGTGGCCACAGGCCAAACTGTGGTAGGGGTAATGGCACCTCCTTCCAAAGGACTTGTGCTCGCACGCCCTGCAGCTCCCAGGACTGTCATTCGGTGCCCCTGGCCACTGTTGACCCATGCCTCCCCTGGAGACTCCCGGACACTCACAGGCAAGTCCGGGTCAGTCTCTTGTGAGGTCACTTTCTTTCTCCAGGGTCCTGGTGCACACAAGGTTTTGACTGTGCCCTCCAGGAGTCTGTTTCCCCAGTCCTGTAAAAGTTCTGTAATCAAATCCCACTGGCCTTCAAAGTCAAATTCCCTGGGGGGGTTCTCAGTTCCTTTGCCAGATCCCCAGCTTGGGAAATCTGTTGTTGGCCCTAGAACTTTTGTAACAGTGTGAGAACTTCTTTGATATAACTGTTCTCCAATTTATGGGTCGTCTGCTTGGTTGCTCTGTGGTGGGGCTGATGGTGACCTCCTCCAAGAGGACTCACGCCACATGCGGCACCTCCCAGAACTGCTGCGGCCAGAGCCCCGTCCCCGTGCGGCCACTGCTGACCTGTGTCTCCGCAGGTCAAAGGCAGGTCTGGCTCCGTCTCTGTGGGGTCTCTGAGTCCAGGTGCACACAAGGTTTTGTTTGAGCCCTCTGAGCGTCTCTGGCAGGTATGGGGTTTGATTCTAAATGCGACTGCGCCCCTCCTACCATCTTGCTGGGGCTTCTCCTTTGCCCTTGGACGTGGGGTATCTTTTTTTGGTGGGATCCAACATTCTCCTGTTGATGGTTATTCAGCAGCATGTTGCAATTTGGAGCGCTTGCCGGAGAAGATGAGCACCTGTCCTCTACTCTGCCATCTTTTCTACTCTGTGATGATACGCAGATGATATCACCCTAATGGCAGAAAGTGAAGAGGAACTAAAGAGCCTCTTGATGAAGGTGAAAGAGGAGAGTGAGAAAAATGGAATAAAATTCAAAATTCAAAAAACGAAGATCATGGTATCTGGTCCAATCACTTTATGGCAAAGAGATGGGGAAGAAATGGAAACAGACTCCAAAATCACTGCAATGGTGGCTGCAGCTATGAAATGAAACACCTTACTCAGAACACCAAAAGATGAAGCACAGACTGGGAGAAACTATTTCCAAAACACATATTAGAGAAAGGATCTGTACTCAAATTATACCAAACAGCTCCTTAAAACTTGATAAAGACTGAAATACATACCTGGCCAAAGAATATAAACAAATATGTACATAGAAATTTATATCAATATATAGAGAATTGTTTGTATCTCTCTGTAGATAGATGTTTACATGTTTAGGTAGATAGATATTTATAGCTCTTGGTAGATAAATATTTACATTGCTACATAGATAGATATTCTATAAAATTAATAACTTCCATAAAATTAATAACCTCCATAAAATTGAAAATGTCCATAAAATTAAAACTTCCATAAAATGAATAGCTCTCATAAATTGAATAACTATCATATCTGTCTCTTATACACATCTTTGTCGTTTCATGTACAGCTGTCTCTTATACACATCTCTCATTTCCATACAATTAAGATAAACTTCTTTAGAGAATTAAAACCTTCCTCAGAAAAATAAAAATTATAAAATTATTTATAAAATTAAAAACTTCTCTATGAAACACCTCATTCAGAAGATCAAAAAATGAACCACAAACTGAAAGAGACTGTTTTCAAACCACATATCAGATAAAGGATCTGTACTCAAATGATACCAAACAACCCAAATAAAATTTGGTAAGGACTGAAACACACACCTGGCCAAAAAAGATAAGGAAGGAAGGACTAGGGTGGGGTAGAGACAGCCCCTTGAGACAGCTAACCCTCTGATCTGACCTTCCCACACCTGGGCTGATATCCTGAGAAAATCAACATTCAAAAAGGCATGTGCTCACTAACCTTCACTGCAGCACTCCTAACAATAGCTAAGACACAGAACCAGCAAGAGGTTCGCCCACAGGCTAAAACTTAGAGAAGGTGCAGTACATGCAGATAATCGACTGTTACTCACCCAAAATAAACTGCCACTGAAACTGAAATAACACCACTGCTAGTCCCAGGGATGGACCTTGGAAGATCACACACTCAGTGAAGTCAGCCAGACAGAGAAAGACCATAGCATATGAGTCCATTCTAGAAAATTTTAAAAAGCAGATACAGGGAACTAATTTACAAGACAAAAGGAGACTTTGAGATGTCCAACACAAAATAAGCCAAAAAAAACGAATAAGTAAAGGCTTTATCTCCTTCCTTCCTTCCACATGTGCAGAAACTCTGTATCTCTAATAGACACTCCACAAGGACCTCAGGATCATCACAGTGAACTTTACTTGAGTTTGTGCAATATCCTCTATGGAAAAAGAATTGAAAAAAAACAACAACAGATGTGCTGTCTGTATGTCACAACTGACTCAGGTGGCTGTACACTGCCGATAAGCACAAAAGTGAAAATCATCCCAGCATCCCATGAGATTAAAGAAAAGGAATTACTAGTTTATACCCTGCCATTTCCTTAACTTGGGCTGATAACTCATTCCTGGAACCTGAGTAGACTTGCGTCCCAGGACTGGATTGGGGTGGGGTTGAGACAGGCCGGGAGGTGCCCTTCATTGACACCCCTGTTAAACCTGCACTGTCTGGCTGGAACCAGAATCCTTAGTGCCCCCTAACGATGGTGGCCTACCCTCTGGCCTTGAGGACCAGGGTAAAGTCACCAAGAATCCAGGTTCACTGGTGCTGGAGGCCCAGCTGAAGCCTCCTTCCTAAGAGCGCAGCCTCAGCAGGGAGCCGTGGCCCAGGTTCAGATGAGGCTGGAGGGGAGGGGTGCAGCTTTAGGGGGAAGCACTAATGAGACACAAGCCTTGGGAAGTTTGCTCAGGCACATCTCACTCATCCATAGACCGGGAAGTCCACTTGCCCTAAGGCTCTGGTTGCAGGTGGAACCATCGTTGGGCATGAAGAAGTGCTGCCGCCTTGTGGGCATTTCCCGTGACTATAACTCGCCCACTGCGTGTTTACGAGTGCCTCCAATTTAACAAGGTCTCTGGGGCTCTTCCTACCAATGCAGGAGCCGCAGGAGACTCAGGTTCCGTCCTTGGGTTGGGAAGATCCCCTGGAGGAGGAAATGGCTACTCACCCCAGTATTTTTGCCTGGAGAATCCCACAGTCTATGGGGTAGCAAAGAGCTGGACATGACAGAGTGACTAACACTTTCACTTTTTTTTACTTTCCTCCCACAAATAGAGAAATCTCAGAATCTCTGAATACACAGAAATCTGTATCACTAACCTATACACAGAAATCTATATCTGTTCCTTGCTTCCTTCCTCCAGATGTAAACAAAAATCTGTATGTCTAACATATATTACCAAAATCTGTATCTTTAACATATACACAGAAATCTGTATCTCTAATAAATACTCCACAAAGACCTGATGCTCAGCACAGGGAACTGTGCTAGACCTTCTGCAATTCCTCTATGGTAAAAGAATCCAGAAAAAGAGATAGGCTGTATGTGTATGTCATAAATGAATCAGGCAGCATTATAATGAGGACACTATAATAATTTCTTGGGCTCCAAATTCACGAAGGACGGTGGCTGCAGCCATGAAATTATAAGACGCTTGTTCCTTGGAAGAAAAACGATGACAAACCTAGACTGTGTATCAAAAACTAGAGAGATTACTTTGCCAACAAAGGACTGTCTAGTCAAAGCTAGAGTCATGTATGGATGTGAGAGTTGGACCATAAAGAAGACTGAGCGCTGCAGAATTGATGCTTTTGAGCTGTGGTGTTGGAGAAGATTCTTGAGAGTCCCTTGGACTTCGAGGAGATCCAACCAGTCCATCCTAAAGGAAATCAGTCCTGAATATTCATTGGAAGGACTGATGCTGAAGCTGAAGCTCTAATACTTTGGCCACCTGATACGAAGAACTGACTTATGGGAAAAGACCCTGATGCTGGGAAAGATTGAAGGCGGGAGGAGAAGGGGACAACAGGGGATGAGATGGTTGGATGGCATCACCGACTCAATGGACATGAGTTTGAGCAAGCTCCAGGAGTTGGTGATGGACAGGGAAGCCTGGCATGCTGCAGGCCATGGGGTTGCAAAGAGTCGGACACAACTGAGCGAGTGAACAATGACAACAAAATCAAAACTACTATGAAAAGAATCTGTGCTGCAGCGCATGGAGGCCAAAGGGAAACTACTGCAGTCTTGGTGCGGATGTAAATGGGTGCAGGGACTGTAAAAACCATCAGGGAGGTTCCTTATAAACTGAACATCCAGAAACCACGTGGCCCAACAATCCCACGTCTGGATGTGGACCCAAAGACAATCAGAATTCACAAGGACCCAGGCACCCTTCTTTTCACGGCAGCACGGTTAACAATGGCCAAGAACTAGAATTGCTGCTGGACTAAATAATGGCCTTCTCTGCCCATGGAAGCCAAATAAAAATCACGGAGACAGAGTTTGGAGGAAACAGAAAGTGACTTTAGTTCTCAGCCAGCGGAGAGAGGAATACAGGAGGCTCATGTCTCAAGAACTGTGCGCCCTCCCCACCATGAGGAGTTTAGGGGCTTATATAAGATGAGGGCTTCAGTCAGAAATCAGTCACGAGGCAAGCTGATAGGATCTTGATTCCTTCCTCTTGCATCATTTCAAAGACAGAGACTGACATCAGCAACCCAGTAATTGACTCTGGTGGTTCCGTGGCTCTGCGGCCTTCTTTCTGATGTGCAACGACAAGGGGAAGGGTGTTTTTAAGAGTAAACACCAGATAGGGGATGTATTTAGCATAGAGTCAAAGGAAAATAGGTGCAAAGTGTGGCTCCTGCAGAGTCAGGGGGCAGAAAAGCAAGCTTAGTCACAGACACGCAGAGTTAGGAGCATTAAGGTAAAAAGACCAGGAACTTTCAGGCCTGCTCACTGTTCTCTTTATCGTCTTCGTTCTCAGGAAAGTGAAAGAAAAAACTCGTTCCTCTTTTTCTTCCTTGTCACTGCAACAAATTCAACCAAGAAACCCTTTGACAGGAAAATGAGGACCGAGCGGTGCGCCTCTGCACTGGAACACTACTCAGCCGTGCATCAGAACAGAGTAACACCACTGACAGCAGCGTGGATGGACAGGGTGATTACCTTACTCAGAAAGGAAGTCAGAGAGAGACAAATACCAAAGGACATCACTGACAGGCATATTTTTGAAATGAATGCAAATGTCGGATATTATGCAACAGAAACAGACTCACAATCTTAGAAAACAAACATGATTATTCAAAAAAACCTTAGGATTGAGGGATAAATTGAGATTTTGCAAATACCACATGCTCATTAATATATATTGAACAGTTGATCAAAATAAATACATTGAAACGTACAGGGTAGTCTATGGAACACATTTTAATCATCTATATGGGAAAGAGAACCCCAAAGGAACTTATAAACGTCTGTGTATAAGTGAATCAAGCTCCCATATGCCTGAAACAAACACAATGTCAGAAAGCAACTCTACTGCGAAATAACGTCCAGAAAAAGGAAAAATGAAAGTGGGACACGGAGAAATCCTGCCTCCTTGTGGACACTTTTTGTAACAGCAACTGTGCTGATTGGCACTTCCTATTCCCAAGATCCCTGGGCCTGGAGGTAAATAACTGCCCTCCAGAAGTCCCCCAGGGGTGGTCAACGAAAAAGAATTCAAAACTGGGCTGATGTTCAGGGAGCCGATTTCAGCCGATTTCACCTTTAACACACGTCCTTTAAGAAAAAAGTCACATGACATGATGTCACCCTCGCTGAGGAAGTCCTATCAATCCTACAATGAGCTATCACCTCACACCGGTCAGAGCGGCCACCGTTAAACACTCCACAAAGGTTAAATGCTGCAGATGCCGTGGAGGAAAGGGAACCCTCCTCCTCTGCTGCTGGAAATACAAACTGGTGACAGCCAGTCTGGAGGACAGTGCGCTGGTCATTTCCAACGTGCCCAGCAGTAAGCGGCAGCAAGGGGTACCTGGAAACAGGGTCGTAGTTTCCCAGACCAGGAGTCCTAACCACTGGACCACAGAGCCAGTGGTCAGGACTAAGTTCCCTAGTCTTGCCTGCCTAGTCAAGAACGAATTCAGGTGAGGAGGCAGAAGGGGAAGAGTAAAGTAAGAAGTTTACTGAAAGAAAAGTGCACGCGGAAAGGTGCAGAGCCAAGCTCAGAGACGGAGTTTTGCCTTTGGAAGTTGATATTCTTTAGAAGGGGCCAGTTCTCTGGGTCTTTGTCTTCCCTCAGGCCAATCATCTTGCTTTGTCCCCCACCTCCAACCCACCCAGTTAATGTGTCTCAGGACCCTCCCCTGGGGTGCACACACACACCTTAGCCAAGATGGATCTCAAAGTGAAGGCTTCTGGGAGGAGCAAGACTCATGGCCTGGAATTATCCTCTGACTGTTGACTCCAAGGAGCCTTTCTGCACACCTATAGTGTTCTCCCTTATCCTTTACTCAGACAGGGTTTTGCCTCTCTTTGTCCTTGCCAAGATTACTCCCTTGAGGTGTTTACAAGAGACAAAGACTGGCTATTTATCTGTTTCTGTTGTTACTTCAACTTTGGTTGGTTGTATATTTCTCAACTGGAACCTACCTATGTTGCCTCAGGAAATGAAAAGAAGAGGCTGGCTTACTGTGCATTTCCAACCTGGAGGCCATCTATCTCCTACCTCACTGGTTCCTTTAACAGTGGAAACAAGAATAAAATTAGAATATCCCCAAACACCACAAACAATAAACTCCAAATAAGACAGAGATAGAAAATTCCAGAAAAACCTCTACTTCTGTTTCACTGATATGCTAAAGCCTTTGACTGTGTTGATCACAACAAACTGTGGAAAATTCTTAAAGAGATGGGAATACCAGACCACCTTATCTGCCTCCTGCGAAACCTGTATTCAGGTCAAGAAGCAACAATTAGAATGGGACAAGGAACAACGGACTGGTTCAAAACTGGGAAAGGAGTACGTCAAGGCTGTGTACTGTCACCCTGCTTATTTAACTTATATGCAGAGTATATCATGCAAAATATTGGACTGGATGAAGCACAAATTGTAACCAAGACTGCCAGGAGAAATATCAATAACCTCAGATAAGCAGATGACACCACCCATTTTATGGCAGAAAGCAAAGAGGAACTAAACAGCCTCTTGATGAAAGTGAAAGGAAAGTGAAAAAGCTGGCTGAAAAGTCAACTTTCAAAAAACTAAGATCATGGCATCCAGTCCCATTACTTCAAGACAAATAGATGGGGAAATAATGGAAACAGTGACAGACTTTATTTTCTTGGGGCTCCAAAATCACTGTGGATGGTGACTGCAGCCATAAAATTAAAAGACGCTTGCTCCTTTGAAGAAAAGCAATGACAAACCTAGACATCATATTAAAAAGCAGAGACATTATTATGCCTACAAAGGTCCACCTAGTCAAAGCTATGGGTTTTCTAGTAGTCATGTACAGATGTGAGAGCTGGACTATAAAAAAGGCTGAGGACTGAAGAACTGATGCCTTTGAACTGTGGTGCTGCAGAAGACTCTTGAGAGTCCCTGGGACTGCAAGGAGATCAAAGCAGTCAATCCTAAAGGAAATCAACTCTGAATATTCGTTGGAAAGACTGACGCTGAAGCTGAAGCTCTAACACATTGGCTACCCAATTGGAAGAGCCGACTTATTGGAAAAGACCTTGATGCTGGGAAAAATTGAAGGCAGAGAAGGCGACAACAGAGGATCAGAAGGTTGGTCAGCATCACCGACTCAATGGACATGAGTCTGAGCAAACTCTAGGAGATGGTGAAGGACAGAAGCCTGACGTGCTGCAGCCCACGGGAGGCAAAGAGTCAGACATGACCGAGCGACTGAACAACAAAGATAAAGATCCATCCCACCTTAATATGGCTCAGTGGTAAAGAACCCACCTGCCAATGCAACAGACTCAAGTTTAGATCCTTGGGTCTTGAGGATTCCCTGAAGTGTTTTGAGTTTGAGCAAACTCTAGGAGATGATGAAGGACAGAAGCCTGATGTGCTGCAGCCCACGGGAGGCAAAGAGTCAGACATGACCGAGAGACTGAACAACAAAGATAAAGATCCATCCCACCTTAGTATGGCTCAGTGGTAAAGAACCCACCTGCCAATGCAACAGACTCAAGTTTAGATCCTTGGGTCTTGAGGATTCCCTGAAGAAGGGAATGGCAACCTACTTCAGTATTCTTGCCTGGGCAATCCCATGAACAGAGGAACCTGGAGGGCTACAGTTCATGGGATCGCAAAAGACCCGGACACAACTTAATGACAGACTTCCAAGATAGAGATCTAAATGTAAGGTTGGATACTATGAAATTCTTGAGGAAAAAATACAGGCAGGAGAAGCTGTGACATTCATTGCGGCAAGCTCTTTTGGGATCCACCTCTTAGAACAATGAAAAATAAACCAAAAATAAGAAATCAGCCCACAAGGTGTGGCTCCTCACCACTTGCCACCAGCCCTGCTATGCTCCTAAGGGGCAGAGAAGAGGAAGTCAGGTGCAGCTGCAGGCACTCCTGCTGCCTGGAGGGGATGGCGGTGGTGGTTTAGTCACCAAGTCGTGTCTGAGTCTTGTGACCCCATGGACTATAGCCCACCAGGCTCCTCTGTCCATGGGATTTCTCAGGCAAGAATACTGGAGTAGATGGCCATTCCCTTCTCCAGGGGATCTTCCTGACCCAGGGCTCCAGCCAGCGTCTCCTGCATTGCAGGTAGATTCACTTACCACCTGAGCCACCAGGGAAGCCCTGCTGCCTGGAGGGGGCTTGTTTATAAAGACCTCAACCCAGGCGTTGCCGGCAAGGGCTGGCCGACTCATCCAGGGCAGCCAATCCTCACCCATCAGGGGCTCGCAGTTGCAGAAAATGGGCCTTGTTGTGCCGGCCAGGTGCAAGGAACATGTGTGGGTCTGAGGGTTGGGATAGACATGGGGCTGCAGCTCTGACTTAATTTCTAATCATTGTATCTGGCCCAGGAGTGGGAGAAAATCTCAAGAAGACTTTCTCCTAAGGAGAGGAACCCAGGAGTCAGGGAGAAGAGGGGTGGTAGGTATAGACAGGGTGCAGAGGAAGCCTCTGAAGACCCACTGGAAGGAGGGCACAGAGTGAAGTCCAGGGTTACTGACCTGCCCAGGAACAGCTAGCTGTTTGTTAGTCCAGGTCCTGCTCTGAGGTACTCAGGGCCAGCTCTTCCTGACCTCAGGAAGAGGGCTGGGAGGTGCTCTGCAAGTCTTCTCTGCATAGTTCCAGTGCGCTGAGCCCTGCCCAGACAGGCCCCCTGCCCTGGGAGGGCTCTGCCCACATTAGCAGAGGGCCCCCCTGCCTGCCCTGGGAGGGGCGTGTGAACAGGCTCCCTCTCTTTGCAGCTGGCACAGAGCTGCTTAGGATGAAGATTAAAATCAGCCAAGGACAGAAGTCAGGAGCAGGGTCAGGGGTCCCTTGGGTGTGGACACACAGAAGTCCAAGCTTGCTATGCTCCCTGCATGACACGGGGTGTTGAGGCAAGGAATACGACTGTATCCTAGGGGCCCGCTGACCAAGAAGATGGCCAATTAATGTCTCCAAGTAAGCATCTTGTCCGGGTCTGAATGCCAGGTTCTTTTACAAATTAGAGGAGGAGGTGAAGAAACAAACTAAAAAGACAATCTTGCAAGCATCTTGTAGAAAGGCAAGCCTCTGGCAGGGGATATGTTAATTTCTCCCTTCCTGCCATCTACAGGCAGACAGGGTTAACAAAGGCACTTTAGTTTAGAAGCCAGGCAGAGAGGCAGGATTCTCCCAGGCAGGTCTTAACTGTGACTATACTAACAAAAGTAACAGAGCAAGTCAAAGACACAGTTCCAACAGTTTTGGAGTCAGACTGGCTTATTCCTTAACATCCTAAAGTGCAGGGTTTATTCAGATCCTCCCATTGCCCTTGCGCTTCCCCTCCCCTAGTGCCTGGCACCACTCACCGACTTCCTGTCTCTGGATTTGCCTGTTCTGGATGTTTCTTGTAAATGGAACCATATAGGTTGTGATTATTCTGGGCTGGATGTTGGTGTCCTCCCCGCAAATTCACATGTTGAAACTTAACCCCCAAGGTGATGGTGTGAGGAGGGGGGCTTTGAGGAGGTGATGAGGTCGTGAGAGTGGAGACCCCATGAATGGGATTAGTGCTCTCATAAAAGAGACCCCCAAGAGGCCTCCTCAGCCCTTCCTCCACGAGAGGACGCAGTGAAGACCTCGGCCCACACCAATAACAGAACTTCACCAGAACCTGACCATCCTGACGTCCTGATCTTAGACGTCGGGGCCCCAGAGCTGTAGGGAATGCGTTCCTGTTGCTGAGCCCCCAGCCTTCTGTTTTGCTATGGCGGCCAGGGCAGACCAGGACAGGGCGTCCTTCTCGCTGAGCAGCGTGTGTTCAAGGTGCACCCGCACTGTAGCCCCTGTCAGAGCTTCATGCCTTTTCATGGCCGAGTCATATGAAGCTGTGCTGGGAAGTGGCTAGAGATGGGATGACGGGGGCTCATCAGGAGGTGGATCACAACAGTCTTCATGAGCCACAATGAGGAGCCGACACTGCCTGAAAGGATGCCTGGACCTCCCGCCTCTTAGCCACCCAGTTACCTGTGTGCCGCTCAGCTGGCGTCCACGGCGTGTCCTGAGTCAGTGCCTTCATGAACTGGCCTGGTGGGCAGTGGCAGATGGTAGAAGACAAGATGTAGCAGGACCCCCAGGAAGGTATCCAGGCCAGGCCAGTGTTGAAGATGAACCGGCCCTGCCCGCTGCCACTCACGGGGTGACGGGTGTCCCACCCCCTGCCTGCCATTGGGTGCAGTGGCCTCTGCCCTGCTTCCATAGCTGGGCCCTGCTTCCCCCCGTGCCTCTGGTCAGGAGGTGTTCTGAAAGGCCATTCTAGCAGGACCTCAGGATGGAGGCTTTGGGGGGCCCTGCTCAGGGGCATACAATCAGTGGGCATCTACTCGTGCAGGGAGGGCCACAGGGAGCCACATACTTGCTGGTGGACGTGAGAGCAAGCACCAGGGTTAGGGACTGCAAACCTCCAGTGGTATGGGCTATTTCTTTTTTTTTTTTCCTAATTCAACTTAAATCTGACTCAAAGTCACTATCCCACTGAACTGGTAAGACATTCAGTCTCAGGCAGCGCACTCTGCAGTCCTGAGAATCCATCTCTTGCTTCAACAAGGTTTGGACAAAACAGACCCCGGGACGCCCCTTGCTGTTCCTCCATCAAGGGACCCTCCTCCCTTTCTTCTANTTTTTTCCTAATTCAACTTAAATCTGACTCAAAGTCACTATCCCACTGAACTGGTAAGACATTCAGTCTCAGGCAGCGCACTCTGCAGTCCTGAGAATCCATCTCTTGCTTCAACAAGGTTTGGACAAAACAGACCCCGGGACGCCCCTTGCTGTTCCTCCATCAAGGGACCCTCCTCCCTTTCTTCTAGTCGCAGTCTTCTGAGTCAGCCGTTCAACTATCCTCGTGCCTTGAAGCGAGTGAGCCCGTGCAGCACAACTACTAAGCCTGCGCTCTAGAGCCCCCACTTGCCGCAACTATTGAGCCCACACGTTGCAACTACGGAAGCCGCGTGCCTAGAGCCCCTGCTCCACCGCAAGAGAAACCACTGCAATGAGAAGCCAGCGCACCGCAGCTGGAGAGCAGCCCGGGCAGCTGCGACCCGAGAAGCCAGCGCCCCGCAGCCGGAGAGCAGCCCCAGCAGCTGCGACTAGAGAAAGCCCTTGTCAACAACGAAGGCCTACCACAGCCAAAAAAGTAAAATAAATCAATATATCTTAAAAAAAAAAGTCAACTAAATACATTTTTAACCCAATAGTTGTTACCATGAGAAGTACATAAGGTGAACACAAGGTTTATATGGGATTTGGCATTGCTGTGAACTCTCTAACAAAAATGCAATTTGGAGTGATAATAGATTAATTTTGTCATTTCAATTTGTTAAAGACCTTTTTCTCTTATACAGGCCATTCACAATTTTTTAAAATATATTTTTTTATCTCACTAACAGTGTTAAGTCAGCTTGGGGGTTGTTCTGTTCCATGTGTCTTCATCCCAGATCCCTGGCTGGCCAAGAAGCCCCTCTCTGACTTGTGCCATTCTCTAGGGAAGCAGGTCGGTGTAATGGCTCAGAGTGTGGCCTTATGCTCCAACAGGCCTGGGGTGAAAATCCGGCCTCATCAGAATTAGTGCTCACAACACCCCTGTGAGGTCATTTTGGGCTCATTTTACTGATAAGCAATCCGAGGCTCAGAGAGACTGATCATCTTGCCCAAGGTCACACAGGGGTATGGAGACATGGAGCCAGAGCTTAGCCATAGACGTGCCTGGCTCTGGAGCCCACCCTCTCACTGCACCCTGCCCTTCTGCTCCTGCATGGTAGACTCCGGTCTGCCGGCTAAATGTGGACGATGGAGCACATGCATTCAGCTGTTTGTTCTCAAAGCCCCGCTAAAAAGACAGGAGAGAAACAAGATACTGGTGAAATAGGAAGGACAGAGAGGACGAGAGCAGCAATAACGGGGGGAAGAAAGCTTGACGTTTTGGAAGATGAAAAGCAGAGGAAGGAGGTGGCAGAGCTGAAAAGGCGGGACCACGAGGACTCGGAGGCACCTGTTCCGGCAGAAGGAAGGAGTGGAGGTGGGGCCGAAGGCAGGGTTGGAAGTGGGATCCCCAACCCACTGGCCCGCTCCACGCAGCCCCAAGGATGCCCCAGCCTCTGACACACACACAGGAAACTGGGCTTTTATTCTGAGCAGAGGTTGAATTGGGGAAACAGGCACAGTGGAAGGGATGCGGCTCTGTGTTTCACTTTATTTATTTAAAGGACTTTTTTTTTTAACGTGGACCATTTTTAAAGTCTTCACTGAATTTGTTAAATAGTGCTTCTGTTTTATGCTTCGGCTTTTTGGCCGCAAGGCATGTGGGATCTCAGCTCCCGACCAGAGAAGCTGCACCCCCTGCCTTGGAAGGTGTAGTCTTAGCCACTGGACTGCCAGGGAAACCCCAAGGCTCTGTATTTTAAAAGAGGGATTAAGTGAGAGATTAAGTCCTCCCGCTTTGTGCCACCCCATTCTCAGATTCTCTCTGCCCGATGGATGCACCTCAGGCAGGACACTGGAACATTCTTCCCTAGAGAAACACAAGGACCCCAGGACAGTGATCTGTAGGTACTGACACGTAAGTCCTGTTAGGACTCCGCACTTCCACTGCAGAAGGCATGGGTTTGATCCCTGGTTGGGGAACTAAGATCCTGTAAGCTGCACAGCACAGTAGCAGCAGCAGCAGAAGACAGAAGATAAGAAAAAAAGGAGCGGAGAGCTCAGAGACAACACAGATGGCACAGAGAAAAATGCCTTAAAATGATTAACATCCTCAGACACGTAGGGGATGATATTACATCCAAGGAACAGAAAAAAGATGCTAAAAACAAAACTTAATCATAAGGAAGAAGCATTTGAAAATTAAAATTATGGCAGCAGGAAAAATATTGAGAGAGAAGTTGGAAGATAAGCTTAAGGGACAATTCCAAGAAAGCAAACAAAAATTACAAAGAGACCACAGAAGTAAAGTAGAAGATAAATCCAGAAAGTCCAACAGTCAAATAATACTTCCAAAAAGAAATAATAGAGGAATCATAACGAAAGGAATCCCTGGAGAAGGGAACGGCTACCCACTCCAGTATTCTTGCCTAGAGAATTCCATGATTAAAAAAACTTCCCAGAGTTCAGTGACACAAATTCACAGACTGAAAGGGCCACCCTGGAAAGCTACATGCACCCTCAATGTTCATAGCAGCATTATTTACAATTGCCAAGATATGGAAATGACCATATCAATAGATGAATGGATAAAGAAAATGTGGTATATGTATGTATACAATGGAATACTACTCAGCCATCAACAAGAATGCGATTTTTCCATTTGCAGCAAAATGGATGGACTTGGAGGGCATTATGCTGAGTGAAATAAGTCAGACAGAGAATGACAAATATTATATGATTTCACTTATATGTGGAATCTAAAAAATAAAGCAAACTAGTGAATATAACAACAACAACAACAATAAAAAAGCAGACTAACAGATACACAGAACAAACTAGTGGTTACCAGTGGAGAGAGGAAAGGGGAGTAAGAGGTAGAAATGTTCGGTATAAAATAAGTTATAAGGGGCTTCCAGCGATAAAGAGTCCGCCTGCCAATGCAGGAGACACAGATTCCATCCCTGATCTGGAAGACCCCACATGCCTTGGAGGAACTAATCCCACGCCCCACATCTACTGAGCCCATGCCCTAGAGTCTGTGCTCAGCAACAAGAGAAACCACCGCAATGAGAAGTCTATGCACTGCAATTAAAAAGTAGCCCCCACTCGCCACAACTAGAGTAGAGCCCGCATGGCAATTAAGACCCAGCATAGCCAAAAATAAAATAAGCTACAAGGATATATCATATAGCATAGTAAATATAGCACTTTATAATAACTATAAATGGAGTATAGAGTATAGCCTTTACAAATTGTGAATCACTGTTATACACTGTAACATATAATATTAAAAGTCAATCATATATCAATTTAAGAAAAAAAGACCCACCTAATTCCCAGCACAAAGAATGGGAAAAGATCCATTATGATGTTAGAATACCAAGGATAAGGAAATTATCCTAAAAGCTTCCAGAAACGAAAAAGTTATTAATATACAAGTGATCAAAAATGAGAATAAATGGGATCAGCTTTCTCAGCCAGAACACAGCTGGATAAAGTCTTCAAAGCTGTAAGAGAAAACGATTTCCAAACTTAAATCCTATGCCCTGTCAACTAGTAACCTAATGTAATGATAGAATAGAGACATTTTCAGGTATGCAATGCCTCAGAAAATTTTTATCTCCTGTGTTTGCATTCTCCACCAAAATCAGAAAGACAAGAAAATAATTGACCCACACAGGCAGGAGGTGTACACTTTTTCTGGTACTGTTAGACTTGTTAGATCATGTGTATGGAGTACTCTGGTTTGGATGGAATGAAAAGAAGTGAGGAAAGGAGGCAGTAAACCCAGGGTTCTCTGGCTTTTCATCAGAAGGGCTGGGGACGATGTCCCTTGATGAAGTCCTATTGATAGGGGAAACGGAGCCATTTGAAGGGGCTCCCAGTGAGGAGGCTGATCCCTCCTGTAGTGGGATGGTGGATCNTTGGATGGAATGAAAAGAAGTGAGGAAAGGAGGCAGTAAACCCAGGGTTCTCTGGCTTTTCATCAGAAGGGCTGGGGACGATGTCCCTTGATGAAGTCCTATTGATAGGGGAAACGGAGCCATTTGAAGGGGCTCCCAGTGAGGAGGCTGATCCCTCCTGTAGTGGGATGGTGGATCCCACCAGGAAAATTTTCTTTTCAGGTCTACCCTCCTTTGGAGGCTCTGAAAGTGAAGTCACTCAGTCGTATCTGACTCTCTGTGACCCCATGGACTGTAGCCTACCAGGCTCCTCCATCCATGGAGTCACAAGCAAGAGTACTGGAATGGGTTGCCGTTTCCTTCTCCAGGAGATCTTTCACAACCAGCGATCGAACCCTGGTTTCCCACATCGCAGGCAGACTCTATTGCAGGCAGACACTTTACTGTCTGAGCCACCAGGGAAGCCGCTCTGCCTTCTCCTTCTTTGGGAGATTCCAGCCTCAGAAGTCCTATAGCATCGTCTCCACCAGACTCTACTGATCAAAGTGGTCACAAGCCTGCCTGGATGAAAGGAGAGGGGACGTGGACTGGGTTCTCAAAGGGAGTTCGCAGCCACCTTTTTAAACTGCCGCAGAAGTCCAATACTATTAATCAGAACAAGAATAAGGTATTAATGTTTTTACACATGTATCAGTTCATTGGGTAGATTCATGAGGAAGCCAAAGTATTATGATGGTTAAGAGTCTGGGGTTAAAATCAAACAGAACTGAGTTCAAAGACTGGCTCAGCCATGGAGCAGTGTGTCTTGGAGCAAGCCACTCCTCTGTGCTCAGTTTCCTCGCTGGTAAAATGAGGGTAAACAATATCTGCTTCACAGAGTTAGGGGCTTTTGTTTTAAGGACTATACAGGATGGCATATGCAAATAATTTGTTCCATAATAAGCATTCAGAAAATGATAGTCCCCTTTACCCAAGTTGTTTCAAAATTTCCATTAGTTCTGTTATCTCAGACACTTTTAAATGTTTCACTTAGTGACTTATGGCTGCGCTGGGTCTTCATTGCTGCGTGAGGCTTTCTCTAGCTGCAGCAGGCAGGGGCCACTCTCCCGTTGCGGTGGGCCGGCTTCTCACTGTGGTGGCCTCTCTTCTTGTGAAGCATGGGACCTAGGGCTCACGGGTGGCACACAGGCTTAGTTGCCCCTTGGCATGTAGGGACTTCCTGGAGCCAGGATCAAACCCGTGCCCCCTGCACGGGCAGGCAGATTCTTCACCACTGGGCCATCAGGGAAGTCCTCTCAGACTTTTTAAAGATGTGCTAGCCTTGCACGTCTTTACAGACATATGGAAAGAATAGCTGCCTTTCTTCAGGGGACAACACTCCCATTCTTTGGGGGAATTGTTCAGCCCCCTGCCTCCAACCATGCTGTCTGAACAGGAGCTGCCATCTTCTGCCTGTCACTGCCAGGTCACAGTGACAGATGGGGGAGCAGGGAAAAGCGCCAGGCTGGACCAATGATCACATCCCACCTTCCAGCCCTTAGTGACTGGCCTGGAGGAGTGCACATGACCCCAGAGGATCAATCACACTCTTGGAGATTTGCCCTCTTTTTATTCCCCCAATGAGCTGTCGGAGGTGGGGGGGGACGTAAACTTCCATGTGAATCCATGATTTTCAGATGGCCAGGATCCCAGTCTTATGGAGAAAGCCAGTTCTACAGCAGGAAGTCGCCATGTACACGGGAAGACACAGCACAGCGAAAAGCAGGGGCCAAGAGGCACAAAGAGAGTCCTGGACCAACCCTGGGTCCCGCTGCCTGGGGCTGTCCTCCTGCAACTTCCTGGTGAGAGAGTCCATCCTCCCCTTTTCTCTGGAACTGTTTTCTGTGGCTTGCAATCAAATGAACTCTGAGTGAAATACTGCTCTAACTTATGTATTTTTTTTTATTAAAAAGGTAAATTGTTCATAAACTCCAGTACTTTCACTATTATAAGAAAACCAATAAATGACTAGTCTGGAGAAGACTCTTTGAGACTCCTTTGGATGGCAAGGAGATCAAACCAATCAATCTTAAAGGAAATCAACCCTGAATATTCATTGGAAGGACTCATGCTGAAACTGAAGCTCCAATATTTTGGTTACCTGATACAAAGAGCCAACTCATTGGACAAGACCCTGATGCTGGGAAAGACTGAGGGCAGGAGGAGAAGGGGGCGACAGAGGATGAGATCATTGGATGGCATCATGGACTCAATGGACGTGAGTTCGAACAAACTCTGGGAGATAGTGAAGACAAGGAAACCTGGTGTGCTGCAGTCCGGGGGTTGCAGAGGTCGGACACGACTTAGCGACTGAACAACAGTAATGACTGTGACACACCTCATAAGGGATAAAACCCGCCAGGCTGTTGAAAGCTGCTGATTTGAGCTTCCCAGAATTCATTCCAGCTCACGCAGACTACACTCATTCATTGAATGATGAAACATTTCAGATATCACCTCCTTTCCCCTACGAGCCACCAGATTTTCTCACCTGGGGTTCTGTTCTTACCAAGATGACCCTGGACCCAGCCTCCAGCATTTGGCCATATTCTGGCTCAGAACAGCTGACGCTGCAAAACCCAGCTTGCCCCAGGTCCCAACAAAGGAGATTAGAGATATTTATCGCTGGGTCACTGTGGAAGAAAAGATCCTTTGAAAGTTGTGTGCTTTGGTACAGTTCATTTCTCCTCTAATGGAGGCATTGACTTTGAAAAAAATAGATCGGTTGGAATATAAACAAGCAACACCTCTAAAAGTAGAAAAGAATCTTACTGAGAAACCAAGTTTCAGGAGATAAAAGCAATCTTTAGTTCACAAGGCAAGTTTCCCATCTCATCCCTAAATAATTTATCTTTTTTTCTTGGAAAGGAAAACAATTTTGCTTGGGAAAGCAAAATTTGTCCTTTGTCACCTGGCATTGAATAGCAGAAACAGCCCACATGTAGTAGGTGGGCTGTTAGTAGTGGCTTCAAAAGCCTTCCCTGGCAGCTCAGATGGTCAAGAATCCACCTGCAAAGCAGGTGACCAAGACTCCATCTCTGGGTGGGGAAGATCCCCGGGAGAAGGGGATGGCTACCCACTTCGGTATTCTTGCCTGGGAAACCCCATGGACAGAGGAGCTGAGTGGGCTATAGTCCATGGGGTTGCAAAGAATCAGACACATAAGCTCTGTTTATTGCCTATCTTGTGTCTGCTCCATTGCTCAGTCGTGTACAAGTCTGTAGCTCCATGGACTGTAACCCACGAGGCTCCTCTGTCCACGGGATTTCCCAGGCAAGAATATTGGAGTGGGTTGCCATCTCCTTCTCCAATTGCATATCTTACTTCACCTATATGAAAAATGAGTCCCATCTTGGGAATTCCCTGGTGAACCGGTGGTTAGGATTCGGTGCTTTCACTGCCAGGCCAGGT
This sequence comes from Cephalophus harveyi, assembly GCA_006410635.1. Lineage (NCBI taxonomy): Eukaryota > Metazoa > Chordata > Mammalia > Artiodactyla > Bovidae > Cephalophus > Cephalophus harveyi. The sequence continues at coordinate 95,470 of SJYT01034753.1, read as the reverse complement.
CTGATCCCTGGTTGGGGAACAAAGATCCTGTAAGCTGAAAAGAAAAAAAAGAGGAAAAGGAAAATGAGCCCCATCTTGAAAAGATATGGAAGGTGACTGTTTGGAGAGAAGTCAAATAGCACATAAACTTATAGGAGAATTTGAAATCTGTTCCAAACAGTCCTTGTGAGGTTACCTCTTCCTTGTTCTTTCATTTTTATTAAAAAAAAATTTTTTTTTTTTGGCTGCACTGGGCAGCCTGCAGGATCTTAGTTGCCTGAACAGGGATCGAACTGGCACCCCCTGTAGTAGAAGGTGAACTTCTTAACCACTGGACCACCAGAGAAGTCCCTTCCTTGTTCTTTAAAACTCTATGTGTGTTAAGTTGCTTCAGTCATGTCTGATTCTTTGTGATCCCATGGGCTGTAGCCCGCCAGGCTTCTCTGTCTATGGGATTCTCTAGGCAAGAATACTGGAGTGGGTTGCCATGCCCTCCTCCAGGGGATCTTCCCGAATCAGGGATTAAACCCGTGTCTCTTCCGTCTCCTGCACTGGCAGGTGGGTTCTTTACCACTAGCGCCACCTGGGAAGCCCTTTAAGCTCTATACACCATGTGAAACACTCGGTGGGCAGGAGGGGAGCTGGGGAGAGGAATGCTCTTCTAGCTCCATCCTGCTGCTCTCCAAGAGGAAAAACACAGGTCCCATAGGCTTGAGTCTGCTTTATGGGTCAGGCCATGTTCACTGGCTCCACACAGCTGATCGGCCTCTTTCGCTCTGCCTGCTTTCCTGAGCCTGAGGCATGGAGTTTGTACGACCCTGCCATGACCCTTCTTCATTCCTTTCTCTCTGGTGGTCTCCTGTCAAAAAGCTGAATTGGAAACCTTTGCAGTTTGGCCCCGTGGCTCTCTCTCCACTTCCTCTCCCATGAGTTTCAAGATTCTGACTTTCTTCTTTTAGGCCTTGGTGGCCAGTGAGTGGTATATTTCAGACTTGGACTTTATCAAACGGAGTGGTCATCTTTCGGGCTCCAGTGGACTCCGCCAGCCCCAGGCTGTCAGAGAACCCGCTATCAAGGGGTGAGGCTGGTTCTCACTTGTTTCCCAGTTCTTTTTTTTTATACTTTTTCATGCAGGATCTTAGTTCCCAGACCAGGGATTGAACTTTTTCCCCTAGTGGAAGCCCAGTGGACCACCAGGGAAGTTCCTCCCATTTGGTCTTGTTTCCCATTTGCTCATCAAGAACCCCACAGGGAAAAGGCAAAGCTGCTCTTTCTTTCTGCCTGTCTTGCTCTTCTTGTCCAGTGGCAGGGTGTGTATGACACATCCCAAATAAGACATGTACAAAATACATATTCTTCTTCAGTCACATAAAGTTTGCACTGTAATGGCAATCTTGCTCTACAAAGACCTCTGGATCTCAGGTTCCTTCTAACTTGTGGCTGCCCCATCTCTGGCTTGTTGCTTTTGTCTCCACGACCTAAGGGGGCTCACCTTCGAATCTGTGTTCCAGCGGGCTTGGAGCAAAATTGTGAAACGTTTCAGGGACATGGAGGATGTGTCCCTTATCTAAGGCAGTGGTCAGCAAGCTACAGACTGCAGGTAGGCCATCTTTCCTACACTGGGTCAGGTGTTCTTTGGTCAGATTTTGGTGACCATTATTTTGAAATTCTTGTAAGCCAGATTCCTGATATTCATTTGCTGTTGTTCAGTCCCCAAGTATTGCCTGGCTCTTTGCAACCCCATGGACTGCAGCATGCCAGGCCTCCCTGTCCCTCACCATCTCCCGTAGTTTGCTCAAATATTCATTTATAACCATGCTGATTTCTTTTGTCCTCTCTGCCTTCCTTTTCTCATAGGGATATGTTACTGTAGCAGAACCAGAGTTCCATTTGACTTCTTCCTGAATGGCTATATTTCAAGTGTGGAATCAGTGCCTGGGTACGCTAGCTTCTCCTTCGCTTCCACTCACAAAGTCTCTGTGGGCAGTTACTCCCACGTTACTATTCCATGTCTTTGTCAGAACTTGATCCAAAACAGCAACTCCCTTCCCGCTCTGGAACGGAAATCACTCCCCAGGCAAGTTAGGAACTGGTACCCTGGATGGAGGGTAGGTAGGGATCCTAATCGATGTCCCAGTAGAGAAGGTCCCATCCACTCCGTTCATATCCTAGCTCTGGTCCCCTTTGTGATTTGGGTCAGGACCTCCTTCCATTCTCTCCCTCCATGATAATTCCTCCTGGCGTTTTACTCTCAACACACACGCTTCCACTTTGAGGATTTCTGAAGCAGGCATGTAGCTTCTTAACACTCCTCCATCCAAAGAGGTTTGCCTCTTTCAAACACCCTCCCAAGGCTAAATTCACTCTTTCGCCTCAACACATCATCTTGGTTACACCCGTGAGATCTTATTTACCACCCTGTGTTCTGGCTTCAATCTTGAACTTGCTCATGACTCATGAACTGTCTGTACATCAGGGAAGAACAACTGTGAATCAAGTCTGGGGCAACTTCTGAAACTATTATGTCCTATGTGAGTAACAACTGAAAGAACTCAAGGTTCCCAGCTCAGAAAAGAAGACTGGATGGTTGCCATCTTTGAACAGTTGGAGGGCTATTTTGTGGAGAGTAGAACATTTCCATAAGGTTTCTATAAAATATGATTTTTTAAAACCAATGAGCAAGTATTACTTTGGTTTTGGTGGAGGGGGAGAACAATAAAGACACAGACATGATTGGATTTGTTCATTCTAGGCTACTCGGAGTAGCCCAGAATGGCAAAACATTTTGATGCAGAATCAAAATGAACTTTCAAAGAAGTGGAACGGTCCAATATGAGACGGGTTGCCTGGAGAAGCAGTGAGATTCTTGTTTGGATGGTATGCAAGAAGATGACGATGAACACTTGATTTCAAGCGGAATGAGGAGCTTAACAATGTGGTACTCTGAGGTGGCATCCTCTTGATTGAAAAGTAAACGGAACCTTCTTTATTAGCTCAGGTTGGAGGGGATTTGGGAAAGAATTCAGCTCTCACTGAATCCAAGGAAAAATTGAGCTACGAGGCTGTAGGAAGGGTGGAGATGAAATCAGCTCCAAGCCAGGTCCACTGTGATGACTCAGCTCTGAGCTGTTTCTTTTTTTCTCTTTATTTTTCTTTAGCTTGATCTTTCCCAAAAATCTGAGAGACAATTGACATGACCGTAGACTTCCTTCTCTTGAGTCAAGTGTTCAGTTCTTATTCAATCTACAATGGTCATGGGGGTGGAGTCTTGTGACTCAAACGTAAAATCTCTCTGATGACAGAGACCATCCACGCTGTGGGTATAAAAATTCTCAGAAAAGTTGGGAGGGGCAGACAGCCTCAAAATGATACAAATAGTCCTGTCCAAACTCAGGGCTCACCAATTCTGAGTCATTAGTAATTTCAAGCAGATGATGTCCTCCATGTGGTTGTAAAAAGGGCAGGACTAATTCATGTTCAGCCGAAGGCACGCACCTGAATGAAAGTGAGGGGTCAACAGAGGTGAGAGCAGGACCACGAGGTGAGAGCAAGATGAATCAATGGAAAAAGAGTAAACAGGGCTCATTGATTGACTCACAGATCTTGATGGGTTGCCGGCTGGAACAAGCATTGTCTAGGACAGAGCTACCCCTGGGCTGAATTACAAGTTACAAAAACTCGGTGTCCATACAGGGTTTTCCCCACGCAATTGTTTATTTGGCTGTGCTGGGTCTTCATTGCTTCGTGGCCTTTTCTCTAGTTGCCGCAAGAGGGGGCTACTCTCTAGCTGCAAGGGTTTCTCATTGTGCTGGCTGCTCTTACTGCAGAGCACGGGGTCTAGGATGAGGGGGCTTCAGTACCCGCGGCTCCCAGGCTCTAAGTTCTGGCTTGGTATTTGTGGCACATGGGCTTGGTTGCTCTGTGGCATGTGGGATCTTCCCACAGCAGGGATGGAACTCGTGTTCCTTGCGCTGGTCGGTGGATTCTTTACCACTGAGCCACCAGGAAAGCCCATCCCATGCAGTTTAAAATTTTTTTAATTTTAAAATAGTTTTAGATTTACAGAAAGGCTGTATAAATAATAGAGTTCCCATGAATCCTATAGATCCCCCTGCCCAGTTTCCTCTCCCAGTTACTATGATTATCACAACTGATAGAGAAATATTAATGTTTTTAACTTATACTCCACACTATATTTGGATTTCATGAATTTTTCCCTAATAAAATTTTTCCATTCCAGGATCCTATCCAAGATACCTGGATCAGTTTCTTAGGGTTTCTGGAACAAATCACCACAAATTTAGTGGCTGAAAACAACAAAAACGTATCCTCTGGAGTTCTGGAGGCTAGCAGTCCTAAGTGTGCAGGGTACCCTCCCCCCGAAGCCTCTAGGGGAGAACCCTTCCTGCCTCTTCCAGCTTCCAGTGGCCCGGTGCTCCTTAGCTTGGGGTGGGCTATATCTTGGAGCATGATGCTGATCTCTGTGGCCATATTTATAAGACCTTCTTTGTGCATCTTTGGGCCTGTGTGCTTCAAACACCCTTCTCCTTTCTCTTATAAAGACACCCAGTCATTGAATTTAGGGCTCACACTAAATCCAGGATAATCTCATCTTGAGGTCCTTAACCTAATTACATCTGTAAAATCCTATTTCCAATGAAGGTCAGATTCACAGGTAGTGAGGGCTGACATTTGGACATAGCTTTTCGGGGGGACAAAATTCAATCCACTGTGATACACATTGAGTCATCTTGTCTCCTTTGGCTTCTTGGGGTTGTGACAGTTTCTCAGAGCTTCCCTGCTTCTAATTGACCCCCCTTTTGAGGATGATTGAGGGTCAATATTCTGTAGACTGTGTCTCAATTTGAGTTTGTCTGATGTTTTTCTCATGGTTAGAACGGGGTTGGACCATAAAAGCTGGACCATAAAGAAGGCTGAGTGCTGAAGAATTGATGCTTTCAAATTGTGGTGCTAGAGAAGATTCTTGAGAGTCCCTTGGACAGTAAGATCAAACCAGTCAATCCGAAAGGAAATCAACCCTGAATATTCACTGGAAGGAATGATGGTAAAGCTGAAGCTCCATTATTTGGCCACCTGATGCAAAGAGCCGACTCATTGGAAAAGACCCTGATGCTGGGAAAGATTGAAAGCAAAAGCAGAAGGGGGCGACAGAGGATGAGATGGTAGGATGGCATCACCGACTCAATGGACATGAGTTCGGGCAAACTCAAGACGATAGTGAAGGACAAGAAAGCCTGGCATGCTGCAGTTCATGGAGTCACAAAGCGTTGGACACCACTTAGCGACTGAGGTTAGTTATAAGCTTTGGGGAGGAGCACCACAGAGGTGAATTGCCCTTCTCGACACAACGTATCAAAGGTACGTGTTCTCAACTGAATTTACCACTGAAGAGGTTAACTATGACTACCTGGCTAAGGAAGTGTTTACCAGGCTTCTCTGCAGCAAAGTTTCTTTCCTGTTCCCTACTTCCATACTGTACCCTTTGGAAGAACATCACTAAGCATAGTCCACCCTTAAGAGATGGGGAGTAACGCTTCATGTGCTTGAGTGGGGAGCATTTGCATACATCATTTGGAATTCTTCTATTGTCCTTACAATTTTACATGCATGCTATCATAGGAAAGGCAGGTTTCATGGATTCCAACCAGAGTCCCATGGCCTTTCCGCAGTTCCCCTTAGTGAGTCTGAAATGCAGGACAAATCATCTGAGGAGATAATGCTCTGAAGAGTTTTCATTAAGAACAGAAAATGCTATCAGTTCAGTCGCTCAGTCTTGTCCGACTCTTTGCGATCCCATGAATTGCAGAACGCCAGGCCTCCCTGTCCATCACCAACTCCCAGAGTTCACCTAAACCCACGTTTCATTAAGAACAGAAAATGCTATAGGACAGAGTTATTCACAGCATGGACTGCTGTGGTCCACATCTGCTTCGGGGTCTGCAGTAACATACATAGAGATGTTGAAAGTGACATTCAGAAACTGCATAGCAAGTTGACAGAGTAATCTTATGTTCATTGAATCAAATAATAAAGATGCCTTTATTATTATTATTTTCCCAGTAATTCACTTATATTGTCCTTTATATAAGGATTGGTCCAGGATGAAATGGGGGGGCAGAAAATGTCTCCAGCACAGAGTGGACCCCACTGAGTGTGGCCTCACGCAGCCTCTGATGTTCCAGGCTGCCCCCTTCTCCTTACCCACCCTGCATTCGCCCCTTGATCCCAGATGTGAGGCCTGGACACCCACACAGTGGGCAGCTGTCTGGGCCCCACCCCCCACCTCGTGGCAGTGGCCTTCCCTACAGGGCGCGCTGTTGTCACTGCCCCCTCCAAAAGCAAGACAGTCCCTCTGAGGCGCCCCCACGGGCAGCGCTCTGCTGCTCCGAGCCTGGCTGTGGTCAACGCCTCTCTGCAGTCAGCTCCATGGGCAGCCACAGCCAGCCACGCCTGGAAGGGCCTGCTCTCACCGTGTTCTGGGCGTCCAGGCCTTTCCGTGAGCAAGGCCCTTTCAATTCCTTTCGCGCGTGTCAGGGACATGCGGGAGCAGCAGGAGCGGGCCAGGAGCCTCGGGTCCCGGAAGGGCTTCCGACGTCAGCTCTCTCCAAATGCAGCCATGCGTGTAGCTATGTGGCTACGAGGAGTACCTGACCAGGCCATCCCCCCAGACCCGAATTTAAAATGACAAATACAGATGGCCCACAGGCAAGGGAAAAGACGCCCGATATCACTCATTGTTAAGAGAAATGCAAATCAAAACTACAGTGAAGTACCACCATGCCCCAGTCAGAATGGCCATCATTAAAAAGCCTACAAACGGCAAATTCTGGAGAGAGTCTGGAGAAAAGGGAGCCCTCTTACATTGTTGGTGGGGATATAAATTGGTGCAACTGCTATGGAAAACAGTATGGCGGTCTCTCAAAAGAACTGAAACAAAAAACAAAAAGCTAAAAATAGAGCTACCTTGTAAAGTAAAATAAAGTAAAAGAAAAAAAAAAATAGAGCTACCGTATGACCCTGCAATTCTACTCCTGGGTGTACCCAGACAAAACTATAATCGAAAAGATACACATACCCACCACGCTCATGAAAGCATTAGTCGTTCAGTTGTGTGTGACTCTTTGCAACCCCATGGACTGTAGCCCACCAGGTTCCTCTGTCCATGGAATTCTCCAGGCGAGAATACTGGAGTGGGTAGCCATTCCCTTTTCCAGGGGATCTTCCCAACCTAGGGATTGAACCTGTATCTCCTGCATTGCAGACGGATCCTTTACTGTCTGAACCACCTATGTAATAGCAGCACTACTGACAATAGCCAAGACATGGAAACAACCTAAATTTATATCAACAGTTTAGTGGATAAAGAAAATGTGGCATATATATATATAAGTTCAGTTCAGTGTATATATATATATATATATATGATAGAATACTGCTCAGCCATAAAAAACAAATGCCATATGCAGCAACGTGGATGGACCTAGAGATTTATCATACTCAGCAAAGTAAGTCAGAAAGAGAAAGAAGAATACCACATGATGCCCCTTATGTATGTAATCTAAAATATGACACAAATGAACTTATCTATGAAACAGAGACAGACTCACAGACAGAGAGAACACTGGTGGTTGCCAAGGGGGAAGGGTAATAGGGAAGGAATGGATTGGGAGTCTGGGATTAGCAGATGCAAACTACACACACACACACACACATGCACACACACATATATATATAACTGAATCACTTTGCCAAACATGGGAAACTAACACAACGTTGCAAATCAATTATACTTCAATAAAATAAATTTTTAAAAAATTACAAACATTTCTTATATGTGGATTGATATCACACCAAGTATAGAAGAACATAGAATCTGCATATTTCAAGAAACCTAATTTAATAACCTCAGATACGCAGATGACACCACCCTTATGGCAGAAAGCGAAGAGGAGCTAAAAAGCCTCTTGATGAAAGTGATGACTGAGAATGAGATGGCTGGATGGCATCACTGAACTGAACTGAAGAACCTCAAAAAATGCCATTGGTCAGGCCACGTTTGGGTGCCCACCCCACCACCCCCACTGGAGTCACTTTCCCCTTCCCTCCACAAGGACTCCTCCCCAGAAGCCATCTCCACCCAGGCTCTGCTGGGGCTCCCCTTCCCAGTGGATCCTCTTCTTGCAGGAAGTTTCCAGCTCTTCTGCTCATTACAAAGCCTGCTTCACTGCTGTCCCCCTACCTAGCTCACAGTCCAGCATACAGTGGGTGTTACAGACTGAACTGTGTGCCCCTAGATCCCTATGTTGGAGCCCTAACCCCCAGTGTGACAGTATTTGGAGACGGAGACCTTTGCAAGTAAGCCAGGTTAGATGAAGTCATGAGAGTTGTGCTCTCATGATGGGCGAGATTAGGGCCTTTATTAAAAGACACCAGGAAGCTGCTGTCTCTCTTTGCTGTATGAGGACATGGCTAGAGGGTGGTGTCTATAAATCAGGAAAAGAAGCCAACCATGCAGGCACCCTAACCTTGGGCTTCTTGCCTCCAAAACTGTGACAAAATGAATTTCTGCTGTTTAAGCTGTGCCGTCTGCAGTACTTTGTTATGGCAACCCAATCAAGCCGAGTAAGATCTCAGGTACTCATGCACGTTCCTTGACTGAATAAACCAGCAATATACAATCCTGGAGTGGACAAAGTTCTTTCACAGGATTCATTCTTTGCAAGGATCCCTCTATGCTTCAACTCCTTTTGATTTTCTAGTGAAAGTGTTAGTTACTCAGCCATCTCCAACTCTTTTCAACCCCATGGACTGTAGCCTCTGTCGGTGGGATTTCCAAGGCGAGAATACTGGAGTGGGTTCTATTCCCTCTTCCAGGGGATCTTCCTGACCCAGGGAGTGAACCCAGGTCTCCTGAATTGCACGCAGATTCTTTACCATCCGAGTCACCAGGGAAACCCCAAAGCACACATCTGACGGAGGTGGGATTTGAACTCATGCGTGTAGAGCACAATGGACTAGCAGTTTAACCCCTCGGCCTTAACCACTTGGCCACCTTGTCCTTGTTGATTTCTAGTGTTTCACAAAACCTGAGACTTCTCCAGGCCAGTGACACAAAATCAGTTTGGGTCCTTAGGGTCTGGTAAAGGCACCTTGAATCACTTGGTGGTGGGCTCGTCCAGTACTGAGCTGGTCCGGATTCTGAAGCCCTTTTTGGATTCAGTGCAAAGAATGCTGTGATTGATTAGCAATGCCTGTCGTGACTGTGGGTGGTGTAAGTGGAGGCATCCGAGCCAATCCTGACCCAGAAGCTGCTGCTTAGGGTGCAGTTAGACACAGGCACTAAAAAGCAGAGACATTACTTTGCCAACAAAGGTCCATCTAGTCAAGGCTATGGTTTTTCCAGTAGTCATGTATGGATGTGAGAGCTGGAATTTAAAGAAAGCTGAGCACTGAAGAATTGATGCTTTTGAACTTTAGTGTTGGAGAAGACTCTTGAGAGTCCCTTGGACTGCAAGGAGATCCAACCAGTCCATCCTAAAGGAGATCAGTCCTGGGTGTTCTTTGGAAGGAATGATGCTAAAGCTGAAACTCCAGTACTTTGGCCACCTGATGCGAAGAGTTGACTCATTGGAAAAGACTCTGATGCTGGGAAGGATTGGGGGCAGGAGGAGAAGGGGACGACAGAGGATGAGATGGCTGGATGGCATCACCGACTCGATGGACATTAGTTTGGGGGAACTCCGGGAGTTGGTGATGGACAGGGAGGCCTGGCGTGCTGCGGTTCATGGGGTCGCAAACAGTTGGACACGACTGAGTGACTGAACTGAGGCTCAGGCAGCTGGTACCAGCACAGGTGCCTCCTCTAAGCAGTGTATTTTTGCAGTCCCACCCTCAAGGGACTCCCAGCTTCTGCAGGTGCAAGAGGAAGAAGGAGCATGGTGGGTGGAGAAGAGGGTGAGAGTCCGCCGCTCAGATGACCAAGGAGCCCCCTGGATCAGAACAGCTCTTGAGCTGGAAGCAGTCTATACAGGTATAGCACGGGATGCATGCTGGTACCTCTGACAGAGGGTGAATTCCATGCCATAAAGACTCATTTAACACCTTTCACAATATCTGCTCAATACGTGCTAAGTTGGTTCCGTCATGTCCAACTCTTGGCAACTCCATGGACTGCAGTCCGCCAGGCTCCTCTGTCCATGGGATTCTCCAGGCAAGAATACTGGAGTGGGTTGCCATGCCCTCCTCCAGGGAGATTTTCCCGACCCAGGGATCGAACTTGCATATCTTTAAGTCTCCTACGTTGGTAGGCGGGTCCTTTACCACTAGTGCCTCCTGGGAAACCCCCACTTTTCATAGGCCCAGCATTGTGCTGAGCACTATGAGGACCCAGAAACATCTGAGTCCTGTCTCTGAGGGGCCAACAGTCCTCCCGGGAATGTGACTGGCCAGGTGATGTGTGCACAGGTGGCCCAGGAAAGGAGGCTGGGGAGGGGGTGGCGCCCAGATACTAAGAGACAGCTGTGACACCCAGTCAGGAGGGCCTCCTGTGACAGCTCAAGGGGAGTCGGGGCTGCAGGGAGCAAGGAAGAGCCTTGTCCTAGGGGATGGGAGTCAGGCCACTGACTCTGCTGTGCAGAGCTAAGAGCAAGGACATGGACCCTGCAGAAGGGACCCAGGGCCAGCCCGTGGAGGTCACAAGGAGGAAGACCAGTGCCCAGTAGAGCCCAGATCCTTGACAGAGCAGGGTAACTGCTAACCAGCTGGGCCTCAGGCCCCAGCGGGGGAGCCTTATCCAACAGAGGTGGGTGAGGGGACAGGTGCCCCATGGCCAATGGGGGGCGGGGACAGGCACCCTGCAGGCCCCAGCAGCCGAAGCTGCTAGGGAAATGAGGACAGAGTGCAAGGAGCATAGGGCAGGACATGCTGGGCGACAGGAACTCCAGAAACAAGCGCTCAGAGGCACAGAAGACACATCAGATGCCTGACCTGCCGGAGCAGAGGGACGGGGTTGGGGAGAAGAGGCAAGCAGAGGGCGTAGGGTGAGTCACACGACCGAGCTTTTAGCAGCCTAGCGGAGAGACCAGACACGACAGCTGGTGGAACTGGATGGCTGGGGATCAAGTCCTGCCTCTTCCTCTTCCCAGCTGTGCCACTTCAGGCAAGTTACTTAACCTCTCTGAACTCTGGTCCCTCAGCTAGGGATGACAACAGTACCTGCCTCACAGAGTTGTGGTAAGGATTGAGCTACAAAGTATGAAGCACTGAGAACCGCACACTGACATGTAGCCCCAGGTAAACATCTACAAAGGCTACAGTTATATAGAGTAAAGCAGTCTGAACATCAACCAGTATGTCCCAGATTGTTTTCCATGGGTCCTCAACTAAAAGATACTCCCATCAAAAAGATTCTTACAGCCAAATTTGGAAAACATCTCCTATCATATCCACATCAAGCTCTGATGAGTCCACAGTGAGAAAAATAAACACACACAAAAAAACCCTAACTTTATTTAGCCCAGTGTTTCCCAAACCTAGTGGTTCATGGAAACCTCTGCCTACCTTGGGGGACAGTGCTACACAGGCCACCAGTCTGAAAGTGCTGTGTGGGAGGGCAGTAGGGGAGGCTATGAAAGTGGAGGAAAGCATCTCCAGGAGAAGCCATGGGGCAGGGGTTAAGCCACAGCGCAATTCCCATGCCCAGAGAGAAGGGAAGGGAAGGAGGTGGCTGAAATGCCAGGGCCGAGGGCCCCGGAGCAGAAGGGGAGCACAAACAGGGGAGACCCAGGGCGGGGGGACAGAGAAGAGAGAGGAGGCAGAGGTGACCCTGAGCATTCATATTTGAGGAGGGAGGAAATGCGAGAGCAGAAAGGCAGTAAAGGGTGGGGGCATCCATCATTCCGCCCAGTCCCTGGTCACCCTTCCCGATTTGTGTCTGAGGTGGTCTAAGCCCTGTGGCTTCCCCCAGGATAGTGGGGCCTGGAGAGAGAAGAGTGGCGGCTCTGCTTCTTAGGAGAGAATAACGCCCGGAAGACACAGAGACGTTCTGTCCCCGCTACGCACAGATCGTGTGATTATAGAACCGACAGCAGTTGTCCAGGGCCTCTAGGCTGAACTCCGGGCTGATGCTGAAAAGAAGCAGAAGCTGTAGTCTGCGCTCCAGGCCTGGGCTCTGCTGACCACTAAAGGCTGAGCAACTTCAGGGAAGTTGTTCCACGTCTCTGGTCCAAACTTCTTCTAAGTTTGGTCCTCAAGCCCCGCTTCCTCTTTCCTTGGTTATATCAGCCACAGCCATAACATTTCTACCTCCTTGCTCTGGTACCAAAGGCCTCCCCCACCCCAGGTACTCGGGCCTCTGCGCCCCATCACTGTCAGCACCCCACCCCCCCGGCCCCCGGCCCCGGCACTCACCTCTGGAAGGCCTGGTGGCAGCACTGGTACACCTCAAAGCTGCTGCTGTTGAGGGTGGTGTTCAGGAGGGACACACAGTCCACCGCAGGGCCCCTGGGCATGTAGAGGATCCCTGTGCAGAGAAAGCAGCTAGTGGGCAGGGTCCAGCCCCTTTCTATCCCCCGCAACACCACCCAAGGACTGCCAGAGAGGCCGGGCCCCAGTGCCTGGCCCTGGACTGAGTCCTGAGCCCACCAGGCCTGCACTCACCGGCCACACAGGCATTCACCAGAGACACACAGGCCCCGGTGCAGAGCGCCCGGAGCACGATCTGGGAGAAGTCGCTCTTCCGCTGGGGAGCCATGGAGGCTGCAGGAAGACAGGAGGGCTCAGGGCCAGGACTCCGCAGGCCCCTCTCCCACCTCTCTGCACCTCTGGCTGTGTCTGCTGACCAACCCCCTTCCTCTTCTGGGGGCCAGAGGAACAGACGCTGTCCTTCTGACGCTTGTTGAGTCTGAGAGTCCTCCTTGGCCTGACTAGGTAGCATTCTACACCTCCCCACGTGCCATCAGCGGCAGGTGTAGGGAAAGAACACTGAGTTTGGAATCAGGCAGGCCCAGGATTAAATACAGGTTCAGCCACTTATTAGGCTTCCCTGGTGGCTCAGATAGTATAGAAATCTCCTGCCTGCAATGCAGGAGACCCAGGTTGTATCCCTGGGTCGGGAAGATCCCCTGGAGAAAGGAATGGCAACCCACTCCAGTATTCTTGCCAGGAGAACTCCATGGACAGAGGAGCCTGATGGGTTGCAGTCCATGGGATTGCAGAGAGTCGGACACGACTGCATGACTAACACAGTGACAGTTAACAGCCACTTAATAGCTAAGTGGGTCACATTTCACTTTTGCACGACTGTTTCCTTTTCATTAAAATGGGATGGTTGCACCACCAGGCAGGGGACTGTGAAGGGTGGAAAGGTTTTTTGTAAAATGCTGGTAGTTCTATAGAGCCTTCCTCCCCAGGCCCCACTGGGCCTGTCTGTCCACTGTGGGTATGGGAACTGGCAGGTCAAAGCTTCAGCCGGGCAGCCAACACCGTACCTTCCGACCCTCCCTAGGGCCCTGAGCCAGGCTTGCCCTTCAAGGCCAAGGTGCTGACCTCCTGGGCCAGCTGAGGAGCAGAAAAGTCATGAAATTCCAGGGCTGGGAGGAAGTTCCATGACCTCCTTGTTCAGACTCTGCCTTAGACCAAGAGGAGAACAGAGGTGTACAGATCCCTAGGAAGTTGTAGGTATCTGAGAGCCAGAACTGGAGACCAGCCCCCCTCAACCCCTGCCCTTTATAGGAGGCCAGGGAGGCCCCTCTAGGACTCACTCAGGCCTCCCAGCATGATCCCAATGGAGCTGAAGTTGGCGAATCCACAGAGGGCAAAGGTTGTGAGGATTTCTGCTCTGACCTGAGAAAGCAAAAGATGAGAGGTGATGGGCTTCTGACAGGGGTGTGCTCAAACCAACCCAGGCATGCTAAGTCACTTCAGTCGTATCCGACTCTTTGTGACCTGTGGACTGTGGCCCGCACCCTCCCCCCCCAGGATCCTCTGTTCGTGGAATCTTCCAGGCAAGAATACTTGAGTGGGTTGCCATGCCCTCCTCCAGGGGATTTTCCTGACCCAGGGTGGAACCTAAATTTCAGCTTCTCCATCAGGAATGTGGGAATAACACTATCTGACTGGGAGGACTGTCATAGAGATCATATCATGTATAGGAAGAACTAGGCATAGAGTAGGTATTTATTTCTTTTTCTATATTAATTTTAGATTTTATTTAATTTTTAACTTTTTGGCCAGGCCACATAGCTTGTGTGATCTTAGTTCCCCAACTGGGGATTGAACCCGTGCCCCTGCATTGGAAGTATGGAGTCTTAACTGCTGCATCACCAGCGAAGTCCCTAGAGTAGGTATTTAAGCAACATAACTCTCTTTCCCTTTTGCTCTGAACAGTTGTGTAATTTCCTAGAAATACTAAGAGCCAAAATGGAACAATTTGGGGGGAAAAAAAAAAGATAGGCTTAGACCCATACCTCACACCATATAAAAAATTTAATTCTAGATCATTAAAGCAGATAAATATTAACATTTTAAACATTAAATATTAGAACATATAGGATAATAATATTATTGTTACAGAATAGCCTTACTGCTCTCATCCTGGAGAGGAGAAAACTGAGGCTTCTAGAAGTGACTGAAGTTCACACAGCAAAAAGGCAGCTATGTCACAATTTGAACTCAGTTTTGTCTGACTCCCCAGAGCACACCATTTTAACTACTTCATCATACTGTTTCAGGAACTTAACACTTACCAGGTTTCTGGAATGGAGGTAAGCCTCTAAATTTAGAAATAATATAAGAAATGCAAAGATTTGGTATAAATTTGTATTTAAAAAAAATTCCTGAATACAGAATGAAGGGAAAGGAAAATAAAAAAGAACAGGAAAAATATATGTAGAAAATGTGGGACTTCCCTGGTGGTCCAGTGGTTAAGACTCCATGCTTCCAATGCAAGCAGTCCAAGTTTGATTCCTGATTGGGGCTAAGATCCTACATGATGCGTGGCATGGCCAAAAAAAATTTTTTTAATAGAAAATGGAAAAGAGTTAATATCTTTATAACATACAGAGTTTTTATAAATCGATTTTAAAATATTAAGGTACTTGCATTCTCTCACCTACAGTCACCCTCCCAACAGCAGCGCAAGTAATGCTAAAATGTCAGAAGTCAAGTCTTCAGTAACTTCCAACTGCTCTTTGGCCTGGGCCACTCTGTTACAATTAGCACCTGTTCTAAGTAGACTTCTCTCCTTCTCTCCAATGCTTTGGGCAGCCTCAGAGCCTTTGGATGCACCTTTTCCTTTGCCTGGAGTGCTAGTCCCCATTTCTTCTGGCCTCTGCTCTTCCCTCCAAGTCTTGGTCTAAGTACCCATCTCAGGGGGGCCTGTTTTTGGCCACAATGTGTGGCACATGGAATCTTAGTTCCCTCCCCATGGATAGAACCTGAGCCCCCTTCAGTGGAAGCGAAGAATGTTAACCACTGAACCACCAGGGAAGTCCCTAGGGAGGCCTTCCCTGTCCAGTCAGTCCTGTCTAGTCAAGGAGAGATCCCCTCCCTGATTCCTTTTATTGTTTCCATCATAGAACTTACCCCAGAGCGTGGTTTAAAATTTTTTATTCCTTTGTTTTCTTGTGTCTTTCACTAGATATAAGTTCCATGTCATCAGGGACCATGTCTGTCTAATTCTCCTTTTTATCCCTGGTACCCAGCAGAGGGCCTGGCTCCTCAGAGGTCTCAACAAATACTTGCTGAAGGAATGAAGCTTATTGAAAAAGATCCTGAAGGCACGTGTGTAGGTGTGTGCTCAGTTGCTTTAGTCGTGTCTGACTCTGAGACCCCATGGACTGTAGCCTGTCAGGCTTCTCTGTCCATGGGATTTCCCAGGCAAGAATACTGGAGTGGGTTGCCGTTTCCTCCTCCAGGGGATCTTGTCAATCCAGGGATCAAACCTGTGACTCCTGCATTGCAGGTGGATTCTTTACCGCTGAACCACCAGGGAAGCCCATAGGTATATACCGCCACTGTGTCTAGAGAAGACAGTGATACTGGAGCTGAAAATTAGGAGTGAGGGGAAACCTGAGCTTTTTACTCCATATAAACCTTCTTTTTAAAAAAAAAAAAAGCTAAAGAGTACATTTCTTTATCATTAAAAAAATAATTTCAAAGAAAAAAATTTTATGTTAAAAGTTCCTAGTAACCCAGGAAACACACATTAAAACAATGAGCTATTATGTGCCCATTAAAGTAGCAAGACTTCTTTTTTTAAGAGGCTGCTCTCTGCCCTGTTCAGTGTGTGGTGAAATCAATGCTCACAGGCACAGCTGGGGTGGTTTCAGTTGCTATAACCCTTTGCAAAAGTTACTGGCAGCACCCACACAGGATTCATGCCATACGATTCAGTCATCCCACATGTGGAAAAGCTCCCAAGGAAACCATCAGAGAAGAGGGAAAATTTCAGTGCAAAACTACTCATTTCAGCATTGGGTATAAGAGCCATCAGTGGAATTCAATATTATATTGTTATGTTTATATTTATTATCATATGCTGCTGCTGCTAAGTTGCTTCAGTCGTGTCCGACTCTGTGTGACCCCAAAGATGGCAGCCCACCAGGCTCCCCCGTCCCTGGGATTCTCCAGGCAAGAACACTGGAGTGGGTTTCCATTTCCTTCTCCAATGCATGAAAGTGAAAAGTGAAAGTGAAGTCGCTCAGTCGTGTCTGACTCTTCGCGACCCCATGGACTGCAGCCTACCAGGCTCCTCCGTCCATGGGATTTTCCAGGCAAAAGTACTGGAGTAGGGTGCCATTGCCTTCTCCATTATTATCATATAATTATACATAATTGATTATATATTATAATAGCTGTCATTTGGGGATGATGATATGATGGGTAATTGTTTTATTCTTAATCATGTTACATTGGCTGTTATTCTTTTAGAGAGTTTCATTTTAGAAAGCTTTTATAGTTTTCGGGTTTTTTTTTTTAAGTCTTAACTGAACAAACCAACCCCTGAGCTGAATCCCATATATTGGAGATTAATGTGGTGAGGTCTTTCTGTTTTACTCTCTTAGCTCCTCATTGGAGTCTCACACCCATTCCTTTGGGGTAGGGGTGGCAGGTATGACACTGGTTTTCCAACAGAAGAGGCAAGGTGCAGCGGCTGGCCCAAGGCCACAGGATGGTAGACTGTCTACAGCTGGAGTTCAGGTATCTTCAAGAGATAGAGAAGTGAAGTGAAGTGAAAGTCGCTCACTCATGTCCGAGTTTTTGCAACCTCATGGACTATACAGTCCATGGAATTCTCCAGGCCAGAATACTAGAGTGGGTAGCCTTTCCCTTCTCCAGGGGATCTTCCCAACCCAGGGATAGAACCCAGGTCTCCCCCATTGCAGGCGGATTCTTTACCAACTGAGCCACAAGGGAAGCCAAGAGAGAGAGACCTTGAGAAAGATGGCAGTGAAGCCTGAAGCTGTCTTGTTGCCCAGGGCAACGGGATGTGGGAGGTTGAGGACCACCTCCATGTGTCTCAGCCAGGCCTGCAGGGGGACAGTTGCATTATGCCCTGCCCCAAGGAGACGGGGACACTCACGGAGATCCACTGCTTTTTGGAGCCGACCCACTCCTCAGTGCCCGCAAGGCGGCGCTGCTTGTACTCGGAGAGCCCCTGATAGGCCACGAACTCGTTCAGAAACAGCTTCATCCCCAGCAGCTCCGCCACCACCGAGCAGTCCTCCCAGGCCACGCCCATCAGGAAGGCCACTGGCCGCAGGATGTAGGAGCAGATGAGCTGAGGTGCAAGGCAAGAGGAGCCGCTGGGACTGGAGTTGACCTGGGCTCTGTGGGTGTCCACTCACAGTCACCACTGGCCATGACCAGCCCCTCCACAGGTCAAGAGAGACTGTACCTGGAAGCTGAGCCCCTGGATGTCCACCATGTTTCCCAGCCAGGAGAGGGCAGCATTGATGAAGTCCAGCACAGCCAGAAAGGCAATCAGGTTGGCCGCGATGTTGGTCACGACCTTCACAGACAAGGCAGCCCCACTGCTAGCTGCTTCTAAGAGGTTTTGAGCATCTCTGTCAATGGGACAAAGAGATGTCATTATTGACCTGTCTCCACAAGTTCAGGGCTCCCTGTCCTACAGGCTCAAACTTGGACAGAGCATGTTAGAGCCAGGGGTCCTTGTTTACCCTTAAGACCAGAAAGATGCTGGTCCAAGCACTAGGATAAGACCCAGACTCCTAGTACAGACATCATCTAAGACAAACCACGAGCTGCATGCAACTTAACAAGCACTTGGAAGGAGGCAGATCTGAATAGAGATGTGTTACAAATATACACACCAGATTTCAGACATTTAGTACCAGAAAATATGAAATACCTCTAAAATTAAAAAAAAATTTTTTTTTTAATATATTTGGCTATACCAAGTCTTAGTTGTGACACACAGGATCTTTGTTGCAGCATTTGGGATCTTTAGTTGCATCATGAGGGGCCTAGTTCCCTCCATGCATGCATGCTCAGTCACTCAGTCATGTCCAACTCTTTGTGACCCCATGCACCATAGCCCATCAGGCTCCTCTGTCCAGGGAATTCTCCAGTCAAGAATACTAGAGTGGGTTGCTATTTCCTTCTCCAGACAATCTTCCCAACCTAGGGACTGAACCCGTCTTCTATATTGGGAGGCAGATTCTTTACCACTAAGCCACCTGGGAAGCCCCTAGTTCCCTGACCAGGTATCAAACCCACACCCCCTGCATTGGGAGCATGGAGTCTTAACCACTGGACCACCAGGGAAGTCCCTGAAATAGTAATAATTTTTATATCAAATACACATTAAAATGATATTTTGGATGAGTCAAAACATCTTACTAAAATCATCTTATTAAAAAATCACCATTTTACTTTGTAAAGATGATCACTAGGAAATGTTAATTATACATGTGACTCATGTTATATTCCTCTAGGGCAATGCTGCCCCAGACCTTCAGGAAATTATGAGGTTGGGGCTGCCCATTGTATCCACAAGTACATTTGTCCAAAGTGTTGTCTTTCAATATTTTTTTAGAATTAAATGTTACACAAAGGTTGCTAAGACTGTGATGAAGAGATATTAGGAGGTGAGTGAAGTCAAGGACAGTGCTCACTATGTCAATGATTGATGCTGGGGTCATGTAGAGAGGTGGTGTGGTTTTCATGCCCTCCTCAGCACACACACACACACACCAGGCACATCCCGCTGGTCAGAGACTGGAAAATAAGATTCGAGACCTGGATCCTGCATTTTCTCAAGGTAAGCCATAGGTAGGGCAGTGGCTGAGAGGGGAGATGGGCTGGGCTTGGTGAAAGACGGTGAACGGCAGAGAACACAGGACCTGCTGCAGCCCTGACTCTGCTCCTGTCCCTGCCCATCCCCCAACCTCCTTCTGCGCAGGCCCTCTTGCTGTGCTCACCCGTAGGTCAGTTTCACACCTTCCTCACTTCTGAACTTGGACTCCTCCACCTCTGGGTAGACCAGCTTGGAGAGGGCTAAAGCACAAGGAGCAGCCATCACGGAGGCCGCAATTAAGGAGGCAGCATCGATCTGCAAGAGGGAGCACAGACAGGGTTATAGAGAGATGTCAGAGGAAACTGGAGCCCAGGAAGTGCAGCCCCAGGGAAGCAGGGGAACACGGGACTCCACCCCACTGGTGCGTCACTGTCGTCGGTCCTGTTGCCATTGATACTGATAATATTAATACATTTTATGTGTAGAGGGTCACAGTCTGCATGCACAGAGCCTTATAGGCAGGACTTCGGGAAGTTAGAACTTCGGGAAGTTAGGCAGGGTGAGTATTGTTATCCCACTTCAGAGACAGGAAAACTGAGGCCCCCAAATGGTTAAATATGGCTTTCCCATAATACAGGAAGAGAAGGAATTAGACCTACTGTGTCTTTTGGCTCCAAGTTCAAGGTTCTTCCTTCTCTTCTAGGCTGTCTCTCTTTGACCACTGATCTGAGGGCTGCTTCATCACTGGCTGAGGGGCTTGTGATGATTTCAGACAAAGCTCACAGAGCCCAAGAGTTGGAATTTATCCAAGATGTGACCCAGTGTGACCTCAGAGTAAAGGGATGTCTTCCCTCTATAGGACCCCTTCTGTCACTTACTGTGACCGGTAACTCACCACTTCAAAACAACTCATTATCTCCACTCCTGTGGTCAGAGAACTGTTTCTAAGGAAATCTCCTACAATAGCCACCCTTTTGGCCCCAGTTCTTGTCAAGCTATAGAAGCACTTTGCAGCAAGATGATGGAGCAACCAGAGCCCCTGGGAGTCTTCCTTTCTGAATTGTGTCCTTACAGTGGTCTCAAACCCTTTGCTTCCTTCTTCTCTTCACAGAGATGGGACACTTTTTCACCACTGTGTTATTTACCAAGTGGGAAAGTTAGAACCAACCCAAACACATAATAAGGGATTCCCAGGTGGCTCGGTGGTAAAGAATTCACCTGCCAATGAAAGAGACACAGGAGGCTCGATCCCTGGGTTGGGAAGATCCCCTGGATCTTCAACCCAGGAAATGACAACCCACTCCAGTATTCTTGCCTGAGAAATCTCATGGACAAAGGACCCTGGAGGGCTACAGTCCGAGGGGTCATGAAAAGTAGGACAGGACTGAGCACTGAGCACGCCAACATGTAACAATGGGGGAATAGCTAAGCATTGTCAAGCTGCCATCAAAAACAATGGTTACCAAGGCTTCACAATAACATGGAGAAACGCCCACAAACTTGCATATAGAGCGTAACCACAATGATGGGGGCGAAAACAAACTCCACGACTCTGCATAAAAAGAAGATCGGAAAGAAATACACCAAAATGCCAACCAATTATCTGTCCCTGGCTAGTAGGGCCAGAACAATTTTCTTGTTTTTCAGCTTTTTTTGCATATTTCCTAAATGTCCACAATGATATATCTTGCTTTTATAGACAGAAAAATAAAATAGACTTCTCCTTAAAGTTGATAATAAATCAACAGCAGTTCTTAAATTTTAAATAAAGAGGAACAAAAAGACAGGAGGTAAGTTTAAGCTACATACTTAGGTTAACAAAAGCAGAAGGCCAAAGAGGCCCATGGGGGACTTTCCTAGTGGTCCAGTGGCTAAAGTCCAGTGGCTTCCCAATGCAGGGGGCTCAGGTTTGATCCCTGGTCAGGGAACTGGATCCCACATGCTGCACCTAAGAGTTCGAATGCCACAACTAAAGACTGAAGATCCTGCATGTCACAATGAAGATCAAACAGCCCGTGTGCCGCAACTAAGAACCGGCTCAGCCAAATAAGTAAATTAAATAAATAAACAGTTTTTAAAAGAAGAAGCCCATGGAAGTACCAGGATCTGCTGACAGGGAACCAGCCCTGGGAGACCTGCTGAGGCTCTGAAACCCCTGTAATATCCTTCTTCTTCTAAAGCCCCTTGATTCCTCTCAGTGGTAAGGGAGTGTACTGGCTCCAGCACCCACTCCCCAAACACCCATCACAGGCACTGGATGTGCCAGCCGTGCTGATCCTGTGGGAATAGCCAGCCTCAGGCAGGTGTCCTCTCTGGACTTTACAGGCTGACCTTTGGGTCTTGGCTGGCATCCTCCTCCTGGGCTGCCCAGCTCTAGCGGGCACAATGCCACCACCGGAATCTTGGGATTTTACCTCCAGCCGCCAGGACCCTCCCCTTTCCTCCAGCTTGGCGGCTGCCTCTGGTTTGCCAGTTCAAGTCTCAGCGGGGAGCACACCCTGCAGGTGTCACACTCTTGAACGCTGCCCTGTGAGTGGGTCGGTTGTGGCCACTGCCTCAAATGCCCTAGGCTGTCATTTCCTGCTCATCTTGGAAAGGGCTAAGTCCTGCACCAGCAGGGCTCTCTGGGGCACTGGGCCAGCCCACACACTCCTCCCTGCCAGCTACTCCTCGGGGCCATGACATACCCCTGCCCTGCTTCCAGACCCTGGCTCAGGAATGCCTTCTGCCCCAGCATCCTGCAGCCCACTCCTGTCCAAGGCCCACCCTTCTCTACTCAAAGCTCTCCTGTGTGAAGAGGGAGAGAGGGTAGGAACCCTCCATCTGAACTTTCAAAAAGATCTTTACTGAGAAAGGAAGTAAATCCAGACACTACAGAGCATAAGGGCTTCCCCTGTGGCTCAGCAGTAGAGAATCCGTCTGCAACGCAGGAGGTGGTGCAAGAGACGCAGGTTCAATCCCTGGGTCGGGAAGATCCCCTAGAGGGAGCATGGCAATCCATTCCAGTATTCTTGCCAGGAAAATCTCATGGATAGAGGAACCTGGCAGGCTACAGTCCATGGGATCATAAAGAGTCGGACACAACTGATCGACAAGCATGCCCAGAGCATAAAAGAGACCAGTTTCAGAAGGACTGACTTCTGACCCTAACATGTCAGAGAAAGGACAATCACTTCTTCAACACCGTGCAGGTGTTTTCTGGCTATTATTGCATTTAATTCTTAGACTGCCATTAGGTGGGCAGGAATTCTGCCCATTTTACACATGGGGAGACTCAGGATGTGGCTGACTCTTACTTGGCCCCGTTCAGAAGCCCCAGACTCTGTCCCAGAAGCTCTTACTCTTGTACAATTGATCGAGGAACATCAGGGCCACCCCCTCAACCCATGATGTGTTCACAGCCTGAGGTACACATCTGGATCTCCTCTCACAGTGGTCCCAAGCCAGAGGAGTAGGTAAGGAGACCAGTTTCTGGGGCTAGAGAGAGAGCTCGCAGCTGCTTTAGAGTTTTTTGGGCAAACACGCTAAAAAGGGACATGTGTGTAGAGGTCACAATGAAAGGATTCATTGAGGTCCCTTGGGACTTCAGACCAAGTCTAGACCAGTGTCATTTGATAGAAATATAATGGAAACCACACCTGTGATTTAAGTTTTCTAGCAAGTGGTCTAGTGGTTAAGAATCCACCTGTCAATGCCAGCGTTTGATCCCCAGTCATGGAAGATCCCACATGATTCAGGGCAACTGAGCCAGAGCACCACAACTATTGAGCCTGTGCTCTAGAGCCCATGGTCTGAAACAAGAGAAGCCCCCACACTGCAACAAAGAGTAGCCCCTGCTCGCCACAGCTAGAGAAAGCCTTGCTCAGCAACAAAGATCCAGCAGAGTCAAACATAAATAAATCTTTTTTTAAAGGTAAAAAAAAATAGGTGAAATTAATTTTGATGATGTATGTAATTTAACCCAATATATCTGACATATCATTTACCCATGTAGTCAATGTAAAACTTAGCAATGAAGTAAGAAAAAAAAAGTATAAAAACAAAACAACAAAAAAAAATTTATCAATGAAGTGTCCAACTCTTTGCGACCCCATGGACTATAGCCCACCAGGCTCCTCTGGCTGCCATTCCCTTCTCCAGGGGAATCTTCCCAACCCAGGAATCAAACCTGGCTCTCCTGCACTGCAGGCAGATTCTTTACCTTCTGAGCCACTAGGGAAGCCCTAGAACTTATCAATAAAACATATTAATTGATTTTTTTCACACCAAGTCTCACAGCAGACCTCATTTCAGACCAGCCACAGTTCAAGGTTCAACAGTAGTTAGTGGCTACTGACTGTCTGACAGTGTAGGTCTAGAAATATCAGCTTTTAGCAATAGGAAGGTGCAGGAAGAGGGAACCAGAAGTTGAGCATCAAAGAGAAAAGAAGAGAGAGAGGTGAGATCACTCTGGAATCCAGGGGCTAAGCCAAAGTCTCCAGGAGGAACTGCCTGGAGGAGAGAGTAATAGGAGGGAGGGGAGAAGGTGGGAGGGCAGGGCTGTGGGGGGAAGCGACCCCTGCCCCCTCCCCGGTTGCTGCAGTGGCAGCCAAGAGCCAGGTGGGGGCAGAAGAGAGCTTCTCTGTGGCCAGACTGGAGGCAGATCCAGAGGTCTGAGGGGAGGAGGAAGAGGATGTGGCCTTTCAGCAGGCCAGCTAGGGTGCTAGTCTGGCGCTTCCAGACCAGAGACTGTGGATAGAGACCCGCAGCCACATGCCTGATCCGGGCGGCCTCTGCACCTTCTGTGGAGCTAAAGGGGAGTGGGACCCCGGGCCGCTTCATTAGGGAGGCCTGCCTGCCTGGGGCTAGGCCTGGACTCTGGCTCAAGCAAGGGAAAGAAAAGAGGCTGAGCTGTAAGATGATTGTGGGAAAGGGATGAGTTTTTCCAGTACTTTAGTCTTAAGTAATAGCAGCAACGCTCATGCTCCTGTGGTAGAAAGAACACCATTCTTTCAACTGCCTGGGGGACCCGGGACAAAGTTAAGACATTTAAAGGCTCTAAGTTTCGAACTGCCCTGGGGATTCAGTGGTTTAGAGTCTGCCTACCGATGCAGGGACACCAGTTTGATTCCTGGTTCAGGAAAATTCCACATGCCATGCGGCAACTGAGCCTATGTGCCACAACTACTGAAGCCCATGCCCCTTAGAGCCCGTGCTCCACAGCAAGAGAAGCCACTGCAATGAGAAGCCCGCACACTGAAATGAAGAGGAGCCCCCTGCCCCCCGCAAGCCACGACTAGAGAAAGCCAGTGCCCAGCAACAAAGACCTGCACAGCCAAAAATAAATTATTTTAAAGAAAATTAGGAAGTCTTTAAGTCCTAACGATAATAGGGCAGCCCCTCCCTCAATAGCCACCATGAAGAGTTTTGGGACCCAAGTCTTTAGTTTTCATTTCTGAAATATCAAATTCCTTCCAAAATCAATTGATGGTGAGTTTCAGGGGAGGAGCGGGCATGCACCAGCTCTGATGGGCCTTTCCTAGGCCCCGGTGAGACAAGCTGTAAACCAGATGCCAACATTCTACATGAAATTTGCCAGGAAAAGACAAAACCCCAGAGTGCAAGGGGCTGTCTTGAAAATCACGTGGCAGCAGCCATCCTGCCCAGACAGCTCTGTGAGTATGTGGAGCTGAGCCTCCCAGTGTGGCCTAGGTGTTCTGAGGGAAGGGAGCACCGAGGAGCGGGTTTCCCCATCCCCAAGGACACAGGAGAGAAAGACAAGTGGAGTCTGGGACCAGAGAAGGGGACGGTGCAGGTCATTCTGTCACCCCTGACCCACTCAGGCACAGCATCAGGAGAGCCTGGGTGCTGGGAAAGGTAAGCTGTTGTTGTTGTTGAGTCACTCAGTCATGTCCTACTCTTTGTGACCCCATGAACCGCAGCACACCAAGCTTCCCTGTCCTTCACTATCTCCCAGAGTTTGTTCAACTCATGTCCATCAAGTCGCTGATGCCATCCAACCGTCTCATCCTCTGTCATCCCCTTCTCCTCTTGCCTTCAATCTTTCCCAGCTTCAGGGTCTTTTCAAATGAGTCAGCTCTTCACATCAGGTGGCCAAAGTATTGGAGTTTCAGCTTCAACATCAGTCCTACCAATGAACACCCAGGACTGATCTCCTTTAGGATGCACTGGTTGGATCTCCTTGCAGTCCAAGGGACTCTCAAGAGTCTTCTCCAACATGGTTGACAATATAAAATATACAGCCTCCTTTCCTGATTTTGAACCAGTCCCTTTTCCATGTCCAGTTCTAACTGTTACTTCTTGCCCAACACAAGGCAGACTGCTCTTCTCCAAATCAGCAACATGGAGGCTCAACTTCACCCTCGGGACTGAGCAACAACGCACTGCATGGATGAACGTACCCAGCTCATCCCCATACTGTAACACATTGATAGTTTTTGCTGTTACAAATGATGCTGGGATTTCGCATCTTTTGACCACTTGTGAAAATATTTCTCTATCATAATATTGGTAACTGGATTAACAGGAAGGAGTATTTTTAAACTGACGGATAAGTGTTCTCCAAAAAGGTTAGAGCAAATTACACTCCCATCCCATCACTTCATGGGAAATAGATGGGGAAACAGTAGAAACAATGTCAGACTTTATTTTTGGGGCTCCAAAATCACTGCAGATGGTGATTGCAGCTATGAAATTAAAAGACTCTTACTCCTTGGAAGGAAAGTTATGACCAACCTAGATAGCATATTCAAAAGCAGAGACATTAGTTTGCCAACAAAGGTCCATCTAGTCAAGGATATGGTTTTTCCAGTGGTCATGTATGGATGTGAGAGTTGGACTGTGAAGAAAGCTGAGCATCAAAGAATTGATGCTTTTGAACCGTGGTATTGGAGAAAAATCTTGAGAGTCCCTTGGACTGCAAGGAAATCCAACCAGTCCGTCCTAAAGGAGATCAGTCCTGGGTGTTCTTTGAAAGGAATGATGCTAAAGCTGAAACTCCAGTACTTTGGCCACCTCATGCGAAGAGTTGACTCATTGGAAAAGACTCTGATGCTGGGAGGGATTGGGGGCAGGAGGAGAAGGGGAGGAGAGAAGATGAGATGGTTGAATCACCATCTCATCTCATGGTTGCATCACTGACTTGATGGACATGAGTTTGAGTGAACTCCGGGAGTTGGTGGTGGACAGGGAGGCCTGGTGTGCTGCAGTTCATGGGGTCGCAGGGAGTCGGATACGACTGAGCTGAACTGAACTGAAAGAGTATATGGGCTTCCCTTAGGAAGAGGCTCTAGAAGCCTCCTTGCTCAGTCCCCCGCCCCCCCACCTCCACCCACACACACACCCCCCCCTCGCTCTCCCTACCCGACGCTGAGAAGGGAGCGATCCTAGCCTCGGGATCCCAGAGCACAGCCCTGGCTGCTTCCAACCCCTCACTCCTTCCTTCTGCCCTCAGCCTCGCCCGGCGCCGGGACTGCAGGGGCCGCCGGAGCTCGGCGCCCACCCTTCCCCTGTCAGCGGGCGGGAGCAGCCTCGGCGCGGGAGGCCTGGGGTTGAGGTGGTGGCAGCTCCGCCAGCTCCCTCCTGTCCGCGGGCAGAGAGCTCCGGACTCCGCTGAGGAGATTCCAACCCGCCTTCTTGGGGGCCCAGAGCAGACTCTCAATTCTATTTGATTGGTCTACATGTCTATCCCTCATATGGGCTTCCCTCATAGCTCAGCTGGTAAGGAGTTCGCCTGCAGTACAGGAGACCCCGGTTTGTTTCCTGGGTCAGGTAGATCTCCTGGAGAAGGGATAGGCTACCCACTCCAGTGGGGCTTCCCTGGTGGCTCAGAGGGTAAAGCGTCTGCCCGCAATGTGGGAGACCTAGGTTTGATCCCTGGGTTGGGAAGATCTCCTGGAGAAGGGAGGGAAAGGTTACCCACTCCAGTATTTTGGCCTGGAGAATTTCATAGATTATACAGTCCATGGGGTCGCAAAGAGTTCGTTGGACTGAGCAACTTTCACTTTCACATGTCTATTCCTATACCAGTACCACACTGTTTTGATTACTGTAGCTTTGTGGCCTCTGCAACAGCTGGTAGAAGCTATGATGAGCTTCGTGTGTTAGCCTTACCACAGAGAGTTCATTTAATGTGAGCAAAAGTGAAAACATCTGAGAGCTCAGTGGGTCAGCACAGCCCCATCTGAGGTCGCTGTAGAGTCCACTGCTGCAAATGGGGACCCCAGGAACAGTTGTTCTCTACACTACATCCACCCCTAGCAGCCCAGCAAGTACCTGAAGGCCTTGGTGGCTGCGGGGGAGATTTGCAGGACTCTGCCTGGGGATGTTTCATTTGAGGGGATGGCTGAGTACTGCCACATTTGGACCAGAGTATATATAGAAGAGGGCCTGGCACTCCCTGAGGTCAGCATGATGGCAGCACCTGTGAGAAACAAGAAATCGCCACAGGTTGTTCTGGAGGAAAACTAAGTTGGCTGTGGATTTCATCACGCCTAAGATTTGGGCTTCCCTGGTGACTCAGATGGTAAAAGAATCTTCCTGCAATGCAGAAGACTCAGGTTTGATCCCTGGGTCAGGAAGATCCCTTGGAGAAGGGAACGGCTACCCACTCCATTATTCTTGCCTGGAGAATTCCATGGACAGAGGAACCTGGTGGGCTACAGTCCATGGGATCGAAAAGAGTTGGATCCAACTGAGCAACTAACACTTTCATTTTCAAAGAGTATATGAGGCACTTCCTTGATGGTCCAGTAGTTAAGAGTCCACCTTCCAATGCAGGGGATTCGGGTTCCAACCCTGGTTGGGGAACTGAGATCCCACATGCCATGGAGCAACTAAGTCCACGCTTCACAAGTGGAAAGTCTGTAAGCTGCGATGAAAGATCTGCTTGATGCAGTGAACATCCGGAGTGCCGCAACTAAGACTCAATGCAGCCAAATAAATAAATATATACATATATATTTTTTAAAGAATACATGAATACCCCACAACCTTGTTGTTTAGAGGCATGTAAAATTTTGCATATCTTTAGAAGAAATGTAAGTTATTACTGATTTAATTTCTTCAGTTCTCAGTAAGCTTGAATATCTGCTTATAATTTATGAACTTTTCTTCCTGATCAATCATTAACGTTTTAAAAAATTGTGACTTTCACCATTCAGAGGTTTCTCATTTTTATTAGTTAGCTCTATCAACTGTTTCCTTTACACTTCGGATTTCATGTCATGCTCAGAATTTTATGAAAAAGGCAAGTTGCAAGAAAGTGTGAATAGAATTACCTCATCTTTAGTTTTTGTTTTTTTTTTTTTTAAGAAAGAAAGCATATGTGTATTCAGATATATATTCTTAAATGACTATTTACACAGAAATATCTGGAATGAAGGACTTCCTCAGTGGCTCAGCTGTAAAGAATTTGCCTGCCATTGCAGGAGATGTGGGTTTGATCCTTGGGTCAGAAAGAGCCCCTGGAGAATGAAATGGCAACCCACTCCAGTATTCCTGCCTGGGAAATCCCATGCACAGAGGAGCCTGGTGGGCTACAGTCCATGGAGTTGCAGAGTCAGACACGACTGAGCAAGTCAACAGCACAAGCTGGAATGACATTTTAAGTCAGTGATTCTCAAACTGAGCAAGTATCAGAATCACCTGGAAGGCTTGTTCCAACACAGGATACTGGGCCCGATCCACAGTGTTTTTGATTCAGCAGGTCTGGGGAGGGATCTAAGAACTTGTGTTTCTGACAAGTTCCCAAGTGAATCTGGTGCTGCTAGCCCATGGACAACACTGAGCACTGCGGTTCTAATCCAGTACAGGGGATTATCCATGGGAAGTGGCAGTAAGGAAGTTTGTTTTTTTACTTTATTAACTTCTTTAAGAAGCAAGAATTTCTTTGATAGTTAAGGGGAAAAAATGAGATTTTTAAAGACTTGCATGTAAAAGCAAAGACAAGTATAGTGTTTTATCCAAATACAATCCTTGAGAAGGGAATGGCAACCCACTCCAGTATTCTTGCCTGGGAAATTCCATGGACAGAGGAGCCTGGCGGGCTACAGTCACAAAGAGTCAGACACAACTGAAGCGACTTAGCATATGTGCACACACATGACACATTATCACCAGGCACTTTGTTGGGACACATAAGATTCACCTCAGGTTGCCATGCAGTAGTGTTGGGATGGGTTTAAAGGCCAGATTCATACCATTGGAATTTGACCTAGAAATGCATTGTGCTCAGAAAGCTGCACAAGTAATAATTTAGGAATAGAGGAAGGACATGTGCCAAGAGAGAATGTGGTGGAGAGGAGGCAGGGGTGGAAGAAAAGTGGGACAGATCTCCAGGGATGGCCCAGGTGGAGGACAGTGTGTCTGTGTTTTGGAGTCAGACAGATCTGGGCTCAAATCCTGGCTTTGGACATCTTACTTACTCCCCGAGTCTCAATTTTCTCATCTGTAAAATCAGGATACTAAACACCTCACACTTTGCCTAGTATGCAGTTGGTGCTCAGTAGACAGAACACTGGGACGCTTTGGCCATGTGAGGAGCCCAAATGGCCCAGCCCACCTAGCCCGCCCTACTCAGGTGAAGCCTCTACCCCCACCATCACAGCAGCCCTGGTTCAGGATGCAGCTCATGAGAGGAGACCCCAGGATGCTCTGGGCAGGAGCTGTGTGGGGCTCCCACAAAGGTAGGTTTCAGGTTCTTGGTTTTCAGCAAGCAGAAGGGGGCTGTACGTACCCCAAAGGAGATATAAGCGCCCAGCAGGCTGCCGGCAATGGTGGCGTAGCCTCCAGTCATGACAACGTGGATTTCAGAGAGTGTCATGTCTGCCAAGTAGGGTCGGATGAGTAGAGGAGCCTCGGTCTGCAAAAGGGAAACACGTCAGACAAGCAGAGCTGGCCAGGCCAGCACGGGGGGCAGTAGAGATGTCCTAACCCCCTGGGAGTGAGTGGTTCACAGTGAGGACCAGGGGACCCCAGGGGAAGGGACAGCAGGGAGGGGTGAGAACCAGCATCTGTACTTGGCTAAAGTTCTCAGAACCTTGGCAAAAGCCAGGCTTTGTCAAAGGACCCCCAGTCCTTCCTTCTGACCTGATAATACTCCCCTGCATCCAGTGCCTCCCACGTACAGGCACTCAGCTAAGCACCTGACACTCATCACTTCCAACCTTCTGGGAAGGAAGTGGTCATCCTCATGTTCCAGGAGAGCAGAAGATCAGAGAGGTTCAAAGAATTGCCTCTGTTCATGCAAAGGACCAGAAGCAGATGTAACTCCAAACCTGAACTTCCAATAAAGACGAGGGAGTTGCCAGAAAGAAAGGAACTGGAGCACTAAATGACGTGTTTACTGCAGAGCACATGGGGAAGCCCTGAGCCATTCATTTACTCATTCAATAAATAATTCCAGCACACACTATGTTCCAGACTGTGCTATGGAAGAGGGAGAGAGATGAGGGGAGGAGGAGGGCAGGTGAACAAGCCGGGGTAAGCAGTGGACCTCAGTAAGGAGGGGCATGATCTGACTTGTAAGGTTTTTTTTTCTTTTTGCTACATTTCACGGCATGTGGAATCTTAGTTCCCTGACCAGGGATCAAACCTGCACCCCCTGCACTGGAAGTGCAGTCTTAACCACTGGACCACCAGGGAAGTCCTGACTTGTGTTTTTAAAGGGCCACTCCAATGTGTGTGTGAAGGATGGACAGTAGGGGCAGCGGTCATGGCAGAAAGGGCAGAGAGGAGGCGACTGCGTGTCCAGGTGAGAGACAAGGGTGGCTCGCGGCGGAGGAGGAGAAGGGCAGCAGGGTAGGTCTGGGATGTGGTATGGGGCAGAGCTGGCAGGACTTGCTGATGGACTGGGAGCAGCTGGGAGCAAGGGAAGCAGAGGGAGGAAGGATGGCGCCTAGATTTTTGTTTGAAAGACCTCATGGAAGATGCCGCCATTTACTGTGAAGGGAGAGATTTGAAGACAAAGGAAATGGCAATCTACTCCAGTATTCTTGCCTGGAGAATCCCATGTGCATTGGGTCACAAAGAGTCAGCCACGACTGAGTGACTCTCTCTCACACACACACACACAAACACACACGTGTGTTGAGGGAGAAACTCAAGGGTTCCACTTGTTTAGCCTTAGCCTAGTGAATTATTTGGGCTTCCCAGGTGGCTCATCGGTAAAGAATCCACCTGTAATGCAGGAGACACAGGTTCAATCCCTGGGTCGGGAGGATCCCTTGGAGAAGGAAATGGCAACCCACTCCAGTATTCTTGCCTGGAGAATCCTGTGGACAGAGGAGACTGGTGGGCTACAGTCCATGGTGTTGCAAAGAGTCAGACATGACTTAGCAACTAAGCTCTAGTGAATTATCTAAGGATATCCAAGTGGAGGGTGAAGGGAGCAGTGGGATGTATACCAGACTAGAGTTTAGGGAGAAGTATTTAAGCCATGGGTTGCAGGGGGGCAGGGAGCAGGAGTCCTCTAGGGACATGAGCAGACAGAGGAGAAGAGGGCCCAGGCCCACCAACACTGAGCTTGAAATGATGCTGCTAATTCCTGAAGGCTCCCTACTCCCACCCAAGTTAATTCACCGTCAGAACTCTTCACAATCTAAGATGAGTATTTCTCAACAAAAACCACTGATTACATTTGCAACATCTCATATAAAATAAATGCTGATACTGAAATATCTTTTCCTCTTTGCCTCATTTTGAACATCTAAGAGAACTTGGACAATTTATCTGAGAGCACACTTGCCTTTTAAAGAAAAAAACACAAAAAACCCTTGAAATCAATACACTTGGATCAAAGCAAAAAAAAAAAATAGTAGACATTCTCCGAAGTTTCCTAAACTGCCCATAGTTGCCATACTTTGGCACGTATGTCTTTTTGGTGACTTACATGTTGGGCAGGTGGGCCAGGATTCTACAATGGTCACCATGTCACACCCCTAGGAAGGCCAGGCCTTCTGAAAGGGACTCAGGACTGACAGTCCCTTCAGAGTCAAAGTTATATTGGAAAATATTCTTTCAGAAAGAGACAGGGGGGGCAAAAGACAAACTGATGATGCAGAAGGAACCCCAACCAGGAAGAAGACGACGTGGATTCTAAGTCCTGGCTGATATTGTGGGATCTTGGCAAGGCATCCCCACCCCTGGACCCCAGTTTCCGCATGCATAAAAGGAGAACTTTGGGCTCCATCTGTAGGATTCGTGAGCCTCTAAGCTGAAGACAGCCTTCACCTAGGATAGAAGATGGTGGGAGGTGCCAGGCAGACATCATCCTCTTTGGCTTGACCCAGGCACAGAGTGTATTCCCCAAAGGAGTGTCTCCAGGACCCCGGTGACCCTGGCAGGAGGTTTGATCGGCTCTTCTGATGATAGAAGCAGGGCTCTGGGGACGCAGGGCCCCCGCCCTCCTTGGGGACAGGAGGCTGCAATACCCACCTGGCTCACAAAGATGTTCCCAGCCACACTCAAGGTCTCTGTGGCCGTGGTGCCCATGGTGATCTGCATCAGCCAGGAGATCTGGAAGGAAGCAGGGTGCTTTTTGTGGACTGGCATCAGCAAGCCCCAGAGGCAGAGACAGTTGGGGTGGAAGTACCATAAAAGCCTTCCTTCCAACCCCGTTAGGACCTCCTCATCTACATTTCCCCAAAGATCCATTCATCTTCTCCTCCCATACCTCCATTGATGAGGGCTTCCCATCCGTGAAAAAAGGATTCCCTGGTCAAATACAGGGCTTCCCTGGTGGTTCATACAGTAAAAAATCTACCCACAATGCAGGGGATCCAGGTTCCATCCCTGGGTCAGGAAGATCCCCTGGAGAAGGGAATGGCAGTCCACTCCAGTATTCTTGCCTGGAGAATCCCATGGATGGAGGATCCTGGAGGGCTACAGTCCATGGGGACATGACTGAGTGACTAAACACACATACTGGTCAAATATATTTGAGAATTGCTGTACACACACATGCCTCGGAGATGGCCAACACTTGTTAGCTTAGCAAAAGCTCTGAGAAGTCCTGCATGAAACTTGTTTAAATTTGTTTACTCCAGAGTCTAGATTAGCTTCACAAAATTATTTGACCAAGGGACTTCCCTGATGGTCCAGTGGTTAAAGCTCTGCACTTCCACTGCAGGGGATGTGGGTTTGATTCCTGGTCAGGGAACTAAGACCCCACATGCCATGCAGTGTGGCCAAAAAAAAAAAAAAAAAAAAAAAAAAAATTTGACTACGGGATCCCTTTACCTAGTAGCATTTACTAATCTGCTGTGAAACTAGAGTTTTTGTAGAAAGGTTTTGGGAAACACTGTATTAAAAAGTTCTTTCTTGGGAATTCCCTGGTCAAATATAGGGCCATAGAGTCCAGTGGTTAGGACTCTGTTCTCACTGCTGAGGGCCCGGGTTCAATCCCTCTTTGGGGAACTGAAATCCTGCATGCTGTGTGGTATGGCAAAAAAAAAAAAAAGTCCTTTCTTCAATCAACATGAAATTTCTGGAATTTCTCTCTACTGCAAGTACCTCTCAGGCTGACTTTTCCCTAATCTTTCTTCTGTAAGTGTTTAGAATCCTACCCCTAACCTCCTTCACCCTGGCCTTCTCTTTCTGACCCTTCATCCCCACTTCCTTCAGCCATTCTATGGAAGGTGTGATCTCAGGCTCTCTCTCAGTTTGTCAGAGCCCCTTGGTTGAACACATTCTCCAGATTTGGGGTAACTGCCACCCTCATGGGCTTCCCAGGTGGGCTAGTGGTAAAGAACCCGCCTGCCAATGTAGGAGATGTAAGAAATGCAGGTTCGATCCCTGGGTCAGGAAGATTTTCTGGAGGAGGGCACAGCAACCCACTCCAGTATTCTTGCTTGGAGAATCCCATAAATAGAGGAGCCTGGTGGGCTATGATCCAAAGGGTCGCAAAGAGTTGGACACGATTGAAGAAACTTAGCACATATGCTACCCTCATGCCTGCCATGCACTCGTAACATAATTACAGGCTCCATTTCTGGCAGCTGCCTAGTGTACTGGTTTATTCTAAGCTCAATCAGCTAAAACCCTCAGCATCTCTTGCCAGGTCCAATGCCATCCAATGCTGTCTCCTGCATCCTGGTTTCGTGCGGCAGATTTTATGAACATAAGCACAGGATTTGACATTTACATCAGCTGAGTCTGGCCCATGTGGCCCGCTGCTCTCAAGATCTTTTTGGTATAAATTATTTTTTCCCCCGCATGTGGGCGTGCTAAGTCATTCTAGTCGTGTCTAACTCCTTACGACCCTATAGACCGTAGCCTGCCAGGCTCCCCAACACTTCTAATGCAGCCTCAATTCTATAAACTACCCCCTCCAAAGACCCCACTGGATTGTGGTGCCAAGTCTCCTTAGTAGCGTGACAAGAGACTCTGTGATAAGACGTTTGGTTAGTAGTAGACTCTGAGAGGGTGTTGACCCTAGGAGCAGGGGATGCTGGGAAGTCCAGTCTCTCAGGGCAGGGGGTCTGGGGAGAGTTTGGGCTTGGGAAAGCAAGGCATTCTGAGAGAGTGTGGGCCTGGACCAGGACCTTGGGAACTCACCTTCATGATCACCCACTGCATGAGGCCCACGTAGTAGAGAACTGACATGGCGCAGCTGAAGAAAACAATGATGGGCAAAACCTGCCAGGAAAGAGCACAGATCTCCGAGTTAAAGCAGATAGGTGGCAGGATACCACACAGGACCCCAGTCAGCCTGCTTCCTCCAAGAGCCTGCCACTCAGAGAACCGAAAGGTTCAGGGGAGCAGCTCTGAATCCAGTGCATGGAATTCCATATGTGACCACTCTGGAGGCAGCTGTCCTCTCTGCTCCTCTCTGAACATTAGCCATCTATGCAGCTGTCCCTGTGGTAGAGGGGCAGGACTTGAGTTCACCACTTTTTAAGATATATATAGACTTATTTATTTGACTGTGCTGAGTCTTAGTTGTGGCATGCAGGGTCTTAGTCGCAGCACATGGGATCTAGTGCCCTGAGCAGGGATGGAACCCAGGCCCCCTGCATTTGGAGTGGGGAGTCTTAGCCACTGGACCACCAGGGAAGTTCCAAGTCCCCCACTTTTTATCACCTGCTTCTTCATCTGTAAAATAATGGGGAGGAAGTGACCACCTCGCAGGTTGTTGTAAGGATTTAAGGAGCCGGCTCAGGGCCCAGCACTTTGCACAGGGTCTGTCCTCCACCCCAGGCTCAATCCATGGCCCGTGACGCTGGCCTTAACCTCTTCTTGTGCTTTGGGCTTCAGTCAGAGGCCCTCCTCTCTCTAGTGTTCTACTTCTGCTTGGTGCCGGCAAGCTCCAAATGACTCTTATTGTGGACCAGACACCTGCATTTCCTCCTGTCACCCTATTTCCTATTCCCAGGCTTGCCACTGCTCTTCACTGACTCTAAGCCTCTACAGTTCTTCCTTCAAAGCTTCCTCACATCCATTCCCTCCTCTCCAGAGCCATGTGTTCCCCACCCCAGTGCTTCCTCACTGCAGACTGACTGACAATAGCAAGGACTGGCAACAAGGCAAACATCCTTCAGTGAAGACAAGTGTGATGACCTATGGTGTGGCCATGCACTCCAGTAAGGAATCGAGAGTGAGGAAGCCCGTTCTGAGCAGCGTGGGATGATTTTCAAGACAGGTTGTGAAAGGAAAAAAGGGAAGGTGTAGAACAGGAAGCATGGTATGCTACTTTATGAGTAAGAAAGTGGGGGTGGCATGGCGGGTGCTCTTGTAAGCACAGATATCATTAGATGAATATGCAAATGATCAGGAATGGCAGCTACCTTGGGGATGGAAGTGGGTGACTTGGGGATCAGGGTGGGAGGGATACTTGCGTGTATGCTCAGTCACTCAGTTGTGTCTGACTCTTTGTGACCCCATAGACTGTAGCCAGCCGGGCTCCTCTGTCCATGGGATTTCCCAGTCAAGAATACTGGAGTGAGTTGCCATTACCTCCTCCAGGGGATCTTCCTGACCCAGGGATCAAATCTCCTGATTCTCCTGCATTGACAGGTGGATCCTTTACTACTGGGTCACTGGGGACGCCTGGGAGGGAGACTTACTTTTTACCAAATCCCCGTTCGTACAGTTGGAATGTGCTATCTGTTCCAAACAGCTTTAAAATAATAAGTTATTCAGAACTAGTAGCCCACCAGGCTCATCTGTCCATGGAATTCTCCAGGCAAGAATACTGGAGTGGGTTGCCATTTCCTTCTCCAAGGGATCTTCCCAACCCAGGGATCGAACCTGTGTCTCCCGCATTGCATGCAGATTCTTTACCATCTAAGCCACCAGGGAAAGCCAATAATGTTGTAAGCTAAAATGTAAAGTGGGGAAAGTGGAAAATTAAAAGTACTGGTGGTCCAGTGGTTAAGAATCCACCTTCCAATGCAGAGGATGGGGGTTCGATCCCTGGCTGAGGAACTAAGATCCCACCTATCTCGGGGCAACTAAGCTAGCAAGTTGCAACTACTGAGCCCATTCACTCTGGAACCCAAGCTACAACTAGAGAGAAGCCCTAGTGCTGCAATGAGTGGCGGTGCCAAGATGAAAGATCCCACATGCCGCAACTAAGAGCCAGCGCAGCCAAAAATAATAAATAAACAAAAATTTTAAAATAAAAAAAAAAAATAAAAGCATAGAAAGAAGGCTGGGAGGCACACACCCAAATAGTCAAAGTAGTTGCTCCCGTGTGCTAGGACTGTGGACATTTTGCTTTCTTCTTTCTCCATTTCCAGTTTCTCACCTTCTATAATTTCTGATAAGAGGCAGACCCTTCTCAAGGGAGGGCAGCACAGGCAGAGGAGGGCTTTCGGAAAGGTCCATTTGCACTCACTGGGTTCGAGATCCCTGGGGAATATGCAAGTGGAAGGAGGCGTGCAAGGGCCAGGAGCTCAGAGGAGGGTCTGGGCCAGGCCTTGGCTGAGTGCATGTTGAGGCCATGGGCCAGATGGAGTTCACTGAGGAAACTTCCCTGGGTGACAAGAGTAGTGACTGAGGACAGGGCCCTGGGGTCAGCGTTCCTGGAGGGTGAGGGGAGAAAGAGGGGTGCGTGGTGGAGACAGAGAAGAAACAGAGAGGTCCGAGGACTTCCAAGACAGGGTGCAATGGAAATTGAGGGCAGCTTTCCTAGAAGAGACAGTCCACCAACAGTGCCAGACGCATGCATCTGAGAACTCTGGAAAAGGTAAGGACTGCGAGGGATGCTTGGCACCTGGCGATTCGGGGTCCCTGGTGACTTAGGTGAGAGCAGTGTCAGGGGATGGGCACAGAAGCTGGGTATCAGGGAGCCCAGGAGGGGGAAGGACATGAGGAGATAGAGATCACGGGATAAGCAACTCTTTTGAGAAGCTTAGCTATGAGGGAAGGAAGAGGGGCTGAGCAGACTTCCCTGGCGGTCCAATGGCTAAGCCTCTGCGCCCCCAGCGCAGGAGGCGTGGGGTGAATCCCTGGTCAGGGAACTAGATCCCACATGCTGCAACCAAGGGTTCACATGCTACAACTGAAGATCATGCATGCAGCATGTTG
Source organism: Cephalophus harveyi (assembly GCA_006410635.1). NCBI lineage: Eukaryota > Metazoa > Chordata > Mammalia > Artiodactyla > Bovidae > Cephalophus > Cephalophus harveyi. Next base: position 57,684 of record SJYT01034753.1, on the reverse strand, counting down.
CAACGAAGAGAGAAGATTCCATGCATCGCAACTAAGACCCAGCATAGCCAAATAAATAATTAACTTTTTTTTTTTTTCACAGAGGGGTGTAGAGAGGGGTGAGGAGTGGAGGAAGAATCATTTTCATTTTTCAGAAGGGAGAATGTTGAGCAATCAAGTTCAAGCTCCAGTTCAAAATGAACTGGGACTACAGCGTGGTCCCGGATGAGAGCAGAGACTCTGCCCAAGCAGCTCTCCTGGAGAAGAGAAACAAGCCTGGCCAAGGCAGTTTTCCCTCCCCCTTCCCAAATGAATGCCACGGGTTTTATCTGGACCGGCTCCCCTCACATCTCTGTCACCAGCTCACTACCCGGGAGATGTCACCTGACAGGAGACGCAGGCACTGGATGGCGAAACCCTCTTCCTGCCCTGTGACTCTCCTGCTGCTGGACACGCCCCTAACACCAAGGGCGGTGACGGCATTCTCCTCTCCCCTGGAGGGAAACGCAGGGAGGATCACGTACTGTCTAGGACCACCTCTCCAACCCATCATGCCAGGGACCACTAGGCAGCCTGGAGGATGTACATGGATGGCCCAGGAAGAAAAGGCCCCTGGGGGCAGTGGGACCTGACTGCAGAACTGGAGTTTCTCCAGGCATTGACCTAGAGACATTTTCTATCTCTGAGATGGGGATCTTTGGTGGAATGGCAGCTGTGACTGGCTGGGGAGGGATGATGTGTGAAGGAGAGAGGTGATTTCTAAGGTGGGACATTCAATACTAAATAAGGTCCCTGGGGACTTCCCTGGTGGTCCAGTGGTTAAGAATCTGCCTTCCAATGCAGTGGAATACAGGTTCAATCCCTGACCAGAGAACTGAGATCCCCCATGCCACAGGGCAATAAGCCCGTGAGTCACAACTACGGAGCCCGTGCGCTGGAACACGTGCTCCCCAACAAGAGAAGCCGATGCAGTGAGAAGCCTGCGCACCGCAACTGGAGAGCAGCCCCTGCTTCCTGCAACTAGAGAGAGACAGCACGCAGCAACAAACACCCGGTGCAGCCAAAAACAAGTCGATTAATCAATTAATAAGGTCCCTGAGTCCAATACGCTCTCCCAGTCCAGGAAATAGGCCCGGCCCTGTAGTATGTGAGATGGCTGAGACAGGGCGGGCAGCTGGGCGGTGCTGCCGTGTGGAGGAGGGAAGTGCCTTTAAGCCCTGCTGCTCGTGAACTGTGCAGTCCTGCCATGAGCCATGTCCCCAAGGTGTGGTGACTCGAGGGTCCTCAAATCAAATGAAAAATGAAAGCTTAGTCTCTGAGTTGTGTCTGAGTCTTTGTGATCCCATGGGCCATAGCCTGTCAGGCTCCTCTGTCCATGGGATTCTCCAGCCAAGAATACTGGAGTGGGTTGCCATTCCCTTCTCCGGGGGATCTTCCCAACCCTCGGATCAAACCTGTGCCTCCTGCATAACAGGCAGCTTCTGAACCATCTGAGCCACCAGGGAAGCCCCAAAGCAACCAAGTTCGACATAAATTCACTTCACAGTGGAGACAGTGAGGCTGTGAGGCACTGGTTACCTATCCAAGGTTACACAGCTGCAGAGAGATAGGTACCTCCTGGCCACTAAACAGATTGCCAAGGACCTTTCATGATCCTAAGGAGCTATTGCCCGGGGCCAGTCCTGGAGCCTCATTCCTGTGTCTTAAGGAAAGGCATTCTCTGCAAGGGAGAGCCCAAGCCTGTAGTGGCCTCAGTCAGTCCTAATCACTGCTTCATGGGCCCACTAGCACCAGCGCTCACCCTTACTCAAGGGAGAAGGAAGTTACAGCACCTCCAAGCCAGTGGTTCCCAAGGTGTGGTCCCTGGACCAGCAGCATCACCTGAGAATTTGTGAGAAATGCAGATTTTTGAGCCCCACCCCCAGAGTTTCAGAGTCAGTCGGCCTGGGGTGGCCCCAAAGAGTCTGGCCTTTCCAGATGCTGCTGGTCTGGACACCACACTCTAAGAACCACTGCTCTAGAGTCTAGACCAGACCCTCTGAGCAGACACCACCTCCTTCCCTGGAAACAGGCTCTGAAGGCAGGACTAACCCCACTGGGGACCTGGTCCTGCTGCTTTCTCTCCCTGAAGGGAGCTGAGCCAAGGCTTCTGACGACTTCCCAAGGCTGTCCCCACAGCGCCCCCACACCCGGCCCCCAAAGCCTAAGCCTATGGACAGAGCCCAGTCACCAGCCCCAGGCCATGACAAACCACAAAAGCCCAAAGCTCCCTCAGGGGAGACTGCTGGTATGTCCACCTCACCACCAGCATTACAGAAAGGCACAAGGGACCTGCTCCAAGGCCAGAAAACTGGAGCAGGCCTCCTGATTTCCTGCTCATGCAGACACCACCGCCACCACACTTCCTTTCCATTCCCTCCTCTGGGAATCAAGCTCACTATGGTTACCAGTGGACCCTTCATGACTCAATCCATCGGCACTTTCCAGTTCATGTGTGTGTGTGTCTTAGCCGTGTCCGACTTTTTGAGACTATGGACTATAGCCCGTGAGGCTCCTCTCTCCATAGGATTCTCCAGAGGATACTGGAGTGGGCTGCCATCTCCTCTGGGGATCAAATCCAGAACTCCTGCATTGTAGGCAGATTCTTTACTGCTTGAGCCACCAGGGCAGCCCAGGTCTTATCCTACTTGGCTTTTTTGGTCAGATTTGGCTTTGATGACTACTGGGGACGGCAGAGGCTGCATCAGGCAGACACCCCAAAACCCTGGGAAGATGAAAATGTTTCCTTTCTCCCCAGGGGTTCCTCGGGGAGAACCTTTCAGCAGCACCGCTGAGCTTAGTGAGTGTGTGCATGTTCCAGAGGCTGGAGCGGCAGTAAAGGAAGGAGTGAGCGAGTGCTCCTGGCCGGCCAAGCCCAGGAAGGGTGCGGGAGTCTGGCGGGAGAGGTGATCATGTGTGTGGAAAGTTACTAGGAGGGAGATGGAGCCAAGCAGGAGTGACTAATCAAGATGCTACTGCCAGGAGGTGGCTGCCACGTCAACTGGGCCGGGGGAGACGGAGAGCTGAAGGAGTTCCGGGCAGACCCGGCTTCCTGGAGAACTGACAAGCTGAACCCTGGCCCAGCGGGAAGCAGCTTGGAGTCTGAAAATCTGAGTTAGCTTGGAGACTTCCCCAGGCTGACACGGGCCAATAGCCCTGGACTAGGGCCACATGATTCATGGGAAGGATGGAAAGAAAGCTCTTGAGTCTTCCACTCAACTCAGCACTAACAAAGCCACCTCCCAGCTGGAGGACAAGCCCCACACTCAGCAAGTGTGTGTGTGTGTGAGAGAGAGAGAGAGAGGGATGCAGGAGTACAGGGTGTGAGTGAGATTCTGTGATTAGGAAATCTGGTTGAAAAAGGGAGTCCTGTGGCCATGAAGCATCTGTCTGAATTCGTCCCTCATTCTGGCCTGCCTTCACTAAGGAGGCTGCTGGCTAATACACTGGCCAGGAGCTTGGGCGGAGGACAGGGCATCCTGGGGGCCAGGGAACAGTTAGTGTTTGACTAGCAAGTGCTGAGCCTTGTTAATGATAAATCCACCTCTTTGTTTTTTCTCTCTTGACTGAACATCCAATCTCAAAGTCTTTAGCAACTGTGAATAGGTTGTAACTTTATCACTATTGTTGTTAAGGATGCTTTTTGTATTTAAAAGGGAGACCTGATGTCACTGACTTTTACTTGGTGTGAGGAAGAAAACAGCACTTAATTAGAAATCCAACAACCCGGTTCTAGCCCTGCCTCCCTCTTAACCCACTAGGTAGTTGTGCCCAGGTCACTGTGCCTCTCTGTAGTGTGGTCTGACCATCTGTGATATAAAGGGGAGGCCTGAAGTCCACAGCACTCCCTCTTAGCCCAATGGTCTATGAACCCCTGGTTTTAAAGTGTAATTCAGGGAGAGATGCAAGTAGCAGGTATGTGCAAATTATTCTAGAAAAGGAGGAAAGTAACAGTCAAAGTGTTAGTCACTCAGTCCTATCTGGCTCTTTGCAATCCCATGAACTATAACCTGTTAGGCTTCTCTGTCCAGGGGATTCTCTAGGCAAGAATACTGGAGTGGGTTGCCATTCCCTTTTCCAAGGGATCTTCCCAACCCAGGGATCAAACCCAAGTTTCCTGCATTGCAGGTGAATTGTTTACCATCTGAGCTACCAGGGAAGCCCCAGAAAGGGAGGAAAGACAAGCAGAAGATATTAAGAAGAGGTGGCAAGAATACACAGAAGAACTGTACAAACAAGATCTTCACGACCCAGATAATCATGATGGTGTGATCACTCACCTAGAGCCAGACATCCTGGAATGTGAAGTCAAGTGGACCTTAGGAAGCATCACTATGAACAAAGCTGGTGGAGGTGATGGAATTCCAGTTGAACTATTTCAAATCCTGAAAGATGATGCTGTGAAAGTGCTGCACTCAATATGCCAGCACATTTGGAAAACTCAGCAGTGGCCACAGGACTGGAAAAGGTCAGTTTTCATTCCAATCCCAAAGAAAGGCAATGCCAAAGAATGCTCAAACTACCACACAACTGCACTCATCTCACACGCTAGTAAAATAATGCTCAAAATTCTCCAAGCCAGGCTTCAGTGATATGTGAACTGTGAACTTCCAGATGTTCAAGCTGGTTTTAGAAAAGGCAGAGGAACCAGAGATCAAATTGGCAACATCTGCTGGATCATGGAAAAAGCAAGAGAGTTCCAGAAAAACATCTATTTCTGCTTTATTGACTATGCCAAAGCCTTTGACTGTGTGGATCACAATAAACTGNTATTGACTATGCCAAAGCCTTTGACTGTGTGGATCACAATACACTGTGGAAAATTCTGAAAGAGATGGGAAGACGAGACCACCTGACCTGCCTCTTGAGAAACCTATATGCAGGTCAGGAAGCAACAGTTAGTTTTTTGAATGTTGAGTTTTAAGCCATTTCTCACTCTCCTCTTTCACTTTAATCAGGAGGCTCTTTACTAAATTTCTCTTTACTTTCTGCTATAAGGGTGGTGTCATATACGCATCTGAGGTTATTGATATTTCTCCCGGAAATCTTGATTCCAGCTTGTGCTTCACCCAGCCCAGCACTTCACACGATGTATAAGTTGAACAAGCAGGGTGACAATATACATGTATGTTGGATTACATAAAAAATTCTGATCAATATAAATTCTCGTCTGAGATAGTTCAGGGTATAAAATGCCTTCTCCCCACACATCCTTTTATAAACAAAACTGGAATTAAGAGACCAAAGAAGACAGAGTAGGAAGATGGAAGAACTATGTGAGCTAAGTTAGAACCAAATTCTTTGCTTTACAAAAGTGGATGTAAACAATTTAAATAGTCTGTTTATGAACCCAAAATATCCTTTATAACTTTTCAGTCTGTATCTCTATTATTTATTTAGTAGTCTTATTTATTTANGAAGATCATGGCATCTGGTCCCATCACTTCATGGCAAATAGATGGGGAAACAGTGGAAACAGTGTCAAACTTTTTTTTTGGGGGGGGGCTCCAATATCACTGCAGATGGTGACTGCAGCCATGAAATTAAAAGACGCTTACTCCTTGGAAGGAAAGTTATGACCAACTTTTACAGCATATTGAAAAGCAGAGACATTACTTTGCCAACAAAGGTCTGTCTAGTCAAGGCTATGGTTTTTCCATTGGTCAGGTATGGATGTGAGAGTTGGACTGTGAAGAAAGCTGAGCATCAAAGAATTGATGGTTTTGAACTGTGGTGTTGGAGAAGACTCTTGCGGGTCCCTTGGACTTCAAGAAGGTCCAACCAGTCCATCCTAAAGGAGATCAGTCCTGTGTGTTCATTGGAAGGACTGATGCTGAAGCTGAAACTCCAGTACTTTGGCCACCTCATGCAAAGAGTTGACTCACTGGAAAAGACCCTGATGCTGGGAGGGATTGGGGGCAGGAGGAGAAGGGGACGAGTGAGGATGAGATGGCTGGATGGCATCACCGACTCAATGGACATGCTGCTGCTGCTACTGCTGCTAAGTCGCTTCAGTCGTGTCCGACTCTGTGCAACCCCAGAGATGGCAGCCCACCAGACTCCCCCATTCCTGGGATTCTCCAGGCAAGAAAACTGGAGTGGGTTGCCATTTCCTTCTCCAGTGCATGAAAGTGAAAAGTGAAAGTGAAGTCACTGAGTCGTGTCCAACTCTCAGCGACCCCATGGACTGCAGCCTACCAGGCTCCTTCGTCCATGGGATTTTCCAAGCAAGAGTACTGGAGTGGGGTACCATTGATGGACATGAGTATGGGTAAACTCCAGGAGTTGGTGATGGACAGGGAGGCCTGGCGTGCTGAGATTCATGGGGTCGCAAAGAGCTGGACACGACTGAGTGACTGAACTGAACTGAACTGAACCCTGGGGTGGGGGTGGACGCAGCAGCAGGCTGGAAAGATGACACTTTCAGTGCTGAAATGGGAGAGAACTAGGGCTGGGGCTCTGGAGGACAGCTGCTGCTGGGACAGCCCAAGGCCTCTTCCCTCACTTCCTTTGGTAACAAAGTTTTACTTTCCTTTGGGAAACCATTCTAACTCCACTCTCAGCCCTGAGTCTCCAGGTTTGGTGCATCAGACTGAGGTATCTTCCCTGGCTACAGTTCAAGGATGGCATACACCCACAAGCCAGCCTAAAAAGAGCCCACTCTTAGATTTCCTGCTGGGCTAATGGAAAATAGGCTTGCTCTCTCTCTGCTAAGGTTGCTAACCTGGTTGGATATAAGCCTGGTATCTCTTAGCCACAATCTCGACAGTGCTTCTCCAAGACTAAAACTAAAGCCAGTGCTAAGAACATAGAACCTGGGGACTTCTCTGGCAGTCCAGTGGTTAAGAACCCACCTGCAAGTCAGGGGACATGGGTTCGATTTCTAGTATGGGAAGATCCCACATGCCCAAGAGCAACTAAGCCCGTGCTGTGCTGTGCTTAGTCGCTCTGTTGTGTCTGACTTCTTGCAACCCTGTGGACTGTAGCCTGCCAGGCTCCACAGTCCATGGAATTCTCTAGGCAAGAATACTGGAGTGGGTTGCCATTTCCTTCTCCAGGGGAGCTTCCCGACCCAGGAATTGAGCCCAGCTCTCCTGCATTGCAGGCAGACTCTTTACCCACTGAGCTATGAGGGAAGCCCCACAGCTATTGAGCCTGTGCTCTAGAGCAGCAGTTGCAACGACGAAGCCTGAGAGCCTATAGCCTGTGCCTCTCCAATTCGGTGAACCTCAACAAAGAGTAGTCCCTGCTCTCTGCAACTAGACAAAGCCCGTGCACAGCAACAAAGACCCAGCGCAGTCAAAAATAAATGAATAATTTAAAAAGAGAGAGAGAGAGAGATTTTCTATTTAAAAAAAAAAAGAAAAGAAGAACATAGAACCAGGATATAAGCAAGGCAAATACCAGGTGATGTTGGATACTTGGATCCAACGGGACATGAAGTCTCTGGACTTCTCGATTATCAGAATGAATCTTACTTTTTTGCTGTTTGTTTTTGCTTCATTTTGTGTCTGACTTCTTGCAACCCTGTGGACTGTAGCCTGCCAGGCTCCACAGTCCATGGAATTCTCTAGGCAAGAATACTGGAGTGGGTTGCCATTTCCTTCTCCAGGGGAGCTTCCCGACCCAGGAATTGAGCCCAGCTCTCCTGCATTGCAGGCAGACTCTTTACCCACTGAGCTATGAGGGAAGCCCCACAGCTATTGAGCCTGTGCTCTAGAGCAGCAGTTGCAACGACGAAGCCTGAGAGCCTATAGCCTGTGCCTCTCCAATTCGGTGAACCTCAACAAAGAGTAGTCCCTGCTCTCTGCAACTAGACAAAGCCCGTGCACAGCAACAAAGACCCAGCGCAGTCAAAAATAAATGAATAATTTAAAAAGAGAGAGAGAGAGAGATTTTCTATTTAAAAAAAAAAGAAAAGAAGAACATAGAACCAGGATATAAGCAAGGCAAATACCAGGCGATGTTGGATACTTGGATCCAACGGGACATGAAGTCTCTGGACTTCTCGATTATCAGAATGAATCTTACTTTTTTGTTGTTTGTTTTTGCTTCACTTAATCAGCCAATTTGAGCTGTATTTCTGTTATTTACAACTGATACAGTCAGGAGCTGAGCATCCCACTCAGGAAGTACAGCCTAGACTCCCAAATGTGGCCCCACCTTACAGCTGGGAGGGACTATAGATTAAAGGGTCCATGTCTTTGCTGTTCCTCCCAGGCAGGTATGGTATCTGCCATCTGCACCCTTCTATGCTAGAGAAGAGACACTCACTTGGAATATAAGGACACCCTGTAAATGAACTGCTGCAGGTCCTACAGGAAGCTATCTGCCTTGTTTCTATAAGGAGGGGATTAATAGTCCCTGCCTGATGGCACCCCACTCCAGTGCTCTTGCCTGGAGAATCCCAGGCAAGGACGGAGGAGCCTGGTGGGCTGCAATCCATTGGGTCGCGAAGAGTTGGACACGACTGAGCGACTTCACTTTCAGTTTTCACTTTCATGCATTGGAGAAGGAAATGGCAACCCACTCCAGTGTTCTTGCCTGGAGAGTCCCAGGGACGGGGGAGCCTATTGGGCTGCCGTCTATGGGGTTGCAGAGTCGGACACGACTGAAGTGACTTAGCAGCAGCAGCAGCAGCATCAGCAGCTTGTCCTAGGCAATAATCCTTCAAATGATGAGTTTTGGAAGGTGGTTTTCACTCAGTCAGAGCACCTGACTCCCCAGCTTTGGGTGGAAACAGGAGATTCCTGCCCTTCCAATTCCAGTTTCCCATGCCTAGGCCTTAGTGATTGGGCCAAGAACAGTCACATGACCCAAGGCAGATCAATCTGAAACCTACGCTGGAATTTTTTAACTAGAGCAGGCAGAGAAGAACTGGCCTAGTTCTGGGTGACATGCTGTAAGCATGAGTATCTGGTGTTGCTGGGAGCCAGGAGGAGATCTGGTATGAAAGAGTGAAGCTGACACTCTGGGATGAGCAGAGATTGGAAGCTGAGGGCTGTAAGCCTGGCCACTCCGGGGCCCTGGTTTCAGCTGGCACCAGCTCTATCTTGCTCCAGTTAGTGAGCCAAGAAACAGTCTTCCCTTTCTCCTCCCTTTAAAGCAAATTTCAAGTGAGTTTCTGTCACTTGCAACAAAATAGGCCTGAGAAATACTGCTTTCTTCTAAACCAAGAGAAAAACAAAGACCCAAGGTCTGGGGCCCCTTCATTTCCACTGTCTACTAAGGAAAGGGCCCTGATATCGAGGCACAGGAGCTAAGAAGCAAGAGCATTACACCTGTTTCAATTTTGATTCCAATACTCATTAGCTTTATGAACTTGCACAAGCAAAAACCCCTCTGAACCTCAGTATCATCATCTGTAAAAAAGGGATAATGATATTATTTTCCCCATTGTTGCTGTTCAGTCACTAAGTCAGGTCCAACTCTTTTTGACCCCATGGACAGCAGCATGCTGGGCTTCCCTGTCCGTCACTATCTCTTGGAGTTTTCTCAGGCTCATGTCCATTGAGTTGATGATGCCATCCAACCATCTCATCCACTTTTGCCCCCTTCTCCTCCTGCCCTCAATCTTTCCCAGCATCAGGATCTTTTCCAATGAATCGGCTTTTCACATCAGGTGGCCAAAGTATTACTTCCAAAGAATATTCAGGGTTGATTTCCTTTAGGGTTGACTGATTTGGTCTCCTTGCAATCCAAGGAATTCTCAAGAATCTTCTCCAGCTGTTTTGAAGTGAGTGCCTGACATGTAGTCCTCACTCCATAACTAGTAGCTGTTCTTATGACTTCCTTTCCCTAAGCTTTTCTGCTCTGTTCCACCAGAATCTCAGGTCAGAGTGGTACATCTTGAATTTCTAGGGGCCCTGAAGCTTGCTGCAAAGCCTGTGTGTAGTTATTGGCTCCAGGGATTTGGGAAGCTCTGGCCTCTCCTGAGGAAGTTTGAGGAAAGAAGAGCTCAGCCCTGGTCTTGGGCCAAAGGACATGCTGCTTAGGAACACACAATCATGGGAATGGTGGCCCAGCCAGAGGAAGACTGACTGTGTGGGGGCCCAATTCTCCGCCAAGGGCTCACAGAGCCAGTCATTCCTAGCAGGCAGAGAGACTTCCCCCGTGCGCAGAAGAATCATCATTTATTCATCTCATCATTCAGCAAAAAGCAGTGTCCCAGGCACTGGGCAGGGTTTTTTCAGGGCTTGAGGTCAGTTAACTGACACTAGCGTGAGAACCAGGATGAGAGTCAAAGAATTGATGCTTTTGAATTGCGGTGCTGGAGAAAGACTCTTAAGAGTCTCTTGAACAGCAAGGAGATCAAACCAGTCAATCTTAAAGGAAATCAACCCTGAGTATTCATTGGAAGGACTGATGCTGAAGCTGAAGCTCCAATACTTTGGCCAGCTGAAGGCAAAGAACTGACTCATTGGTGAAGAACCTGATGCTGGGAAAGACAGAGGGCAGGAGGAGAAGGGGGCAACAGAGGATGAGATGGTTGGATGGCATCCCCAAACTCAATGGACTTGAGTCTGAGCAAACTCCAGGAGATAGTGAAGGACAGGGAAGCCTAGTGTGCTGCACTCCATGGGGTTGCAAAGAGTCAGACAAGACTTAGTGACAGAACAAGGGTAAGAAGCAGGCTTTGTCCTCAAGTAGCTAAACGTAAAGCATAGGTGGCGCTAATGGTAAAGAATCCGAGTGCCAATGCAGGAGATGCAAGAGACATGGGTTTGATCCGGGTCAGGAAGATCCGCTGGAGAAGGAAATGGAAACCCACTCCAGTATCCTTGCCTGAAAAATCCCATGGACAGAGGAGCCTGTTGGGCTACAGTCCATGGGCTTACAAAGAGTTGGATATGACTGAGTGACTAAACATGCAAGAGCAAACACAGCTGCAGCATGTGGAGCTTAAGTGATGAGCTTCTTACAGCTGGTCTCTCAGCCGTATCCGCCCCCTCCCCCGCCTTTGCTCCCCATGGTGACCTTTCTTTTGGACGGTGGCAGTCTGGTGGTCCCTGAGTCATCATTTGGTTGTGAGGCAGCCTCCTCACTGGTCCCCTATTCCAAGCAGACCAGCTACAACCCTTCCTCCCTACTATTGAAATCACAACCATCCCAAAGCTCCAGTCAAGTCTTTCCCTGCTCAAAAATCTTCAATAACTCCTCATCTCCTGGGGGAAAAAATCCAGGTGCCTCAGCCTGGCATTTAAGACTCTTAAAGGGCTTCCCTGGTGGCAAAATGGGTGAGAATCTGCCTGCCAATGCATGGGACACAGGTTCAATCCCTAGCCTGGGAAGGTTCTACACGTGGCAGAGCAACTAATCCTGTGCATCGCAACTACCGAGCCTGTGTGCCGCAACTACTGGGCCCACATGCTGCAAGTGCTGAAGCCCGTGTGCCTAGAGCCCATGCTCTGCAACCTCAAAGAGACGCCACCTCAATGAGAAGCTTGTGCACTGCAACAAGAGAGAAGCTCCCACTCTCCGGCAGAGAAAGCCTGCTTGTGAAGTGAAGACCCAGCACAACCAATAGACAAATAAAAATTTAAAAAGATATGGCCTCACCACACTTGCAGTTTATCCCCTAATCCATCCTTTCCTTCAAATAGCTTACACACCCACTGAATTGAATTATGTCCTGTTACGATACACAGCCCAGCACTTTCTCACCTCCATGCCGTTGCCCAGGCATTCCTTCTTCCCACTTATCTCTGTGTGTCCAATTTTTTTCCTGCCCTGAGGCTCCAATTCAAATACCACCTCCTTCAGGAGGCACTCTCACTGTCCTTATTTTTAAAACTCTCTCCCCAAATGGACTGCCCAGGCACTTTCCTTTGTGCCAGTTACACGTGAACTTGACTACTGGGGAGGTCGAATTGCACAGTGTTGTATGTTTGCCTTGTTAAGTGTGAGAAGCCACTAACTGCCATTCTCTGTCCGGTGGACGTGACAAATCACCCTGGAGCAAGACTTCACTGCTCCTCCCTGAAACCTTGAGTGGCCCCTACTTGGAGATGCAGATGTGAAGGGAGCTGTCCCTCCCAGCCTTAGCCCTAGGAGGATGTTGTTAGGGGNTGTCCGGTGGACGTGACAAATCACCCTGGAGCAAGACTTCACTGCTCCTCCCTGAAACCTTGAGTGGCCCCTACTTGGAGATGCAGATGTGAAGGGAGCTGTCCCTCCCAGCCTTAGCCCTAGGAGGATGGTGTTAGGGGACCTTTGGAGGGGCTGACAGAGGCTGCCCTTCTGATCATCTCCCTGCACAGAAGTGATCTCAGAAAAACATGATGGACCAATTTGTCCTGAGATGACGGGAACCTGGTCCCTCTCACTTTCCTCCCAAGGCTGATGTTACTAGAACCCTTGGATGGAGTGGACATTTCCCAGAGAGCTGCTGGGGCCAACAGACACCAAAGCTCCCAGAGGACCTCACCCTGAGTCAGGGCTGGGGGCGGGCTGGAGGTGTCTGGACTCACAAACTGGCTTGACACCAGCTCAGAAGACAATGCCAAGTCCATGACTTGGGCTGGAAGCTTCTGAGACCCAACACCCCCAGCAGGATGGGGAGGCTCTGGGAACAATGGCTGAGTGATGGCAAAAAGTAAAAATCTCTGGAACTGATCCTGCATGGTAGCCCCACAGTGACAGTGGTCCAGGACATGCTGGAGTGGGCAGCACCAATTCCCATCTGTGTTGCTATGGAAACGGGGCAGAAACTGGGGCCAGCTAGTAGGGAAGCGAGGCCCAGGGCTCTCTCTCTCTCTCTCCATCTGGCATTTGGAAGTGAAACTCAAGCCTGAAGCGGCCTCAGGGTCCTGAGACAATTTGGGTGTGAGGCAGGTGGAGAAGCTACACTTGAGATCTTACTAGAGACACGTAGGTGCCTGGGCAGTCAATTGGACAAAGAAAAAATATAACCACAGTTCCACCCGGAAACAGTGACGCAGTCCACCATCGAATGTTTGGCATAGGCTTCTCTGTTTTAAATTAGGGCTGGGAACATCCTGGTGGTCCAGTGGATAAGAATCCACCTGCCAATGCAGGGAACATGGGTTCCATCCCTGGTTTGGGAAGATTCCACATGCCATGGAGCAATTAAGTCGGTGTGCCACAGCTACTGAGCCTGAGCTCTAGAGCCTGGGAGCCACAAATACTGAACCCACATGCTGCAGCTTCTGAAGCCCTCACACAGCAAAAAAGACCCAGCGTGACCAAAAAAAAAAAAAAAAATTAGGGTTGGGGCTCTACAATTACACAATAGCCTTTGAGTCTTTATCTCAATTTCCTCTATAATATTTTGCATTATAGTAAGTCAGAAAAAGAAAAACAAATATCACATATTAATACATATATGTGGAATCTACAAAAATGGTACAGATGGAACTATTTGCAAGGTAGAAAGAGAGATGGAAACGTAGAAAACAAACAAATGTATGGATACCAAGGAGGAAAAGGAGGGGTGGGATGATTGGGGAGATTGGGATTGCCACGTATACACTACTATGGTTGAAACAGATAACTAATGAGAACATACTGTATAACACAGGGAACTCTACTTAGTGCTCTGTTGTGACCTAAACGGGAAGGAAATACACTAAAGAGGGGATATATGTATACATATAGCTGATACACTTTGCTATGCAGTGGAAACTAACATAATACTGTAAAGCAACTATACTCCAGTAAACAATTTTTAAAAACATATTTTGCACTGCTGAAGGCACATAATACACATTTGCTGAAAGGAGGGAGGGAGGGACTGTAGGTCTAGGAGAATCCAGAGGAAGGACTTAAGCTTGCAACTAATCAGGGCAGGCTTCCTGGCAGAGGTGGCTTGGGAGGGGCCTTGAAGGAGGAGCCCGTGAGAGGATCATATGTCCCTGTAGCATGTCAGGGGCTAAGGTCACAGCAGATGCCATCTACATGTCTCCACCTACTTTTCTCATCCTCAACCTCCCAGCAATTCTACTATTGAGGGATTCATTTTTTAGGAAAATAATACAGATATATCTTACTTTTGCAAGTTTTCCAAAATATACTGAAAACATACCCCCAGGTGAGTACATTGCCAGGCCCCTCTCAGGACCCCAAGGTCTAAGCCTCATTAGCTTCCAGTAGCTGGGCTCCACCAGCAGGAGCCCTCCCCCTCCACTGGACCGGGCTTGGGCGCCACACTAGCTAGAGGCACCCGGCAGAGGCTGCTAAATGCTTTGTGAGCCAAGAGTCAAGCTGACCTGAAAGGCAAAGACATCCTTGACCAGAGCCTCCCCAAATACGAAGCTGGAGCCGGACTCAGTGTAGCTCAGGAAGATCTGAAAGGAGAAAACAAACAAAACCAAACCCGGGAGTGAGGCCAAGAAGGGCGGAAGGAGGAAGCAGCAGCAAGGGAACCAGGTTGGGGTGGCCTGGAGAAGCCTCGCATGCTGCTCATGCCTTCCCGGCAGCCCAGGAGAAGAGAAGGACTTGGAGGCTGCAGGACGAGCCCCCAGGCCGTGGCCTTACAGCAGGGGGACCATGTGTGTCATTAAAGGCACACTTGCTCCTTCTGAGTACATCTTCCAGAAGAGACGCCAAATTGTAAAGAAATACTCTGAGATGAGAGTTGCTGTGACATGAACACTGAAGGAGAGACAGAGGAGGAAGCAAACAGTGAACTTCCTGGAGAAGGCGGTCTCTCTGTGCCTCCCCGCCAAGGGCACAGCCCCAGCCTGTCCCACCCCAGGCTCCTGGCCTTGGTGTGGCAAGCTGGCCGTGCTTCTGTAAGAGCCCTGTATTTAGGACCAAAACACGCACTGTGACTGCAGGCCAAGTCACTTCTGCTGCCAGGGCCTCAATGCTCCCGTTTATAAAATGAGAGCTGTGCCCAAAGCAGCAATCTTCCCAGGTGGTGCTAGTGGTAAAGAACCCACCTGCCAAGGCAGGAGACAGAGAGGTGTCAGCTCTATCCAGGGTAGGGAAGATCCCCTGGAGGAGGGCATGGAAACCCACTCCAGTAATCTTGCCTGGAGAATCCCCATGGACAGAGGAGCCTGGAGGGCTACAGTCCACTGGGTTGCAAAGAGCAGGAGTAACTGAGCACACACACCCAGAGCAGCAAGTGTCTTTTTCCATCACGACGCCCATGTGGGTATCCTTGGTGTGGCCAGCGGGAGGGCATGGGCAGAGCCTGGACGTGTGGGTTCTCCCTGTCCCACCCAAAGCCCTCCCTGTAGAGAGTGCATGGAAACTCAAGATAGTGAGAGAGGGATGAGTATAGGATCAACCTTGCGTCCTCCATAACTTATATTTTAAGAAGTAAATCATGACTGCCCAATGATGTGAAGGAACTTAATGATACTCAAAAATGGTTAAAATGATAAAAATAAGGTTAAAATGATAAATTTTGTGTTGTGTGATTTCATCACAATAAATGAAATTTTAAAAATGTAACTTCAACAAACTGAATATTATTTTTAAACACACATACACACCAATACTTTGGCCACCTGATGCAAAGAGCTGACTTGTTGGAAAAGACCCTGATACTGGGAAAGATTGAGGGAAGGAAGAGAAGAGAGCGACAGAGGATGAGATGGTTGGAAGGCATCACAGACTCAATAGATATGAGTTTGAGCAAACTCTGGGAGATAGTGAAGGACAAGGAAGTCTGGCGTTCTGCAGTCCATGGGTTGCAAAGAGTCAAACATGACTGAGTGACTGAACAACAACAACACATATATAAACTAAATCATTTTCAATTTTTAAAGCATTTTTAACTATTCTAAGTTCCTTTCCTGATGAGGACCGAGGGCAACAAGCCTTGGGCCTGGGTATCCTAGGAACCTTCCTGTTTTGAGATTCTCTTCCACATCAGGCCACCCTCTGAAAGGACTGCTTGTTTGGGCAGGTGGGACCAGGCCTGAGGGAAGCAGCGGCTATGCTGCCCAGCCTCCCACTGCCCAGGGGTCTGGGGCCCCCCCTACACCCACCACCTTGTCACAGTCCAGGCCACCTCCCTCCAGTGCAGAGGGTTCTCCTCCATCCCTGGCAACCCAAGACGCCCGGGCAGCTACACCCCATGTACACACCTGGATCTGGTCGCCCAGCCACTGAAATGCAATGAACCCCGGTTCTGTTCTGATGACGATGAGTCCGAGTACAAACTGCAGTCCAAGACCCCAGAACACAGCCCGCCAGGACACCTGCCACCCGAGAGAAAGGTCCAGGTGAGCTCGGTGCCTGGGGAGGTCCCCAGGGAGCAGGTGGGCAGAGGGCACAGCACTGCTGAGGGGCTCTGGGAGCTTCGGTCAGCCTGTAGGATGAGGCCTGGACCCAGCCGGAGCTATGGGCCTGCTGCCGATGGTTACATCCCCCATGGAGTGCAGAACAGGCCACAAGGCAGCAATGGGCCTGGGCAGTGGGCAGGGGCAGGGCCAGATCTAACGAAGGACCAGCCGGGAGCCCTGGCACTTGGTCCTGGGGCATCGGCTGGGTGGGCGGAACTCTGGCCTCGGAGCCTGCCCTCAGCATAACCTTTGTCTGTCTGGACCATCTCTCCCACATAGTCAGGGCTCCCAGACACTCTGACCCTACTCCCTCCAAGCACTTCCTCCTCCCCAGCAGAAGGGAGCGGGACACCTAACGGCTGGATAACCTCTCGGCATTGAATGACTTCTTAGCAGTGATCCCTTTGCCCAGGTGTGGCTCTGGACTCTGGGAGGAGGTGTTAACCACTCTGTGAAACAGGGAGGGGACCTGACGCTGGAGAGAGAAGGGGCTGCAGCCCCCTCTTGGCCTGACAACTAAGCACTCACTGCGCGGTGATGCTTCGAGAGGGCAAAGAGGAGGCCAACGAACACGCATATTCCGCCGAAGGACACCAGCTGCTCAGGCCGCTGAGAGGTGTCCAGAGCCAGCCATAAAACCAGGCCCAGGAAAGCAGCAAGGGCTAGACCCCTGAAGGGGAGGGGCGGAGAGTCATTACTGTCAGCATCTCCCCACCCTCACACAATAGCACCCAGGGCCCCAGGAGAGGGTACTCAGGACTGGCACAGAAAGGGGAGAGTGCTGTGTGACCTTGGACAGACCACCTAGCCTCTCTGAGTCTAGTTTCCTCATCGGGTAAATGAAGCCAAACACCCCTTCCACCCCCAGTTCTCAAGATTGCTGAGAGAACTAAATCAGAGGACGTGGGTACTCAGCTTAGCATGGTGCCAAGCACACAGCAAGAATTCTCATAGCTGCAGTGATGCTCAGCTCAGCCAGCCTCTGGCCTTGCAGGGTGAGGTGGGGTCTGTGTGGGCTGGAACTCAGCGCCATGGGCCATGGGCTCTGCTTCCCTAAAGCCCAGAAGTGGTGGTGTCAATCAGGGATACAGAGCTGAGTACCTGAGACCAATGACCGAAAGTGACTTTTACAGACATGTCTCCCTCCCTGGGGCTGGGATCTGCTTATCCAGCAGTATGTCTGTCTTCTTGTATTAGTAGCTCAGTCATGTCCAATTCTTTGCAATCCTATGAACTATAGCCCACCAGGCTCCTCTGTCCATGGGATTCTCCACGCAAGAATATTGGACTGGGTACCTATTCCCTTCTCCAGGGAATCTTCCCAACCCAGTGATAGAACCTGGGTCTCCCACATTACAGGTGGAATCTTTACCATCTGAGCCACCAGGGAAGCCCTGAATGTCCAGGAGGTAGCCTAACAATTTAAGAGCCCAGGTTCAGGGTCTAACCCTGACCCAGTCTTCAACTCCCTGCTGCGACTGCTAAGTCACTTCAGTTGTGTCCAACTCTGTGCGACCCCAGAGACGATAGGTGGGCAGAGGGCACAGCACTGCTGAGGGGCTCTGGGAGCTTCGGTCAGCCTGTAGGATGAGGCCTGGACCCAGCCGGAGCTATGGGCCTGCTGCCGATGGTTACATCCCCCATGGAGTGCAGAACAGGCCACAAGGCAGCAATGGGCCTGGGCAGTGGGCAGGGGCAGGGCCAGATCTAACGAAGGACCAGCCGGGAGCCCTGGCACTTGGTCCTGGGGCATCGGCTGGGTGGGCGGAACTCTGGCCTCGGAGCCTGCCCTCAGCATAACCTTTGTCTGTCTGGACCATCTCTCCCACATAGTCAGGGCTCCCAGACACTCTGACCCTACTCCCTCCAAGCACTTCCTCCTCCCCAGCAGAAGGGAGCGGGACACCTAACGGCTGGATAACCTCTCGGCATTGAATGACTTCTTAGCAGTGATCCCTTTGCCCAGGTGTGGCTCTGGACTCTGGGAGGAGGTGTTAACCACTCTGTGAAACAGGGAGGGGACCTGACGCTGGAGAGAGAAGGGGCTGCAGCCCCCTCTTGGCCTGACAACTAAGCACTCACTGCGCGGTGATGCTTCGAGAGGGCAAAGAGGAGGCCAACGAACACGCATATTCCGCCGAAGGACACCAGCTGCTCAGGCCGCTGAGAGGTGTCCAGAGCCAGCCATAAAACCAGGCCCAGGAAAGCAGCAAGGGCTAGACCCCTGAAGGGGAGGGGCGGAGAGTCATTACTGTCAGCATCTCCCCACCCTCACACAATAGCACCCAGGGCCCCAGGAGAGGGTACTCAGGACTGGCACAGAAAGGGGAGAGTGCTGTGTGACCTTGGACAGACCACCTAGCCTCTCTGAGTCTAGTTTCCTCATCGGGTAAATGAAGCCAAACACCCCTTCCACCCCCAGTTCTCAAGATTGCTGAGAGAACTAAATCAGAGGACGTGGGTACTCAGCTTAGCATGGTGCCAAGCACACAGCAAGAATTCTCATAGCTGCAGTGATGCTCAGCTCAGCCAGCCTCTGGCCTTGCAGGGTGAGGTGGGGTCTGTGTGGGCTGGAACTCAGCGCCATGGGCCATGGGCTCTGCTTCCCTAAAGCCCAGAAGTGGTGGTGTCAATCAGGGATACAGAGCTGAGTACCTGAGACCAATGACCGAAAGTGACTTTTACAGACATGTCTCCCTCCCTGGGGCTGGGATCTGCTTATCCAGCAGTATGTCTGTCTTCTTGTATTAGTAGCTCAGTCATGTCCAATTCTTTGCAATCCTATGAACTATAGCCCACCAGGCTCCTCTGTCCATGGGATTCTCCACGCAAGAATATTGGACTGGGTACCTATTCCCTTCTCCAGGGAATCTTCCCAACCCAGTGATAGAACCTGGGTCTCCCACATTACAGGTGGAATCTTTACCATCTGAGCCACCAGGGAAGCCCTGAATGTCCAGGAGGTAGCCTAACAATTTAAGAGCCCAGGTTCAGGGTCTAACCCTGACCCAGTCTTCAACTCCCTGCTGCGACTGCTAAGTCACTTCAGTTGTGTCCAACTCTGTGCGACCCCAGAGACGACAGCCCACCAGGCTCCTCCGTCCCTGCGATTCTCCAGGCAAGAACACTGGAGTGGGTTGCCATTTCCTTCTCCAATGCATGAAAGTGAAAAGCCAAAGTGAAGTCACTCAGTCGTATCTGACTCTTTGCGACCCCATGGACTGCAGCCTACCAGGCTCCTCCATCCGTGGGATTTTCCAGGCAAGAGTACTGGAGTGGGGTGCCATTGCCTTCTCTGTGTCCTCATCCTAGAGATGTAAAAATTAATTTGCCCGTGATCACTTGTCTAGAAAGCAGCAAAGCTGAGATTCAACCCAGGCACTCTAGCAGCAAGTCTGTTCTCTTAACTGAGTGAAAGTGAAGTCGCTCAGTCGTGTCCGACTCTTAGCAACCCCATGGACTGCAGCCCACCAGGCTCCTCCATCCATGAGATTTAGCAGCAAGACTCTAGCAGCAAGTCTGTTCTCTTAACTAGTTCTATGCATAGTCACCAGCCGGTAAGAGAAAGACCCAGGTCCTGAACTCAGGCAAGCTAACCCCAGAGTTCACTGTTTATTTCTGGTGTGTTTTCCAAACTCCTATTATGCCAGTTCCATTGGCCTAATTTCTGCCTTGTCTCTGAGCCACCTGTATGCCTCTTTACTTACTGTTATCCTTGAGGTTAACTGGTGTTATAAAACTTAAATTCATGTTTGGAGGTTTATTTTTGGGGAGGGAAGGTTTTTTCTTTTATTCTTACAGCTGTAGGTTTTAATTGTATTTTTCTTATTTTTAAACATTTTTTTAAAAAACTTTTTATTTTATATAGGAATATAGCTGGTTAACAATGTTATGATAGTTTCAGGTGCATAGCAGAGTGACTCAGCAATATATATATACACATACATGTATCCATTCTCCCCCAAACTCTCCTCCCACCCAGGCTGACACATAACATTGAGCAGAATTCTCTGTGCTGTACTGTAGTTCTTTGTTGGTTATCCATTTTATTTTATTTTTTAAAATAAATTTATTTCTTTTAATTGGAGGCTAATTACTTTACAATATTGTATTGGTGGTTATCCATTTTAATTATAGCAATGTGTACATGTCCATCCCTAACTCCCTAACTATCTCTTCCCCCTGGCAATCATAAGTTCTCCAAGTCTGAAGGGCACAAAGATTTTTCTGCTATGTTTTCTTACAGTAGTTATATAGTTTCAGGCTTTACATTTAGGTTTATCATCTATTTTCAGTTAATTTTTTAATATAATGTGAGGCATGGATCGAGTTTGTTTGTTTCTCTCTCCTCCTCCTCTTCCTTCTCTTCTTTCTTCTACATATGGATATCCTATTGTTCTGGCAGAATTTGTTAAGCTGATTATTATTTCTTCACTGAATTGCCTTAGCACTCTTGTCAAAAAATCAACTGGTTTTATATATGTAGGTCTATTTCTGTACTCTGTTCTGTTCATTGATCTATTTGTCTGTCTTGATGGCAACAACACATTGTCTTAATTACTGTACCTTTATAAAAAGTTTTAAGGACAGTTAGTGAAATGCATCAGCTTTATTCATCTTTTTCAAAATTGTCTAGGCTATTCTAGGCTCTTGGCATTTGCATATGAATTCTAGAATCATCTTATTATTTCTACCCCAAAAATCTGCTAGAATTTTGATTGAGATACTATTAGAATCTATAGATTAACTTGAGGAGAATTGATATATTAATAATATTGATTCACTCAATCCATGAACTTGATATGTTGCTCTGTTTATTTAAGTCTTTTTATTATATATTTCTCTCAGCAATGTTTCCTAGTTTTCCATGTACAGGTTTGGAGGTCTTTTGTCAGATTTATCCTTAAGTATTTCATATGTTTTATGCTATTCTAAATGACATTTATGATTGCTTGTTGTTAGTATATGGAAATACTATTGCATTTTGCAGGTTAAGCTTGTACCCTTCAATCTTGCTAAACTCACTTAATAGTTATACTAGCTTTTTGTAGATAACATAGAATTTTCAAGCTTCCCAGGTGGTGCTAGTGGTAAAGAACCTGCCTGCCAATACCGGAAAAGAGATGAGGGTTCAATCCCTAGGTCACAAAGATCCCCTGGAGGAGGGCATGGCAACCCACTCCAGGATTCTTGCCTGGAGAATCTCATGGACAGAGGAGCCTGGTGGGCTACAGTCCATGGGCTCGCAAAGAGTGAGACACGACTGAAGTGACTTAGCACGCAAACACATAGGATTTTCTATGTAGACAATCTTGTCTGTGAAAAAAAACTGCTTTATTTCTTTTCTAATCTCTATGCCTTTTATTTATTTTTCTTACCCTATTATACAAGCTAGAACCTCCAGTACAATGTTGAAAAAAATTAGTGAGAACAGGGGTTTCCCTGGTGGTCCAGTGCCTAAGACTTCATGCTCCCACTGCAGGGGCCCAGGGTTCAATCCCTGGTTGGGGAACTAAATCTTGCATACTGCAACTAGAGATTCCATGTGCCGAAACTAAGACCTAGCACAGCCAAATTAAAAAAAAAAAAAGAAAAAATGGGGAGAGTGAACATTCCTATATTGTTCTTGATTTCAGTGGATAAGCACTCAGTCTTTCACAATTAAGTATGAAATTAACCATAGATTTCTGGTAGGTGGTCTTTATCAGATTGAGGAAGTTCCCTCATATTCCTAGTTGGTTCAGAATTGTTTTTCAGAAACAGATATTGAACTGTGTCAAATGCTTTCTCTTATCTATAGGCATCATCATATTGTTTTTCTTCTTATAGTCTGTTAATACGATGACATTGATTGATTTTTTTAATGTAAACCCAACTTTGGACTCCTGAGATAAATCCTTCTTGTTAATGACATATTATCCCTTTGTGTATTATTGTATTTGGTTTTCTAAAATTTTTAAAATAATTTTTACGTCTTTGCTCATGAGAGTTATTGGTCTGCACCTTTAATGTGAGTATTGGTATGGGAAAGGGTTAGATCTACCATCTTGCTATTTACTTTCTATTTGTCCCATCTTTGTTCTTTGTTCCTCTTTTCCTATTGCTCTACCTTCTTTCAGATTAACTGTTTAAAAATTATTGTTTATCTCTTTTTTTACTTGTTAGCTATAATTCTTTGTTGTGTTATTTTAGTGATAGCTTTAGCATTTATAGTATATATCTTTCGTGTATCACAATCTACTTTGAAGTGATATTATATCACTTTAAATGCAGTATAAATCTTACAGCAGTCTAATTTCATTTCTTTTCCTAGCCTTTCTGCTACGCTTGTTTACTTCTTATTATATGTTTATAAACTGAACTGAACTGAACCATACATTGTTCTATTCTTGCTTTATAAGTTGATTTTAGAGAGATTTAAATAATAAGAAAAATAAGTCATTTTATCCACCCACATAATTACCCTTCCAACACTCTTGATTCCCTCATCTAGATCTAACTTTTCATCTGGCATCATTTTCCTTCAGTTTGAAGACTGTCCTTTAACACTTCTTGTAGTGCATCTCTGGTTTTAATGTCTGATTCTTTCAGCTTTTGTATATCTGCGGAAGTCCTACTTCTCCTTTCTTAAAGAATATTTCACTGGTGAAGAATTCTAGATCGACACACTTTGTTTTCATTTCTGTTTTTTACAGTTTCACTGTTTTCTCATTTGTATTGTTTTTGAGAAGAAATCTGGTATCATCCATATCTTGTTCCTCAGACATGTGTGTTTTTTTTTCTCTAGCTGTTTTTAAGATTTTTCTCTTTATTGATGTTTTTAAGCAATTTGACTATGATGTGCTTTGGTGTGGTTTTCTTTATGTTTCTTGTGCTGTTGGTTTGTAGAGTTTCTTGATGCTTGGGTTTATAATTTTCATCAAATTTGGAATTTCTTATCCACTGTACCACCAGGGAAGTCCAGTTATATGTTTTAATTTCTCTCGGATATAACTTAGAAGTAGAATTGCTGGGTATGGCAACTCTATGGATAATGCTTTGAGGAATTGACTAACTGTTTTCTATTGCATATTATATTTCTATCAGGAGTATATGAGGGTTTCAGATTTTTGCACATCTTTGCCATCACTTGCTATAATCTGTCTTATTTCATTATAGCCATCCTAATAGATGGGAAATGGTATCTTGTGATTGCTTTTTTGGGCTATGCTGTATGGCTTGTAGGATCTTAGTTCCCTTACCAGAGACTGAGCCCGTTGCCATTACAAGAAAAGCATCAAATCCTAACCACCAGGGAACTCCTTTATCTGCATGTATTTTTTTTAAAAGGAAACTTGATAACAATATTTCAAGTGAAAACCCAGTATCAGTGATTTGTCATAAACAGAAGATGACTATAAAGATAAATCCTCTTATAAATCTATTTAATAAACAGAAGGCAAATGTAAAAACAAATCTATTTATAAAGAAAATGAAAATTTTGTTTATAGGCTGACTTAAAGCATTTTGCTGTGGTATGTAGATATTACTTTGGGAAACACCCTTGTGCCTTGCACCTGCCTGGCTTAGTCACTGGGTATTCTTTGGGCGTCAGTTTCTTCATCCACAAAAAGAGTACCTCTTTTAAGCCATAGAAACATTTTTTTCCCCAGCTAAAATGTTTTTTGCAAGCCTGTTTATAAAACAGAGTTGTCTGGTGGAAATGGAAATTGGGAGGAGGGGTATCTGATGTTCCCCCTCTCCAATCTCCCTCACCTGTCCTCTGGCACCTCCACAATTTCCAGAGCTCTAAGGAACCCAGTTTAAAAACCAGGCGATCCTGGTGAGACAGAGTGGGACCCTATGGTCCTTGATCCCCGACCCCCAGGTCCTTTGCCTGCCTTTTGTCTGTGTAAAGAATAATCAGAGAAATGAGAAATGCAGAAACAAAGGAAAAGAGTCAAAGGAGACCAAATAACAATAATGTAGTCATTAAGCAGAGCCAAGGACCTTTAGTTCCTTCTCAAGGGCCATAGATGATATTCTGAGCCATCTCCTGTGAACTGTGAAATCTTACAGATACTGAAACTACCCCCCCCAACCAGGTGGAAGAAGTTAACCACATGACAACCAGATTGTACCAATGGCATAAGCTGCCACAGTTCCGAGAACCAGCCTCAAAGAAATGGAAGCAAACTGACCCTGGACCTGAAGATTAACTATACCTAAAACAATCAAGATGATGCTGGTCAGACCACCAATGACCAATCTGAAGATGACTGTGCTGTTTCAGCACGTAGCCCCCTTCCTCGGCCTATAAAAGCTCTCACCCGCTGCTGGTCATGGGGGGGAGTCGGCCTTTGGACAGATGTCCCTGAACACCTTGTCCTGTCCTCAAGTTGCTGGCATCTGAAATAAAGCAAACTTTCCTTTCCACCAACCTGGCCTGTTTACTGGCTTTGGGGTAGCGAGCAGCCAGACCCCACACCTTTTGGTAACCCAAGGCCTTCTCCTGGTGGTCCAGTGACTAAAGCTCCTTTCTCCCAATGCAGGGGGCCCAGGTTCAATTCCTGATCAAGGAACTAGATCCCACAGGTCGTAACTAAGATCCGGCATGGCCTAAATAAATAAATAAATATTTAAAACAAAACAAAGAACAAAAGGATCTCAAACTGTTGCTCAGGAAAGTGGCTAGCTACATAAGAATCCCCTTGTGGCTAACTAAAAATATTAACTAATAGGACAAGAATTTGAAAAAGAATAGACACATGTTGAAATGGTAAAGAATTTGCCTGCATACAGAAGACCTGGGTTCGATCCCTAGGTTGGGAAGATCCCCTGGAGAAGGAAATGGCAACCCACTCCAGTATTCTTGCCTGGCAGGCTACAGTCCATGGAGTTGCCAAGAGTCAGACACCACTAAGTGACTACCACTTTCACTTTCACTTAGGTAAAACTGAATCACTTTGCTGTACACTCGAAACTATCACAACATTGTTAATCAACTCTCCTCCAATATAATATAAAAAGTTGAAAAAAATATATTGACTTCTGGACCCTAATTCAGATTGCTGAATCAGACTCCAGGTGTGGTCCCTAGCAGCTGGACGTCTCACTAAGGCTCCGGGTGATCTGATCATAGCACTGATATGGGTCCACCCAGCTTGAATGGGTTGGGTTCTCTGAATTTAGGAAACTGTTGATTCCTGTCCTCAGGTGTGAGAGCCAGAGAATCAGATGGGAAGTGGCAAAATACCACAAAGACGCCACAAAGCTGCCTCTGAAGCTACCCAGCAAGACCTGCCCCAGGGCTCCCAAGAGGCAAGCAAGTGTGTGGGCTCCCCACAACCCAGGAGCCTCAGTTGGGACAAAGACCGAAGTCCTCCTCACCCAGCCCTGGCGTGACATAGGAGCTGACTCAGAGGCCCTCCGCCCATGTGCCCGCCCGCCCCCATACCCCCGGGGGACTCACTTACCTCTTAAACCAGAGTTTCAGGCAGGGATGCCCTAGAGGTTTGACACACCTCCGCAGCTTTGGCCCCAGCAGCCTCTTGAGCAGGCTGTGGGCCAAGAAGACGAGGACCACACAGGTGAGGACGAACAGTGCCAGGGCCCTCTGGAAATTCAGGATGCAGGCGGCCAGCAGGAAGGCAGTGTATGCTGGGAGTAGGTGGAGGATGAAACAGAGAAGGGATTGTGGATAACGACACTGGCCTCTCTGGGACCCTGCTGCCCTAGCTTCAGCTCTACCTACTCCAGCCAGAGATCTCAGAGCCTTAGTTTCTTCTCTGGTAATGAGCACAATCGTCTCGGCTTAGAATGTGTGTGAAAGGGCTTTGCAGACTCTAAAGTGCTGACCAAATGTGAGGGAGGTGTTGAAGGAGGCGGTAAGACAGCATGAGGCTTCCCAGGTGGCTCTGTGGTAAAGAATTCACCTGCCAATGCAGGAGACGCAGGAGACTTGGGCTTAATCCCTGGGTCAGGAAGATCCCCTGGAGCAGGAAGTGGCAACCCACTCCAGGATTCTTCCTGGGATAATCACATGGACAGAGGGTCCTGGTGGGCTAGGGTCACAAAGAGTCGGACACGAGTGGGCGACAGCGTGCACGCACGCGCGCGCACGCACACACACACACACACACACACACACACACACACACGAGACAGCATGAATCGCTGAGCATCAGTGGAACGCCTGCCATATTCTAGAGCCTTGGTAGGTTCCGAGGAGGACAGAGACGGGTAAGTCAGCTACTCCAGAAAGGCATTGACTTCTGTGTGCCAGGATCCCGTTCTAAATATTTATCAATGATCATTTTTCTTCCTGGAATTTCCCTTTCCCCCTTTGCCCTTCTCCCCATTTGAGCAGCTAGGCCCATCTGTGCTCTACTTCAAGAAAGGAATATGATAGTGGAGAGCAGAGGAGAAATATCTCCCCCTAGCTTATGGATTTCAAGAGCCAGGGCCCTTGAGGGGAAAGACGTGGGATGGGATTGGGAGACCGGGGTTGACACATACGTAGTATTGATAATGTGTATGAAACAGACAACCAGCGGGGACACGCTGTGCAGCACAGGGCACGCTGCTCAGCGCACCAGCGGCCAGAATGGGAGGGACATTCACGGGGGAGGGGATACAGGTGCGTGTATGGGTGATTCACGTTGCTATGCAGTAGAAGCGTAGCAGGGCTTCCCTGGTGGCTCAACAGTAAGTAATCTGCTTGCAATGCAGGAGCTGTAGATGTGGCTTTGATCCCTGGGTCAAAGGGCACGCGACCCACTCCAGTATTCTTGCCTGGAGAATCCCAGGGACGTGGGAGCCTGGCAGGCTGCAATCCATGGAGTTGCAAAGAGTTGGACACGACTGAGCAACTCAGCACACACCCAAGTACCCAATGGGGTCTCCTGCGGAAAGGGATAAAGGGATAAATTATCTGTCAGTTTCAAACTGACAGATAATTCAGTTTCTCCCCTCACTTGGAACAAGAAAATTGAAATAGAAAATAAGTTGAGTTATGGAAAATGAAGTTACGTTTCTCTCACACAGAAAGACGGGGACACCTGTATGGGTGTCAGTTAGAAGCACACAGGTGAGGCTCTGCAGGGCAGGGGAGGGATGCAGGCGCAGGGCTGTGGGAGGTCAGAGGAGGGGGAGCTGGTGGGAGAGAGGTGCCAAGCTCGGCACTCTATATACCACTGCCAGGATTACTCCTCACAACCAAGCCCCGGGTCAGTACTGTGTGATCCCCATTCAGAGATGAGAAGCAAACTGATTCACGCAGGGAGGAAATCGGGCTGGGATACCAATCCAGGTCTGTTTGCAGCCAGCAGAGACTGGCACAGCATGTAGGAGATGGGGCTGTGTAGACAGGTCCTCCACGCAGGACAGGGCAGAAAAGCGTCTTAAGAAGTATTCCATCCTTCTAAGATCCCTGTAATCTCTGGTGACAGGACTTTGTTCCTTTTGCGTGCCCCTACACACTCTTAGCCCATGTGGTCCAGCAGAGCCTGACCTTCTTCACGGGAGGAGGACCCAGGAGGAGCACATGACCTGAGGTACGCCCATCATAGACCTACAGAAATATGGGCAAAAGGCACACTCTTCTGAGACCCAGGACACCAAGGCCCTCCATGTCAGTCTGCCGCCAATGCTATCTTGGCATCTGTGGAGAAAGCCCGCCTAAGACAAGGAGGCCACTGCTCGGAATCAAAGCAAGTGCTGAGAACATGAGCTTGTGCTATGCCTGCTTCAGAAAGTCCGTGATGAGCCTTATCAGAGAAGACACGATACAGTAAAGACAGCAGAGAGCTGGAGGAAATCAAAATCACCCAAACACGGAGAAAGGAAGGGGGCTCCTGACAGCCAAGACAGGACGGGAAGTAGGACGGGGAGGGTCATTTCCACGATCTGCTAGATGGAATTCGGCCATTTCTTCGAGAAAAACAAATCTGGGTCTGAGTGAAGGTGGACACAAGGGGAACCAGAAGGCCCTGCTCAGCTTCTGCCACAGGAAGCCTTCACCGCATCCGACATCCACAGGAGGAAGCTGCCGGGCCCATGAACCAGCCCCGTCTCAGCAGGGCACCCCACTTGGATTTAATCACAAAGACTGGGGCCACTGCTGTCATGTCTCCCTGTCCTCTCCCCTGTGTAGCCCCCACGAAGGTCTGGGCAACCACACCACCTCCCCCTTTTATTTCCCACCTTCCGAGGCAAGCCTGCAGCCGTGAAGACGTGCCCTTGCCTGGGCCCCGGGACCCTGCTTCCTTGTGCCCAGGTAACCTTGCTCCACTGGTCACCTCTGCCACCTCTCTTCTGCCCTTCTTTCCCCAAACTCCCTGCCTCAGTTCAGAAAGCGGGTCAAAGTGTCTCCCTTCACAAACACACGCTCTTCCTTGAAACCACCACACCCTTCTATTAATATTCCTGTCCAGGATTTCCCTGGTGGTGCAGTGGATAAGAATCAGCCTGCCAATGATCTGGGAATATTTCACATGCTGCGGAGCAGCTAATCCTGTGCACGGAAACTACAGAACTTTCGCTCTAGGGCCGTTGAGCCGCAACTAATGAGCCCCTGGGCCACAACTACTGAAGCCCACACACCTCAAGCCTGTGCTTCACAAGAAGAGAAGCCACCACAATGAGAAGCACAGCAATGAAGAGTAGCCCCCAATCACCGCAACTAGAAAAAGCCTATGCGCAGCCACGAAAACCTATCACAGCCAGTAATGAATAAATAAATAAATGCGTATTCCCACCCAGTTCTCATTTAAAAATTTCTCAGAAGAGCTGTGTAGACTTACTGTCTACACTGCCTCTCCTCCTGTTCTCCAATCCAGCTACTGCACCTCTGCCCTAAGTCACCATGATCTCCTTGTCTCTAAAGTCCACAGGCACTGCTCCAGCCTTGTCCTGCTGGTCTCCTCACTGCAGAGATGCTGGCCATCTTTCCCTCCCTCTGGCAACCCTTTGCTCCTGGCCCTGTGCTTGCTGCCCCCACCTGCACACTTTCTCAGGCTGTCTCCGGGCCCCTCGTCTTCTCAGCCTCCTTCTGTGTGACCAGTCTCCACGTTTCCATCCATGAGCCACCTCCCAATTCATTCTCCAAGCACCGCTGGGAAGTCTTTTCCTCCTGGAGGGCCTGGCAGCAGTTCCTTCCACACATTGTCCGAAACAACTCGTCATCGCCCTCCCAGCAGAGACCCCCTCCTCCACCTGTGGTCCCTAGCTCTGGTGAGCAGCATCACCCACCCCGTGGCCCAAGCAGAACTCCTGGATTCCAGGGCCCCCTTTGTCCCGCACAGAGATCAGCTCCTAGGTCTGATTGGTGTGGCTTCCTGAGGATTTCTCAGATCCACCCCCTCCATCCTCCACCCCTGCGTCTTCTCCCACGTGTATAGTGGCTCTCAATTGTCCCTTTTCCCGTCTTTCCTGCGTGCCTCCTCTGGGTTTCCACAATGTGAATCCAAACTTGCCACTTCCCTGTTTAAATTCTTCAATAGCTCTCTCTGGCCTTGCGAGTAAAATCCAAGTCTCTCCAACCCCCCTTCCCAATACCTGGCCCCTTCTCATCTCTCCAGCCTCCTCCTCTGGCACTCCTGGTCTAGAACTTTATCCTCCAGCCACTCGACTCTTTATCAGCTGCCTGCCCACACATTGCAGGTTTCCACCTTTGCTCATGTGTCTCTCTACCTCCTCACTCCTCTTCCTTCCCCTTTTACCTGGCTAATTGCTATTCACCCTGTGAGACCAGAATGTTATCTCCTCCTGGAAGACCCCCCAACCACCCCCACGATCCTTCCCTGGTGCTCCCAGATGGCCCTCTGAATTATGTGGAAATATATGTTCCCCTCTCCCTAACTGATCAGAGAGTTACCTTGAGAATAAGATCTCGTCTGGCTTAATTCATATATCCCAGATTCTGGAACAAGAGTTGGCCCTGAGTCGGTGCTCAAAACCTTTGTCAAGTCGTTGGTTAAGTGAATGACCCTGCCCTGAGACATGGATAGCTGGGTTGGAGGTGGCTGAAACCTGGGTTGTGGGGGCAGGGGGCTAGGCAGGAGTGACTGTCTCCCTGGAAGGGGCTGGGCCCAGAGCTCACCAGTACAGAGCAGGCCTATGCAGATCCACTTGAACAGCTGTGCATGCTCCCTGCAGAAGTGTCTCACTCTCAGGGCTGGTTGCAGCCTCCTTCTCCTGTGAAGAAGACCAGCAGGGTCTAAGAGAGGCTCCCCCACCAGACTCCCACACCTGTGGGGATCCTCAACACTTCCAGGCAGAAGCCACTCAGCTTCAACCCCAGTAAAATGGCAACACTGGCCTTGACATCCCACAGGGCCAAAGGCCAACCCCAGCCCAGAGGGAACTTAGAATGACTTGACTGCAGCCATGAAATTGAAAGACGCTTGCTCTTTGGAAGAAAAGCTATGACAGACTTAGATAGCGTATTCAAAAGCATAAACATCATTTTGCCGACAAAGGTCCATATAGCCAATACTATGGTGTTTTTCCAGTAGTCATGTATGGATGTGAGAGTTGGACCGTAATGAAGGTTGAGTACTCCAGAACTGATGCTTTTGAATTGTGGTGCTGGAAAAGACTCTTGAGAGTCACTTAGACTGCAAGGAGATCAAACCAGTCAATCCTAAAGGAAATCAATCCCAAATATTCATTGGAAGGACTAATGCTGAAGCTGAAGCTCCGTTACTTTGGCCACCTGATTTGAAGAGTGACTAATTGGAAAAGACCCTGATGTTGGGAAAGATTGAAGGCAGGAGGAGAAGGGGACAACAGAGGATGAGATGGTTGGATGGCATCACTGACTCAATAGACATGAGTTTGAGCAAACTCTGGGAGATGGTAAAGGACAGGGAAGTCTGGCATGCTGCAGCCCATGGGGTCGCAAAGAGTTGGACATGACTCAGCCCTTCACTGCTTCTGGCCTCTGTCTGTCCATACCAGCTGTTCCTCGGCCTGGAGCAGCGCCACTAATTACCACAGTGATGCTCCAGGCTCCAGGGCTTGGGAAAGAATGAACTGAGACAATAAGGAAGAACCTCACCCATGTATAGAAATGCACCAACCACGATGGCTGCCTCGCATGCCCTGTCCTATTTTCACTTGTCTGAGGAGCAAGGAGCCACCTTCGAAGGTACCCAGCTCTGCACTCATTATACCTGTGGAAACTTATCCTCTGAGTAACAGCTCCTCCCAGAAAGAGGGAGGTATCAATAGCCCACCACCAGCCATTTGGCACCCCCACGGCCTTCTGCACCTGGAGCAAATGCCAGTTCTTGTCTGGTCACTTGGTCACTTGACTATCCCCAGAGGAAAGACTGAATAGGTCCCTGGGGACCTGAATAGCTTCTGGGGTCCCCCAGCCTGAGCATATAGAAGATGCTCACTCACGCTCATTTAGTCACCACCTTTTAAAGGAAAGTCTCCTCTCTCTGTCCCCACCTCTCACCTCTTATTGCTACTCAGTTGCTCAGTCATGTTCGCCTCTTTGCAACCCCGTGGACTGCAGCACAGCAGGCTTCCCTGTCCTTCACTGTCTCCCCACCTCCTAAGTGAGGCATTTTTCTTCAGTCTCACCCCAAGGCAGACAGACAGACTCTGGCCCATTCCATGCTTGAAAACTGCAGGACTTTATGGGGCTCTTGGGCTCAGAAACCTTCCAGCATCCATGATCTTCCTTGAGTCCCAAAGGGCAGATTAAAGCAGTTGCTAATCAGGGAAGGGAGTGGAGGCAGAGACAAGGGAGGAGCAGCCAGGAAACAATGATGCAGCCTTGGGTTAGGTCCCGGTTCAGCCTCCAGGAACACACAAAAGGATATTTTTGAGCTTTTTACCTAACTAAAACCCAACAAATGGAAAATTTCAGCATTCTTCATTCCAGAAAAGACCACCTGAGGCCAGATGAAAGAAACCAGAGAAGTTCATCAAGAGATCACCTCAGACTTGATTAAAGGCTGCAGGCCCTGCACACACCCTAATCTTGTCAGCACCCCACCCTTGAACTGAAGAAGGAATTCATAGGGCCTGACTGGACGTGAGAGTTGGACTGTGAAGCGGCTGAGTGCCGAAGAAATGATGCTTTTGAACTGTGGTGCTGGAGAAGACTCTTGAGAGTCCCTTGGACTGCAAGGAGATCCAACCAGTCCATTCTGAAGGAGATCAACCCTGGGATTTCTTTGGAGGGAATGATGCTAAAGCTGAAACTCCAGTACTTTGGCCACCTCATGCGAAGAGTTGACTCATTGGAAAAGACTCTGATGCTGGGAGGGATTGGGGGCAGGAGGAAAAGGGGACGACCAAGGATGAGATGGCTGGATGGCATCATGGACTCGATGGACGTGAGTCTGAGTGACCTCTGGGAGATGGTGATGGACAGGGAGGCCTGGCGTGCTGCGATTCATGGGGTCGCAAAAAGTCAGACACGACTGAGCGACTGAACTGAACTGACTGACTCCATCTTAGGCCTGTTCATGCTGATCATGCTCAGCCACCTTTCCAATGGACTCTGAACTCTGTGTTTAGTGCCTATGAAAACAACAACAGAAGGATAAGACCCCCTCCAGACAGGAGAACCTTGAAGATCGTATCTAGGTTACTCATCGCCTAAGAGAAAACATAAACTAATCACCCCTTCCTCCAGACAGGCCATAAATTTTTCTGTATCAGTTGGAGTGTAACGTCAAGTTTATTGATTATTGGCTAATTGTTTGACTGTTTGAGCACATGGGCACATAGCACGTGAATGACGGGGTTATTGGGATAGTCTTTTCCTTGGTTTATGTAAGTCTCAAGGAATTTGGAGTGGTGGGTTCAGACACGTGCACATGGGGTATAAAAGATTTTCACAAATGCTGGTTGGGGTCCTTGGCTAAGAGGAGACGCTGCCTTGGGCCCACCGGTGTAATAAACTGCACTCCACTATCTGCATTGTCCTTCTGAGTGAGTTTGTTTCCCAGAACGCGTGGCTACAACAGAACAATTGCTATAAAACTCCTCACCAAATCCACCTGGGTGGGGACACACAGTTTTGAGGGCACAAGCCGGCTGTGTCCCCCTTTGGCTGGCAAAGCAACCAAGGTACTCTTTTCTGCTTCACTCAAAACTCTGTCTCTGAGATTCGATTTGGGACCAGCAAACAGAGGCCGTGTTTTTGGCATCATGTTCTCATCAGCTCAGGATCTGGCCAGTGAGGACCTCGCAGTAGGCCTCGGTGTCAGCTGGCCGAGCCCTAGGCTCCATATGCTGCCTGTGTGACCTGGGCCTGTTTCTCTCCCTCCCTGGGCTTCAGCCTCCCCATGTGAAACAAGGGGCCTGGGCCAGTCCAGGGGATTTCAAACTAAGCCTCAGGATTCCCTGAAGTGCCCCAGAGCCGGATGGGGTAGAAGGCAGCTGGGGAGTTGACAGGGGGCCAGGTTGGTACAGGGCCCCCTTCCAGCTTCAACCAGAGCAGCCCCCTAGTATAAACTGAGGTTCCCAATGGGAACTTGCTTCAAAGCAGGTTGGGAAACTCTGGCCTGGCTCACCTCTGAGGCAGAGGCCCGCAGAACTCACTTGTTTCTAAAACACATTTACTCCTTCCTTCAACAAAGGCTCAGGAAGCCCCCTCCCCATCAGGGGCCAGATTCCCCACCTCTGCTCCCCACAGGGGCCTTCTCCCCAAGCCAGCCAGCCCATGTCCCTCCCAGAGACCACCTACCATCCTGAGGAGGGCTCCGGGCCAGCCTTGCTCCAGCTGTTCCCAACTTCCGAAGGGCTTGAGTTGCTGCCAGGGTCTCGGCCTTCCTCCTAAAGCCACCAGAGAAGGGGCAGAGTGTGCCTCCCGCCTCAAGGGAGAACTATGGAAGAGAGTCTGGAGTGTGGAGAGACCCCGGCTGCCACCAGTGTGCCCACGGGCACCTCAGGAGTGCACTGGGGTGGGAGTTAGGCACAGGGAACAACCAGAGGGAACTTAATTCCAAAGAATGTGCCCCGAGTTCCTACTGTGTCCTGTGCTCTGTGCTAGACTCATTCTGCCCTCAGGGAGCTCATTGTCTGTGTTGGAGTGTGGGGTGGGGGGGCGGTGGGGAGGTCAGTGTTGCAGAGAAGAAGCCAATTCTGACCCTATGATGGAACTATTTCTTTGACTTGCTTTTCATTGCTTTTTAAATTATAATCATATACAGTGGCCCGCCTCAGAGGACCTTGCCCCTCTGCTTGACTGTTAAACTAAAGTGCCTTTGTTCAGGACCCTGTTGACCTGTAGATGGCAGGAAGGAAGAAATTAACACATCCCCAGCCTGAGGCTTGCCATTCTAGGGAATCTTTGCAAGCTTAACGGCTTTTTCTTGGCTTCCTCAGCTCCTCGCATCTCTGACCTATAAAAGAACCTGGCATCCAGACCCCATAAGATGGTTATTTTGAGGTGCTAGCCCACCATTTTCTCAGCTCCCTGAATAAAGTCTTTCCCATGCCTCAACCCTTTGTCTCTCGGATTCATTGGACTGTATGCAGCTAGCAGAGCAAGCCTAGACTTGGTAACAGAAGGTAGGCTCAGACGATAAAGAATTTCCCTGCAATGCAAGAGACCAGGGTTTGATCCCTGGGTCGGGAAGGTCCCCTGGAGAAGGGAATGGCTACCCACTCCACTATCTTGCCTGGCGAATTCTATCTACAGAACCTGGCTGGCTACAGTCTATGGGGCCACAGAGTCAGACAAGAGTGAGTGATTAAAACTTTCACTTTCAACAGGAGGTTGGGAAGGAAGAGGGTGTCAGGCTAGGCTCCAAAGTACTAGGTGGTGGACCTCAACCTGGCCATTCCAGAGCCAGAACAAGATTGCTGGCTCCTCAGAGGCTGGGGCTTCCCCAGAGATTCCCCCATGCCCTCTTCGTGAGGCTTCACCTTATGTTTTAGATCACAGCTCAAATGTCACTTCCTGGTGGAGCCATTCCCTGACCTTTCAAACGAGGACAGGCAGTACTGGCTCTTGGTGGGTGTGCAGGGATGTTTCCTGAGTGACGATGGAGGCTGCTCTGTGCAGGGGGTTGGGAAGGGAGGTCAAAACCCTGGGGATGGAGGTGGGGAGGGGCAGTTCCCAAGTGTTCAAGCAAAGAGGTGAGGAGGAGATAGGGGTGGGAGGAAGATGGTGAACAAAGGACCCTCCCACCAAATGGGGGTGGGGGGCAAACCAGGATGGGGGAGGGGACAGACCAGACTTTCCAACAAGTCAGCACCCCTGTTGTCCAAACCGTTGGCCACTGAGGCAAGAGAGATGGACTCTCTTCCTCTTGGTGTGTCGTCCTCCATGTGCTAGATCTTGCAGCTGAAAGACAAAGTCAGGGCCCAGAGCTGAAGGGGGAGGCCAGGCAAGACCTGGCACAGCCTGTCCCATCCCAGAGCTCAGCCCTCATTATGTCAGGGTCCCCAGGGACAGAGGAAGGGCCCCTTCCTGCTCTCCTGAACCTGTGAGGGGCAACTCCTTGTAAGTCTGGGAAGTCAGGCAGAAACTGGGCAAGTTCCACCCACTTCACAGAGAAGGAAAGGGAGGAATTCTGTATAGCATGTGTATGTGTCTGATATAGAGGCATTTTTCTGAAGACTGGCCCTAGCTTTCATCACTCCCTGCTGCTGCTGCTGCTGCTGCTAAGTCACTTCAGTCGTGTCTGACTCTATGCAACTCCACAGACGGCAGCCCACCAGGCTCCCCCGTCCTTGGGATTCTCCAGGCAAGAACACTGGAGTGGGTTGCCATTTCCTTCTCCAATGCATGAAAGTGAAAAGTGAAAGTGAAGTCGCTCAGTCGTGTCCAGCTCCCTACAACAGGTTAAAACCATTGCTATCGAGTGATATTTTCATTGTATTATGTGCTCTCATCTCTGAAAGACAGAAATATCCTGAAGACATCATTCAAGTCCCTGAATATAACTGTATCTGAAATCAGTACTCCCCCCTGGACTTTTCAATTACAAGAGCCAATATAATCCCCCCCTTTTTTTTTTTTTTCTTTTTCTTAAGGGGGTGCTGAAGTTCAGTTTGTAGGCCTAAACTCATCTATAAATAAGAGCCCTAACTAACACCCTATCTCTCTCCACTTCTGCCCCCTCTCTTTTTCTCCCTTTTGGGTAGTACCCAACTCTGTCCAAATGCCAGCCTGACTAATCTCACATACCCGAGGGCAAGCACACAGGGCCACACACAAGTGCACACAGGAGCCCCAGGGACATGTAGGGAAGTACACACACAGGCAGAGCCTGGGAAAGCGCAGCCACCCACGCACACACGCAAACACAGACACACAGCTGCACACAGGGGGGCAAGCTCTGCTCCTTACTCACATATTTGTGGTCAACAAGTCTCTCTGGGGGACAGACGGAAGTGCGTGTTTCCACGGGGATGGGCTGGATCCAACCTGCTTGGGCTTTGGCCGGTCTTCTCATTTCACTGGAAATCCCTGGGCAGAGTCCAGAGTTGAAGGAGGCTGGGCCTCCCACCTGGCTCTGTCCAGCACTAACTCCAGAGCCTGGGCCACGGCCGGCGCAGGGACTCGACCCTCTCTCAGGGAAAAGAGGAAATGGGGCAAGTGGGCCCCGTCTGGACCTGGCCCTTGGAGCTCCTGCCTAATGACTAAATCTGCCTTCCTCATCTATGATGCCCTCCTCTCCACTCTACTTCTCCCAAACAGACCCACCTCTTCCAGGAACCCCACCTTTATTACTATCACTCTCCCATGCCCCTCCTGGGGCCTCCTTTTCCACCTGTCATCAGGGGTTCTCAGTTTTCTGGATCATATATTTTATCTTTCATTCTGTATTTTTCCCAGTCTCCCTTTTCTCACTGCATCAGTAATTATAACAGTAACCTATTTTCCTGAGCTTGAAGATAAGGAAAGCAGTGTAGTACCACAAACAGTAAAAGTGTTTCAGGTCTAAGAGGTCTTGAAAACAAAATCACATAGTTTGCCTCTTTGTTTCACTGCTTTTTAACTGATACCTAAGCAACAGCATGCAGAGCCAATGGACAAACCCTTTAATGTTTCAATCCTGTAACTAAATATTAAACTTATCTGACAGGACTGATAACACCTCTTTAATAATTAATCACACACACATGTGACAGAATCCTTTGTGATGCATAAACACTTCCTGGTAACACAGAGAGGGAATTACCAGCACAGGCTGGTTGTTTTGGAAATCTGGGGACCACGATGGATGAAGGGCAGGGGTACCTCTTCTCTTAACAACCTTTTTTTGGCCACTTTGATTACCAAAGTTACACATGCATCATTGAACATTTAAACATTATAGAAACACAGAACGCAGAAAGTTAAAAGTCCCTCTAATCTGAGCCTTCCAGAGATGACCACCACTGAGCTTATGGAATTTTTCTCCAGATTTTTTTCGTAAGTGGATACTCTTTTATGTTACTCATTTTACAAAAGAGGCTCATACTCTACCAGCTTTTTTTTTTCTTTTGCAGTTTGTTCTTTTGGGTAGAGATCCACACTGCGTCCTGCTCACTCTGTTGGGGGCTCATGGGCTGCCTTGATCATAAACTAAATGCTTGTGGCATACTTCTTCTGGTTTATCCAAGGAGAAGACTTGGCCCCCTGGGCAACCTCCACAGGGATGGGCTTGCAGCTGGTCTGTGGGGAGGCAGGGCCTCATCAAGCCCCAGCAAAGGGCAAACTGGACTGTACCTGCTTCTCTGCCTCTGCCCCTTCTAACCTCTCTGTCCCTCCCCTCGCCTTTCCCCTCCCCGCATCCTCCTCCGTCTTCTCCCCTCCCCTCCTTGCTTGGTTTCTCTTGGTGCCCAGAGAGAAGCCAGGAGACATGACACATCTAGGAGTAACCAAAATTGTTTCAAAACATTCCCTACACTTTGCCCTAGAACCTTGACATCTCTGTGTGGTCTGATTTCTCCAACAAGGACTTAATAGGCTGTGCCTCTTGAAATGGGGCTTTCCTGGACCTCCTGCAAAGCAGGAGACCCCAGTACAATCCCTGGGTCGGGAAGATCCCCTGAAGAAGGAACTGGCAACTGGCTCCTATATTTAACGAACCAGGAGCTTAGAGCCCAAAGAGCAAGATTCAGTCCTGGCTCTGCAGGTTAGCTTGTTTCCTCATTTGTAAAACAGTGGGAGTGGGTAGGAATGCCTTTCTCATAAAAAAATATTGACAGGGATTAAATGAGTTGATGCTGAGCTGTTTGGCAGACAGGCTGGCACCATTGAGCTGGCAGGTGTCGTCACTGCCGCAGGTCCCATCTCAGAGCTGTCTGGACACACTGCTCTCCTCCTCCAGGCCAGGAGACCCTGCATTGCTCCCCTGCTCCTGCCCTGAAGGAGGGGCAGTCCACAGTGATCCTGGCTCCCCTGAAGCCCGATTCTCTTTCCACATAGAACCTGGCTGAGAGCCCCAGGCGGGGCAGCTGGGAGGTTGGGTGGGTCAAAATGAGTCCCCAGGGAAAGAACAAGAGCTGGAGGACCTTTGGGTCCTGGCTGCACCCATCCAGCTGTGTGACCTCCAAGTGTCACTTGACCTTCTGTGGCCTGCTTCCTGAGGAGATGATCTCACTGGGGAGGCAGAGTGAGGCCAGAGACTGAGCAGGGCTGGGGTGCTGCGTCCAGGGCAGGGGGAGGCAAGGAATATATATTTCTAGCAGTAAAGAACCCACCTGCCAATGCAGGAGGCAAAAGAGATGCAGTTTGATCCCTGGGATAGGAAGATCCCCTGGAGGAGGGCATGGCAGCCCACTCCATTATTCTTGCTTGGAAAATCCCATGGACAGAGAAGCTTGGTGGGCTACAGTCCAGGGGGTCACAAAGAATTGGACAACTGAAGTGACTGAGCACACACGCACTCATATGTGTGTGTGTGTGTGTGTGTGTATCAGTTCAGTTCCGTTAGTCGCTCAGTCATGTCTGACTCTTTGCAACCCCGTGGAGTGCAACACGCCAGACCTCCCTGTCCATCACCAACTCCCAGAGCCTACTCAAACTCATGTCCATCGAGTCGGTGATGTCATCCAACCATCTCATCCTCTGTTGTCCCCTTCTCCTCCCACCTTCAATCTTTCCCAGCATTGGGGTCTTTTCCAATGAGTCAATTCTTCACATCAGGTGGCCAAAGTAATGGAGCTTCAGCTTCAGTCCTTCCAATGAATATTCAGGACTGATTTTCTTAGCATTGACTGGTTTGATCTCCTTGCAGTCCAAGGGACTCTCAAGAGTCTTCTCCAACATCACAGTTCAAAAACATCAATTTTTCCATGCTCAGCTTTCGTGATAGTCCAACTCTCACATCCATACATGACTACTGGAAAAACCATAGCTTTGACTAGATGGGCCTTTTTTGGCAAAGTAATAGTCTCTGCTTTTTAATGTGCTGTCTAGGTTGGTCATAGCTTTTCTTCCAAGGAGCAAGTGTCTTTTAATTTCATGGCTGCAGTCACCATCTGCAGTGATATTGGAGCCCCCCAAAATAAAGTCTCTCATTGTTTCCATTATTTCCCCATCTATTTGCCATGAAGTGGTGGGACCAGATGCCATGATCTTAGTTTTCTGAATGTTCAGTTTTAAGCCAACTTTTTCACTCTCCTCTTTCACTTTTATCAAGAGACTCTTTATTCCAACCAAAACAAAACAGAAGCACTTGGAAAGATTTATAATAATGACACTGCTCTATCTCTCTCATCCCTGTCCCCTTCATCAGAGACAAGTCCTTCCCTGTTTCTAGCTTCAGTTCTCTGGGGCCACTCCTATTTCAGAAGGTTTTTTGGTCAAACTGGTAGAGAATCCCTTCTCCTCTCCAGGCTCTGATATAATGCAGAGGATATTTTTATAAGGGGTGAGACATTCAGAACTGTATGCAGACGTCTTCGGAAGGGGTAGACAACCCTCTTATGTTCTTCTCCCAGTTTTGCCCACACTTCTTGGGTCTTCGCCGATGCAGTCTCTTTCATCACATCGATTCATGTGTCCAAATGGTGGCTAAAAACCAGAGGCTTTTCCTTAGCTAAGTTCATAAGCAGAACCATGTCATACCTCTTTCCTAAACCTGCGTCTCTCTCTCTCTCTCTCTGGGAAGTTAGCAAAAGGGACATTGAATGTGATGTTTCTTTTCTCATTTGGGGCATTGAAAACTGGGGTTCCTATAGTCCTAGTAGGAATATTCTAAATTAGAAAGTATGTATGAATTCTGATGACACAGAGCAAAATACCAAAACTGAAGAACTATCTTAGACATTGATACCCTCTACTTGTAACTCTTATTCACTTTTCCTAGAAGGGGACCCTCCCGAGACTGAGGACGGAGTGCTCTTTCAGCACATCTACAGCAAGTCTGGATGTTCACAGGGTAAGGAAACACTCCAAACACCCAAAAGGCCAAAGTTCCTTGCTCCCAACTACTTGCCATGACTATCCCAGCATCTCCTGACACAGTCCATCCCTTGACCCCTTCAAGTCATTGGGAACAGATGGGCAGAAACGGCCATTATCCACTACAAGGTGAAAGAATGGGTCTGGGGCCCATCTCTCTCAGCGACAGTAGAGGGCCAGTAAAGCCTTGCTTGATCTTTCCATAAGATCTTATAGAAAAGTCTGCATGAATTTCTTGGCCAACTCAGTATTTAACTGAGTGTTACTTTGTGATGCATATTTCCCTTGTTGCTGTTGTTTTATATATATATACACACACATACATATATGTGTGTGTATATATAGTGATTTTTTAAAATTATGTATTTATTTTTGGCTGCACTGGGTCTTTATTGCTACGTGGGCTTTTCTCTAGTTGTGGAGAGTGGGGGCTACTCTTTGTTGCAGTGTGCCAGTTTCTCGTTGCGGTGGTTTCTCTTGTTGTGGAGCACAGGCTCAGTAGCTGTGGCACATGGGCTTATTTGCCCCATGGCGTGTGGGATCTTCCTGGACCTGGGACTGAACCTGTGTCCCCTGCATTAGCAGGCGGATTCTTCTCCAGTGAACCACCAGGGAAGACCCTGTTGCTGCTGTTGTTTTATCTTCTGTCCCTCTTGCCTTTCCATCTCATATTAGCTTTTGATATCCGAGGTTGAGATGGTCCCCTTTTCAGTTTGAACTGGGTTAAAGTGTTCCACCAAGGTGGGTGTTAATTCAGGTTATCCTGTTGGACCTGGGGATGCTACCCCTGGCTTTGGTTTTATATCAGTGCTTACATCCTCTTTTGGGAGACACATCATTTTCTGCCAGCCATGGAGGGAGGGGGGGCATTAATTTGTACCTCCATAGCCTTGGTGGTCCAGGGCGTGACACTGAGTGACAGTTGATAAGCTGGTGAATTGTATAGGCAAAGATCGTCCCGTGATTGTTCCATCTTCTCCCTCTTTCAGGGGAGTACCCTGATGTGGCACCCAGGGGGCCTTACAGCAAAGCCAGCTATTTGTACAAAAGTTTTCATGAAGAGGACTGTAGGCCTCCTGGGAAGATCTCATAAAATGAACCTACCGCAGGCCAGCAGAGTCATGGGGAAGATGCTAACAGGTGGGGCATCTCAGTTAACTAGTTGTTAAGAAGAACAAAACTGGGCATCTCTGAATGTCACATCCAGACACTGAAACTCTCCAGGTCCCGTATCTTGCTTCCTTCCACCCGTGTGGAATTCCAGCAATAACATCAATCGAGCCATAGACCACAAGGCACAGCCTCCACTGACTTTCCTCTGACTAGCATTGACTGTTCTTCCTGGGTGGACTTGCCAAGTCTATATCACGACTCAGTTTGAAACCCTTTCCATTGCACTGTGCCTTAAAAGCAAGTCATTCTCCCAAAGATTTTGTCCAATGCCCTTCAGGTCTGTGGCTACAGGGGTTTGTGGAGAAACTGACCCACCCCAGAAGCTAAGCACTGACCAGTTGTGGGTCAGGAGGCAGTGCTGGCTATTTCCCACAGGACACAGGATGGGAATTGGAAAGACGGTTTTGAGGGTAGGGTAGGGATGTTGTTAGCCACCCCACCCTGAAGGAAGGAAGAAATACTAGGGTCTCCCAGCTTGGAGAAGAACAGCACCGTGTGAGTGGGCCCTGAGATGGATCCTGAAATTCCAGGAGATGATGACAACAATGACACCAGCTGAGGTTGGCCTGTGCCAGATGGTGCTAAGAGCTTTCACTTCACTATCTCAGTTAACCCTCAAGACAACCCCATGAGGTAGGTACTGGTCACCATTCCCTCCCATCTGTCCTCCATGGAGGGTATGATGGAGGAGCCAGCACCATAAATGGAGCAGCTATTAAGAAGTTGAGCAGCATGGGGTAGAACCA
This sequence comes from Cephalophus harveyi, assembly GCA_006410635.1. Lineage (NCBI taxonomy): Eukaryota > Metazoa > Chordata > Mammalia > Artiodactyla > Bovidae > Cephalophus > Cephalophus harveyi. Next base: position 15,136 of record SJYT01034753.1, on the reverse strand, counting down.
CAAGCCACTCTGCCACGTGTCTATATCAGAGAGATCTGACCTGTTGTTTGAGGCGTCCACCATGTGTTTCTACCTCACCTGCAACTCGATAGGCAGGAAGGACTCTGGGCTCACACTTTGACCAAATGACTGTGAGTTGTATTCTCTGATCAGACTCCATGAAGTCAGGGACTGTTGTTTGTTGTTCAGTTGTTCAGTTGTGTCCGACTCTTTACAGTGCCATGAACTGTCACCCACCAGGTGCCTCTGTCCACGGGATTTCCCAGGCAAGAATACTGGAGTGAGTTGCCATTTTCTTTTCCAGGGGATCTTCCTGACCCAGGGATTGAACCCGGGTCTCCTGCTTGGCAAGCAGATTCTTTACCACTGAGCCACCAGGGAGGCCCAAAGTCAGGGATACTGTGTCTCTAAACAACTTCCTGAAGTATTAGAGAGACCCAGCACACATTCTGCAGGGGCTGGCTTCCTGGGCACTCAGCCACATAACCTGAATCACTTGACACCAACTGCTCCAGGAATATACATTTTTTTTTCTGTTAGAAAACAAAAGCCCTAATGATAATTTCTCTGCCAGTGACAGAGTCTACACCGCAGGACCCCTGATGCGTCTTAAGCAGATTCCTTAGCCTGAGATGTGGATTCTTGTTCTAGTGATTTACTTGGGTGTCTGTGTATGGCGGGGGTGGCGGGGCGAGGTGAAGGGGGTGGGGGCAGAGTACAGGATGCAAAATAAGACAGGGGTAAGAAAGGAGGGTGTGGTCTTGGCTAGAGTCTGACCTTGCCGTGAAACTCTGGGACATCCCTAGGTTAGTCCACTTTGAGGCAGGATACACTAGAGGAGGCTGTCTCTTATACACATCTGGTGGCGGGGCGAGGTGAAGGGGGTGGGGGCAGAGTACAGGATGCAAAATAAGACAGGGGTAAGAAAGGAGGGTGTGGTCTTGGCTAGAGTCTGACCTTGCCGTGAAACTCTGGGACATCCCTAGGTTAGTCCACTTTGAGGCAGGACCAGGCTCATCAGTCAGGGGCTAAGAACTGGGAAAGGGTTTGGGAGGGGGCATCACATCCCAGGTTGGGTGGCTTCCATTTGACTCATGGAATTGTAGCAGGAGGTGATTCCCACAGCAAGGGGATCTGTGCAGGGTGCCAGTGGCGCCCATTACTGGCTGGTTTTATTGGCACCCCTCACCCCAGGCTACTGTGGATTAGCTCAACCCATGACCAAGCAGAATTGTTTCCCCATAGGTGATCAGGGGGTGTCAGAGAGGACCCTGGGTTTGTCTACCACTTGGCTGTAGTGAGAATTCTCAAGGGGGTTTGGTGGAACCAAAGCAGTTTAGTGAAATAAAGGTGTTTAATTTGGTTAGAAACATCAGCTCGTTGAAACCACAGGGATGTGTCCCATATGGGGTCTGGGTGTACCATTCAAATAATTAAAAAGCCAGCAGCCAGAGCAGCCAACCAGACCTTACCACAGCCCAGGTGTCTGTATAATCATGTCCTGCTGTTACTCTACCATGTAGGCATGTGCTGCAAGTCCCAGGGAAACGGTCTTTCATCTTCATGTGGGGTATGTCCCCGAGGCTGAGTAGGTGGTAGCGGCTACCTTGAGCTGCCCTTTGGAAATAATAGGAAAGAGCCATCTCTGAACCACACTAGTTCTGAGGTCAGAGGACAGTTCCTCAGGGGTTTCAGGACCTCTAGTGTCAGTAGGAGTTATTGATGTTTAGTCACTAAGTTGTGTCCAACTCTTTGAGACCCCACTGACTGTACCCCACCAGGCTCCTCTGTCCATGGGATTTCCCAGGCAAGAATACTGGAGTGGGTTGCCATTGCCTTCTCCAGGGGATCTTCCCAAACCAGGGATTAAACCCAGGTCTCCTGCATTGGCAGGTGGATTCTTTACCACTGAGCCACGTGGGAAGCCCTCAGTAGGGGATGTCTCTTAAAAAAAAAAAAAAAAAGTCAGACCCAAAATGGAGTCAATTATCCCTAGGACAGCAAACCAAGACTCTATTATAGAGTCAGCCACTCCCAAGAACACAATCTTTAACCAATCTGGAATTACCTGGTCAGCACAATGAGGTCACCTGCATGACATAATCCCCTTTCCTCCCAAAGGAAGGTGACCTTGCCTGAAATAATCCTTTTTTTCCTCTGACTTTATTGTCCCACCTACTTCTTTCCTTTAAAAACCTTCCACTTTGGGGTTCCCTCATGATCTCCCAATTAAGAGTCTGCCTTGCAATGCAAAGGAAACCGGTTTGATCCCTGGTCCAAGAAGATCCCATATGCTGTGGGGCAACTAACCAGTGCGCCACAACTACTGAACCTGTGCTCTAGAGCCCAGAAGCCACAATTATTGAGCCCCCAGAGCCTGTGTTCTGCAACAAGAAAAACCACGGCAATATGAAGTCTGTGCACTGTAACGAAGAGTAGTCCCTGCTCACTGCAACTAGAGAAAGATCACACAAAGCAATGATGACTCAGCTTAGCCAAAATTAAATTTAAAGAATGAGATCGCCTTCCTGAGTGTGAATAGCTCACGGGTACTGACAACATCAAGGTACAAAATTGGGACCCAGACTCTGCCCCATGCAACACTGTTGATCTGCCAGTAACCAGAATCCACTTTCAACATAATCCAAGGGACGAGAGACAGAATCAGATCAGGAAATAGAAGTTACTCTCAGAAGAAACTGTATGAGCTAGCTAATGTGCATCCTTAGTTGCTTCAGTTGTGTCATACTCTTTGCGACTGTAGCCCACTAGGCTCCTCTGTCCATGGGATTCTCCTGGCAAGAATACGGGAACGGGTTGCCATGCCCTCCTCCAGGCAATCTCCCCGATCCAGGGACTGAACCCACGTCTCCTGCACTGCAGGCAGGTTCTTTACCACTGCATCACCAGGAAAGCCCTATGAGCTAGCTAATATACCTTGTCAAAAAACAGAGGGGAAATTTATGGAAACTTTAAGGCTGTTTGACCAAGATAGTACAACACAGTTTGTTGATTCAGGTTTTGTTTACTGATGTGTTCTCACTCACCAGAGATTCTGGAGAAGCTCAAACAGCCACAGTTCTTACCACGTGGAGTGGATATGCTGACCCATGCTAAATTCTAACAGAAGGCCAAAAAGCCAAGAAAGGCAGCAACTCACAGATTTCAGGAAACAAGAGGGCTTTATTGGGTCTCTGGCAAGCATCCAGCCCAGCTACACTCTCACTGTTCTCTGACAGGACCCACAAGATGGTCTCACTCTGTCGTGAGAAACTGGCGAGGGAGGCTCTGCTGGCATTTCTCTCTGGGCCTGGAATGCTGGTTGGAAGAGGCCTTGTGAAAATGAACTCCCTGATCTCAGCAGCAGAGATAGATAAATAGAAGGAACACAGTAGAGGAGTCAGCATGATAGACATGGGCATAGAAACCAGACCCCTAGCTATGGTTAATCAATCATGGGGCCCCAGGAATGAAAAAGACCAGACAGTGCCTAAGATATCACCCAGTCATGACCATAACTAAAGACTTCCGGTTGGGCAGAGGCCTGTCTCAAACTGCCAAGGCAGAGTCAAAATCTCCCACTTAATTTCCAGATTTTCAATGGAGAGGAAGTCAAATATCTTTGAAGAAAAGCCTTATTTTGCATATTATGAACCTTCCTTGCAGCCTTCCCCCAAAGGGATCTATGTTCAATTATTTGGGAATGGAAAGGAAAAGAAAATACTCAGACCCGGGGAGGGGGTTCTATAGGACACTGGCTTCAAGCTAAGTCCAATGTCTGGGGACAACAGAAAAGCGTGTGGTCTGCCCATCCAAGGAGATATTTAACAGACTAAATTTTGAGCCACAGTAGACTTGGTAGAAATTCAAAGCCAATGAAGGGTTAGTTATTTTGAGCGTACAGTTGAAATGGATATACTCTGAAACAGGTATAACCCCAATGGCCCTGATGAGTGGGATGAGAATGACTACAGTAGGGTAGGACAAGCACAACTGGCTACAGTAGGATAGGATGAGCACAAGCCATCAGATTCCCCTCACTACCGAAATGGTAAAAGTGAAACCATTTTCGTGCAGGAACTATAGGTATCAGTGTTACTATCAGATTGGCGGGCTAAGTCATAATGACTCCTACCACAGCCCAGCTTGGCCAGTGCAAAACACCAGGTCTTTGGCTCATTGTAAACTTTAAAATGTGGTGACTCCGATGGCAGGTGCTCTTCCAGAAATGGTCTTCTTGCTAAAGGAAATTCACCCACCTCTTGGCATTTGGTATGAACCCTTTGATCTAGCGAAATCATTTTTTCCCCTCCATTTTGATGAGCAAAGAACATCAGAAGCAATCCATCTTCAGGTGGCAGGGCTGCAGGACTCCATTGCTGTCCTGCTTAAAGGTATGTAATATCTTAGTTGTACAGCTCCGTGCCACAACCTGTCTCATGGGGACCTTGACCTCAGCACTTCAATGTTCCATCATGTTGATAGGACCTGGAGATCAGCAGTTTCCCTAGATGCTTTGTTAAGACATATGTATGAGTCAGAGGTGGGAGATAAAGCATGTGGAAATGCAAACTTTTCCTCTGATAAGGTTCCTGGGAATCAAGTGATCCATTGAGGTCAGAATAGTTCATTAATGTAGAAGAAATTTCTGCATTGTGAATTCCTTACCACTAAGGCCCAATTTCAGGCAAAAATGTCAGGTGGGAGCATCTTCTTGCTCTAACCCACTTACTGACTGACCCAGAAAACTGCCAGCTTTGGGCTGGGCCCAGAGCAAGGAAAGCCTCTTGAGCAGGACAAGTCTTTAGCACACAATTCTGCCACCAGGCTGCCTGTGGCAGACCCAGGGTCCTTGAGGGATTTATCTGTGGCATACTGGGGAGCTACATGGCAGCCTCGGCAGAGCAGAGTGCTGTGTGTAGCTTTTGGAAAGGCTTGATTTGGAAAATGGGGCAGGAGAACCCAGAGTGTGGAACCAAGAGATACTCTGGCCAACAAGTAACTATTAGCCTGTTGAGACACAGCCCTCTGACTTGTCACTGGGCTCTGGGGCAGTCTAGGGCTTGGCTACAGCATACTAGGTGGCCATTCTGGCCTTCAGGAAAAGGGGCTGTCAGACCCACCCTGCCACAGACAGCTGTGGCCACCATCACTAGTCAGACACACCAGGACAGGGTTCTCAAGGCACAGGCAAGCGTGTGTGTGTTGGGGGGGGTGGGGTGTCTCTCTCACTCTCTCCCACGATGCCTCCTCCTGACTTATGGCTGAATTCATTTCAGTCTATATCTACACTATGGCTTTAATGAGGTGGGAACCCATCTTGACCATTATGGGCCCTTCTGGATTTGGTTTGCTCTCCTGACCTGTGACACCTCTCCCATCAAAATCCACAGGATTATTGAGTGTTCTAAATCTTCAGAGAAGGCACTTCATAGCAAAGTGATAGGTTGACACCTATGGCATCTGCTCATCTTGTCAGGATCCCAGAAGTCTAGAAGCAGTTAGCTTGAAAATACAATGAAATAGTTTGCTGAAAACTCAGATGTGGCATCAGCTGAAAACAATACCTTGCGAAACTGGGTAAGGCCTGCAAGATGGAGCATAAGCTCCAAACCTGCAACCTGTTCATGGTGCTATTTCTCCTACAGGTTGAAGCGTGAAGAGGGGTGTTATTACTACATCTCAAAGCTCTTCTCATACCTGAGGTTTAGGATGTGACTGGTGTAGAGGTTTTAGTCCCCAAGGAAACATCTTCAAAAATTCATAGTAATGATTCAAGTGAATTAAAGGCCTAGGCATCTGGCTGTCTCAGGTTTTTTGTACCTCTGAGCAACACATAACTAGGATAGGAGTGTATCTGGAATATGAGTATACATAAAGACTATGTGTAGGAGTAGCTAGGATGATTAACCTATTGAGGGAAAATAAGATCTCGGCTATTTAAAAGGGGGCAGGGTACAGATGGACGTGGGGTGTTTTCTAAAGTGCTTCCTGGTTCTCCATATCCAGTGGCTAATGTTTGCCACAGGCAGGACCACTAAGGAACTGGACTTTGGGACTGAAGATCCAAAAAAACCCTAGTCATAAATACTAGTTCTCATGACCAGTTATGGAAGTGTGCTGTAGCCTTTACTCACACCTCCCTTCTTGTTGGGTTATATTCCTTCCACAGGTTGCAGAATTTCAAGATGAGATTATGATAAAAGAGGGAAGAGTATAATTTGTGACACTGGACTTCAGAGAATGGCAGCCCTGGTCACTACCCCTGGACTTGGTCATTGGCTTTGACCTTGAATGGTCTCCCCAAGCAGAAAGTAATTTGCTTTTGGTCACATGTGAGAGTCATAATATATCGTATGGGAAGAAGGATGTGTTTTTGTGTGTCAGCATTTCTCCAGTGATTGCCTACCAAGCCCGTCTCAACCTCCACCCTTCTTCTGGTGAGAATCCCCATTCTTTGGAAAACTGCCTCTCCCCTACTCCACATTGCCCTGAGTTCTGGGACAGGAATTTGAATCTTGAGTGGAAGGAGACCCACTGGAGCCAATGGCAGCAGCTCCTGGGAGGCAAGCTCCAGAGCTACGACGGCTCCTGCCTTTCTAGGTCCTGTGAACTATCCCACACCCTTCCCATGAGTCCCTGTTCCTTGTTTAGATTGGTCCAAGTCCGTTTCTGTTACTCAAAACCTGAGAAACATAATGGCCAGTGTCTCTTTTGAGACCACCTCATACCGGTGGTCAGCTCAGGGTCTGGCATAAAGGAAGTCTGTTCAGTATGTCTGAATGAATGGGTGGGTGAACAAACAAATCAACAACATTCAGCTCTCAGTTCACCAAGGCAGTCTGGATATGCAGGCTGGGAGAGTTGGGGGCACATTGGGGCAAGAGGAGAAAGTGTGGAGAGTCACCTGAGCACAAGAGGAGGTAGAGAAGTCAGAAACGTCTAGTGGAGGGGGGAAATATGGGGCAAAGAAAGGCCTGGGCAGTCGGGTGGGGCTGGGGCTGAGAAACCTCTGCAGCTGGGAAAGCTGGAGATAGTCCGTGAGTAACTGAAGGGACGACGGCACAGGTCATCCCTTCGGCTGGTCTTGCTGCAGTGGAGGCAGTCGGAGACACTGGGCGTCTCCCCAGCTCTACTCTTCTTTCCTGGGTTCCTTTCTTTGCGTTCCTCTTCCAAATGAAGGAGCAGTTCCACAGGCCTAAGCACCCTCATGCTCAGGGACCCAAGTCATCTTCCCAGTGGTACAAGAAGCACAGACTGTCTGGCTATGGCCATGGAAGGCTGAGGCTGTCAATCTAGGAGCCAAACCATGAATCTATCTTTCCAATGGGTCCAGGGACTGGAGGATGTCCTCAGAAAACCCTGCCTGGGGAGGAGGGGACCCTGACCCCGTACACCTACAACCACACTAGAGGAGGTGAGCTGGATGCACAGTGGCTGCCTTTATTGCATTCCAAGGGGACTGGGCTAGCTCTAGACTCCCCCGTCCCAGGCCTCAAGAAGGGTTCTCAGGAAAGACTCAGGGTGCTGGGCTGAGGACCACAACTCCCCAGGAGCCCGTCCTGAGGCCCAGAGCTGGAGGCCCAGGATTGAGAGCTGAAGGTAGGAGGCAGCGGTCCTAATCCCCAGAGAGACACGCTTGTCCACCCCACGCGGGGATGGGCTGCATTCTTCCCAGCACTCCCGCGTGTACTCCCTCTGGAGAAGAGTCCAGCCCTCTGTCCCTGGTCAAGAGGGCAGTGTGGAATTCACTGTGACCCCCTCTCCTTTCAGTAAGGAGCACAAGGTCTCACAAAGTCGACGCCTTCCCTCTGGCCACAGCAGCTGGTGCAACCCTCACCTCACGGCACAGGGCCTGGGAGGAGGGGACAGGTGTACTGGGGGTGGCGGCTGAGAGGCCAGAGGGTGTGCTCCTTTCCGAGGTGTGGTGGTAGGGTGGGGGTCAGCTAGGAAGCCCTCGGGTAGGGGGACAGTCAGTGAAAGGCAGACACAGGCTGCAATCGGGCTCAAAGCCAGGGATGGGGGATAGGGAGCAAGGGGGCAGGGAAGGCAGGGGAGTGAGTGCCTGAGCAACAGGGAAAGGCTGAGCATGAACACGCATCACCAAAGACCACTGCACAAAGAGGGGACAGGCCCTGGAAGGGCCCTGAGCCCCATTCGGGCTCAGGGACAGGTTAGTGGCAAGATAAGCTGGGATAAATGAGGCAAAATGGCTGAAGGAAAAGACCCTGAGAGTCACCAGGCCAGACAGAGCAGAGGAAGTCTGGAGCCCTGAGGGCAGGGAGAGATCAGAGCCAAGTGAAGGGAGAAGGGAGATGCTGTCCCACATGCCCCAGAGCATGACGTTAGTGGCAGGGTCTGGGCAGGACACTGGCTGCAGATCATGCAGAGGACTCAGGGCAGCCCCAGCAGTGGCCAGTGTAAACTTCAAGGACAGCCAGGCTGCCAGGCACTTGGACGTGGGACCTGGGAGCCCTGGTGACAATGGCACCAGGAGAGCCCACAGGACTGGGTGCCACACGCCCAGTGTCTGATGAGGAGCTGAGTGAGGAGCGGCTCCTTGGAAAGGCCCTGAGTAGAGCCTCCTGCGGCACACCTGCTCCAGTTGGTTCTGTACTGGGAATATCTCTGGAGGTTTGAGCTGCTTCCTTGTTGGTCTGCTGCTGGATGGAGGCCCCCAGCCTCCTGTGGGGGCTACCGCATGCCCTGGGCCTTGGAGCCCCCCTCTTGGATGGGAGGCTGTCCCAATAACTGGGTGGCGACCACCTCTGAGGCCTGAGGGGTGGCTTTGGAGCCCGAGGCACTCTTCCGGGTGCCCTGGGGACTCGGGGGGCCTTTCTTCTGGGGCTGAGGACTCAGCTGGGGGCCCTTCCTGCCGGCAGATGGACTCTTGGAGCCTTTGGCCTTGGCTTGGGGGTGGGTGGCCTCTGGGCCCTTGAGGGGTTTTAGCCCCAGCATCTCACAGAAGGTGTTGCACTGGTGGGAGGAGGCGAACTGGTCCAGCAGGGTGGGGAAACAGCTCTCCTTGAGGCCTTGGTACCTGTGGCAGGACACAAAAGCTGAGTGGGGTCCCACCCAGAGAGACAGTCCTCAGAGCAGACCGTGGGGTAGCCATGGCATGGTGTCATGCCCAAGGTACCTCTTACCTTACCTCAGGGTGCTGGGGAGTCCACCTCAACTGGCAGCACCCAAAACCTCACTAATCTGAGGCCTCATTTGGCCATGGCCCACGGAACTCATCACGTGGCATATCGCTTGGTGTGAGGAGGCTCTGCTTTATCAACATAAATTAGTGCAGACTCCAGGTCCCCACTCCACTCACAGGCCCTGTTTATCTGCCCCCCGATGAACCTCCATAAGGTTTCTATGTGAGAAAGCAGAGGAGCAGGTTCACTGCAACCCCAGAACGCCAGGTGGTCCTTTGTGGGTGGCAAGAGCTGCTGGTCAAGATCTAGGGTCAGGGACGCAGCAGGTGAGAAGCAGAGGACCCTGAGACATTAGGACATGGCCTTGGGCACAACTGGAGCTATTGAGTCACAAGGTCCAGCACCTTGGGGATGGAGAACCAGAAGAACTTTGACATTTTACACCCCAAACAGCCTCTCAGAGGGCATTCTGTCGCAAAGAAGCACTCACCCTCGCATTTTGGTAGCAATCTGCACATCGGTCATTTTCCAGTTAACCCCTGAAAATAGAAAGACAGAGAGTACTGGGAGCTGGTAGTAGCCTGGGGCAGTTCTAGGGCCCCCAGGTCTCCAAGATGCGTATCATTTTAGATGGGAATAAGCCAAGCTCTAGGCATATCTTTGGGTTCCCTCTCACTGGGCATCACCCGGCCTGTCTCAGGGGCAGTATGGGTATATTTGTATTATGAGTAGTAGTAATAACAGTTCCATTTTCACAGGTGAGGAAATTAAGTAACTTCAGCAGAGTCAGTCATTCATTCATTTACTAACTGGGCACGGTCTGTGTATAATGACCACTGTGAATTAAAGTATCATTCCTAGACCCACAAGTCTTCCAGCTAAGCTATTCTGTCTCTACTGGGTGAGATTAGGTCATCCTAAACTGGGCAAGTCTCTGGCTTTAAGCTAAAACTTTCTCCTCCTCCTTAACAGATTAGCCCATCTGGACAGAGAGAGAGAAGTAGAAATGGAAAGGTATACCAGGGCTGGACTGGCAGAAGTGTAGCATGGATAAGACCAGCTTCCACATGCTCATCAAGGCAGCAAGCAAGCACTCCAAGCAGCCAGACGGGCTCCAAGGTTAAGAGAGCCTTGAAGGACAGAGTTGGGCAAACAGTGATGGAGGAAACACATCCCACCCTGGCCAGGCTACCCCAGCACCTTAACATTGCGCGTCAGGCCTGTGACTGCCCTTCCCTGTTTGCACTCTGTCCAGCTGCCTTCCTCCAGGAACCAAGCTCACTAACAGGCCTGAGTCCAGCAGATGACAGAGCAGCACAGATGTGGGCTTGAAATCAGGCAGATCTGGACTTCCATTTTGGCTCTGTCGCTTTGGAGCCGTGTGTGCTCGGCCAGTCACTTCCTATCTCTAAACCTCGACAGTAAACCCAGTGATCATGCTGCCCATCTTGTAGGGGAATTAAGAGATCACGGTATGTGTCAGACCCTAACTTAGTGTCTGAAGCACAGCAGTTATGCAATAAATATTCATTTCTTTGTCTTTTCTCTTTCAGCATTTTTCACATTCCATTTTGCATGATAATACTCATGATCCCTCACTTGCACAGAACTCTGGTTTGCAGAGGGCATTCCCAAATACAGTCTCATGGAATCTTCATAATAGGTCTGAGAGAGAGGCAGGGAGGATACTATTATTCCTAGAGAGGGAAAGGAAATGGAAGCTCAGAGGGATGAAAGACGTAATCTGTCTGAGCTTCTTTTCTTCTCTGTAAAACAGAGACCCAGCTAGAAAATAAGAGGCCTGGGCTTGAATTTTTTTTTTTCTTTTTTTAAGGCTGGACTTTCTTTGATTTCCAAGTCCTTCTACTATATTATGTTATTATCCCATTGTAGAAATTGGTATATTTATCATAAATTCTTGAGGACAATGGCTATTCCTAATTCACATTTTTATCTTCTCAATACTTAGTAATGTTAGATGGAAAAAAGGAAGGAAAGAAGGGAAGGAGAAATTTATGAGTTAACAAATGGAGTGAATAACAGTTTAATGTGTTACTAGCTTGCCCTTCAACATCTAGAGTTACATATAAATATTTATTGTACAGCTTACCCCCAATGCTAAGCACACTTAAAGTCAGTTTTCTATCTCTGGCCCTGGTTTTCTCACTTATTTACATCAGGGATAAAATGCAATAATGTGTGACATCCCCAGCATCCTCCAATGTGTGTAGACAGAACTGTATCTTTTCCTCTCTTCTGCCAGGTCTGGTTAAAGAGTGTAAGCCTGCAGAGGAGAAGTCCAAGAAATAAGGAGAATTCACGCTTGCTGGCCTCCCTTTTTTGGGAAGAATCTGAATAATGGGAAAAATAGAAATAGACTAAAGAGAAGTATGAGAGACTAAGTTTGCTTGCTGCTGCTACTGCTAAGTCGCTTCAGTCATGTCCGACTCTGTGCGACCCCATAGACGGCAGCCCACCAGGTTCCCCCGTCCCTGGGATTCTCCAGGCAAGAACACTGGAGTGGGTTGCCATTTCCTTCTCCAATGCGTGAAAGTGAAGTTGCTCAGTCGTGTCTGACTCAGCGACCCCATGGACTGCAGCCTACCAGGCTCCTCCGTCCATGGGATTTTCCAGGCAAAAGTACTGGAGTGGGGTGCCATTGCCTTCTCCGAAGTTTGCTTACATAATATTAATAATAAACTACCAAAGACTGCTCAGTCGGTAAAGAATCCGCCTGCAATGTGGGAGACCTGGGTTTGATCCCTGGGTTGGGAAGATCCCCTGGAGAAAGGAAAGACTACCCATACCAGTATTCTGGCCTAGAGAATTCCATGGGCTGTATAGTCCATAGGGTTGCAAAGAGTAAGACATGACTGAGCGACTTTCACTTTCACACTTACCAAAGACTGAGGGGGGAACAGAGAAGGAGGAGACAAGGGGAGAAGAGAGTTTAGGAAGTGCAAGGGGAGAAGAGAGTTTAGGAAGTTGGAGAGGAAGAAAGTTCAGAGCAGAACTGCAGGGAAGGAGGGTGATTTTGAAAACATGGTCATGCAGCTTGAATTAGAGCCCATGAAATAGTCTTTGAAATAATATATTTTTTAAGTGGAGCCTGGAGTATACTCCTTAAAACACAACTGCAGTAAGAGACTAGGCTCCATGAGGGTCTGGTATGTACTAGGGTTGCACACGTGGTTTCTGTCCAGTGCACTTTAAAAGGTTACTGTGAAAGCAGAGGAGAACACATGCGGAAGTGTGCTGCACACCAGTGCCCTGCCCTCCGCATGCTCTCCTGCACATGCACACACCCACCTCACACCCTCATACCTGCCAAGTCTGTGACAAGGAAGCTGCCGTTCGTCCACAGATAGAGCCAGTGCTGGAAGGTCTGGCATTTCCACACGGCCTCAGAGCTGCTAGGCGCTGCAGGAGCCACAGCGCAGCCCCAGTCCCGGGAGCAGTAGGACTCTAGGGGCTGGCCCAGGTCCTCCTCCAGGGTGGCATAGGGGATGTTGTTGGCAGGCCGGTAGATCAGATACAGTGGGATGATCCTAAACACAGTGCCACCCCGCAGTGAGCAGGACAGACTGTGCCCCAAGAGCGCCTCCCTCCACCTCAACTCCACAGTCTCGGAGACAAAAGGAACACCGTTCCAAAAAGGGAACTCAGCTCTGAGCCTGAAGGGCAGCAAGGACAGGAGTTCCCCACTGGCTTCAGGGTCCTGTCCATCCTCTGAGGTCACTGGGATGAGAGCTGAACCCTGCTCTGGCCCCAGGAGGCCTCTGTGCCTGAGTGAGGGGCTGAGACCCCTAAGTGACAAACAGAAAGGAATACCTCTGAGAGGATTCAGCCAGACTTTGTCCACGCCCACTAGACCCTGGATGGTTTAGCTCTCCCTTCAGAGAGGCCCAGAACCTGCCATGCCTAACTCCCACAATCAGCAAAAACTGGGAGAAAGGGTAGGGAATTCGGGTGGGTGAGAGGAGACTGGAGACCAGAGCAGAAGCTTTTCTAAAGTGGGCCATGAATCTTGAGGTCTTTGTTTCTAGATTCTGTGGAACCATTGAGCTGAGCATGGGGCTAGCTGGGGGCTCATTTGCACAGGATCATTACTCAGGGGGTCCCCAGGAGGCTGTGAATCATGGCTCTGTGCAGAAGCTCATGTCAGACTGCATGGCCCCCTCCCTGTGCACTTACTCAGGCACCTCTCCAAAGCCAGGAGCAGCCCGGGCTTCAGCCGCAAAGATTTTGCAGTACTCCCGGCTCATGTTCTGGATCTTGCACCCCTGTAGATTGAAGAGAACCAACTCTGGTCAGCACGGAAGCACCCCTGCTCTCGGTCACGCCCTGCTCTAAGTGGGAGGCTGTCTGCTAGAGGCTGCAGGGAGGATCCCAGCCCTGGGGAGGGTGGGGTTCACACCTACCCGCCTCCCTCATCTGCACCTCATTTTTCTCATTTGTAAAACAAGAGGCTTTGGACATGTTTTCAAAGTGGTTTCCAAACTGTGTTTGCTGGAGCCCAAGTGATAGGTGGCTGTGCCCCAGAGGCCACGCTGCAGAAAGTGGGGCACCCGCCCCACCCAGTCACCCCCTGTCCCCTCACAAATAAGGCTTCTCTGTGCAAGATACAGTTGAGGGAAGTGCAAGATACAGTTGCTGAAAAATATAGTTTGAAGACTATGGTCCCAAAGATGTAGCCTGGACTACATCTCAGGCTCTCATCAAGGTAAAGCAGAGACTGAGATGGCATCCACCTCCATATGGGGCTTCCCAACAGGACCAGGCTGGGAAGGGGAGGGATGAGAGGGTGGAAGCAGGGCAGAGGCATGGGACAGTACCTGGATGGTGACATCATAGTTTCTGCCCAGGAGAGAAGTCTCGCTGCTGGGCCCGAACACAAGCAGGCTGGACACCTTGATGATGCATGTGCGGCCTGACTCGAAGATGGGTTCCAGACCGTAGATGACCTTGGCCTGGGAGGCCTTCCTCAGGCTGCAACCGTGTCCACCCCCTCGAAGTTCCTCACTCACCAGGCGCCCAAAGAGCTTGTCCCCCCAGCAGCCAGAGTCAGCCAGACCCTTAGCAAACACCATGGGGGTCATCTCAATCTCTTCTCCAACTGGAAGGAACAGGAAAAATGTGAAAAAACTAGAAACTCCCCCTCAGGACATATCTGGCTATCCAGGGGTTAAGATTATGCTTCCAATGCAGGGGGCGTGGGTTCAATCCCTGGTCAGGGAACTAAGATCCCACATGCTGCAGGGAGCGGTCAAACAAATACATAAATACACATTATAGAAACTCCCCCTGACTGATGCAGAGTCCACAAGGCAGGAAAAGCCTGGAACTGGTACACTCACTCTGTCCATTACTGCTCTTTGGGGGTGCACTGTGGGGTCCATACTGGACTGTGAGCTCCTGAGGGCAGACCCTGTAGTTATGCAACCCTCGGTCATTCAACAGTGCTTGTGTGTGAGAAAGTGAGGGCTCAGCCTCTGTCTGTGGAAGGCAGGGGTTTTATGAGGAAGCAGCAATCAATACAGACTATCAGGATTAGTTTGTTTTAGAATTTGGTGTTTTGATCAAGTGACTAAGTGATTCCATCTCAAACAACATGTTTGACTGAAAAAAAAGTTTGAGACCAATCCAATAGCAGTGAGTACTCCTAGTGCTCAAATTGTGATCACTAAATACCATTTTCCACTAAAGTGAAAGTGAAAGTTGCTCAGCTGTGTCGGACTCTGCAGCCCCTTGGACTATACAGTCCATGGAATTCTCCAGGCCAGAGTACTGAAGTGGGTAGTCTTTCGCTTCTCAAGGGAATCTTCCCAATCTAGGAATCAAACCGGGGTCTCCTGTATTGCAGGCAGATTCTTTACCAACTGAGCTATGAGGGAAGCCTACGTTCCACTAAAAGGAACCAGAACTCCCTGAACAAATGGCAGGAAGTGTCTTGGATTGACCAGAAACATCTATGGATCAGAAAGTAAGTG
>SJYT01034740.1:291098-303515 GCA_006410635.1 Cephalophus harveyi | reverse complement strand
ACCAGGCTCCTCTGTCCATGGGATTTTCCAGGCAAGAGTACTGGAGTGGGGTGCCATTGCCTTCTCCTGAGCAACTAACAACACTGAAAAATTTCTTTCATTTCTTGTACAAATTCCGAGAAGAGAAATTTCAGCCTCAAAGATGTATTTTAAACATTTTGTAATGCGTGGTTATTGCTGAATATTCCCGCTAGAAAAAAATGAACCAACTAATACTCTTATCAACAGTTTACGAGAATGACTTTTTCCCAATTCCTTCATCATTAGCAGAACCTTTTATCTCTGATATTGTGACAAGTAAAAACAAACAAAAACAAGGGGTCTTTTGTTATTTTATATTTCTCATGTTTTCAGGCTTTTTAATCATATAATTTACTCATTAAAAAAAATATTTCTTTTTGATATGTAAGAAGCCTATGTAGTTAATAGTGATATTAACTAACCCCTTTTCCTATGTGCATGCTGTTGCTTCATTCATGTCTGGCTTTTGCAACCCTATGACCTGTAGCTTGCCAGGCTCCTCCATCCATGGGATTCTCCAGGCAAGAATACTGGAGTGGGTTGCCATGCCCTCTTGCAGGGGATCTTTTTAACCTAGAGATTGAATCCGTGTCTCTTATAGTATATTCAAAAGTAGAGACATTACTTTGCCGACTAAGGTCCATCTAGTCAAGGCTATGGTTTTTCTTGTAGTCATGTATGGATGTGAGAGTTGGACTGTGAAGAAGGCTGAGCGCCAAAGAATTGATGCTTTTGAGCAGTGGTGTTGGAGAAGTCTCTTGAGAGTCCCTTGGACTGTAAGGAGATCCAAACAGTCCATTCTGAAGGAGATCAGCCCTGGGATTTCTTTGGAAGGAATGATGCTAAAGCTGAAACTCCAGTACTTTGGCCACCTCATGAGAAGAGTTGACTCATTGGAAAAGACTCTGATGTTGGGAGGGATTGGGGGCAGGAGGAGAAGGGGACGACCGAGGATGAGATGGCTGGATGGCATCACTGACTGATGGACGTGAGTCTGAGTGAACTCCGGGAGATGGTGATGAACAGGGAGGCCTGGCGTGCTGCGATTCATGGGGTCGCAAAGAGTCGGACACGACTGAGCGACTGAACTGAACAGAGTTCCCCTTCCCACTGTTGGGAAGAGACTTGTTAACCAAGATGGGAGCTCAAATTCATTTCCTCCCAGGAGAAACTAAAATACTTGATCAGGCGGGCAGGCCGATTCAAGTACTGACAATTCAATTAGAAGATGAATATCGGCTGCACCAAAAACCGACCCTTCCCCAAACGGACATCCAGGAGTGGCTAGATGAATTCCCTGAAGCATGGGCCGAGACAGGGGGAACTGGCTTGGCTAGGCACCGCCCTCCTATATATATAGATCTCAAGCCAGGGGCCGATCCCATCCGAGTCAGACAATATCCTATGACCTTAGAGGTCCGACAGGGAATCACCCCCCATATCTGCAGGATCCTAGCCCAGAAAATCTTGAGACCCTGTCAGTCGGTGTAGAATACTCCCCTGCTCCATTAAAAAACCAGATTCTCATGACTATCAGCCAGTACAGGACCTGCAGGAGGTTAACCGCCGAGTTCTAGATATTCACCCTATGGTGCCAAACCCATACAACCTCTTGAGTTCGCTCCCGCCAGATCATCACTGGTATATGGTCCTAGATCTAAAAGACGCTTTCTTTAGCCTTTCCCTGGCGCCCAGAAGCCAGGAGCTTTTTGCCTTTGAGTGGTCAGATCCAGAGGAGGGGATCAACGGCCAGCTGACCTGGACACAACTGCCACAGGGATTTAAAAACTCTACCATCTTTGATGAGGCCCTCCATGAAGACCTGGGTGAGTTTAGACAACAGCACCCCCAACTAACCCTGTTGCAATACTTAGATGACCTCCTGATTGCAGCAAAGGACTAACAGATCTGCCTCATGGGTACCCGAGAACTATTGCAGGCCCTTGGAAAATTAGGGTACCAAGCCTCGGCCAAGAAGGCTTAAATATGCCGGCTGGAGGTCACCTACTTAGGGTACGTATTAAGGGAAGGGCAGAGGTGGCTGTCGGAGGTGCGGAAAGAGACAGTACTCAAAATACCAACCCCAGACTCTCCTCGGAAAGTGAGGGAATTCCTGGGATCGGCTGGTTTCTGTCGTCTTTGGATTCCAGGCTATGCAGAGCTGGCTAAACCTCTATATGAAGCCACTAAATGGGAAGGGCAGAGGTGGCTGTCGGAGGTGCGGAAAGAGACAGTACTCAAAATACCAACCCCAGACTCTCCTCGGAAAGTGAGGGAATTCCTGGGATCGGCTGGTTTCTGTCGTCTTTGGATTCCAGGCTATGCAGAGCTGGCTAAACCTCTACATGAAGCCACTAAAAATACTTCCACCTTCAGTTGGACTGAGCAGATGGGGGCCGCCTTCAGGGCCATCAAAGAGGCACTGCTGTCGGCCCCTGCTCTGGGGCTGCCCGACGTCACAAAGCCCTTTCTCTTGTACGTGGATGAAAAACAGGGTGTGGCAAAAGGGGTACTGATGCAACATTTGGGACCCTGGAAGCGGCCGGTGGCCTACTTGTCTAAATGCCTAGACCCCGTGGCTTCGGGCTGGCCCCCATGCCTCCGCATGATTGCGGCTGTGGCCCTAATGGTTAAAGATGCAAACAAGCTGATCCTGGGGAAGAGTCACCACCCCCCATGCCATTGAGGGCATACTGAAGCAATTTCCGGACCGGTGGATCAGCAACGCTTGGTTGACCCACTACCAGGGACTATTCTTCCTAACCCAGACAGGTGGATCAGCAACGCTCGGTTGACCCACTACCAGGGACTATTCTTCCTAACCCAGACAGGTGGATCAGCAACGCTCGGTTGACCCACTACCAGGGACTATTCTTCCTAACCCAGACAGGTGGATCAGCAACGCTCGGTTGACCCACTACCAGGGACTATTCTTCCTAACCCAGACAGGTGGATCAGCAACGCTCGGTTGACCCACTACCAGGGACTATTCTTCCTAACCCAGACAGGTGGATCAGCAACGCTCGGTTGACCCACTACCAGGGACTATTCTTCCTAACCCGGACTTGGAAGGCCCGATCCATGACTGTAGTGACATACTAGCACAGGTGCATGGGACACGAGAGGACTTGCAAGATCGCCCCCTAGCGGATGCTGAGGTCACCTGGTATACGGACGGAAGCAGTTTCATTCGAGATGGACTCAGGTATGTGGGGGTGGCCGTAACCACGGAAACCCAAATTGTGTGGGCGGAAGCATTACCTCCAGGTACATCTGCTCAAAGGGCTGAACTAATCGCCCTAACAAAAGCCTTTAAGTTGGGAAAGGACAAAAAACTTAACATTGTCACCGATAGCTGATAAGTCTTTGCAACTGCCCATATACACGGGGCCATCTACAGAGAGAGGGGACCCCTCACGGCCGAGGGTAAGACGATTAAAAACAAAGAAGAAATAAAAGCTCTCCTCTCGGCATTATGGCTTCCTAAGAAACTAGCCATAATACACTGCCCAGGGCACCAAAAGCCAGACACCCCGATCTCAAGGGGAAACAGCTTAGCAGACAGAGCAGCGGCCCAGAATACCGTGATAGAGGCCACTCTTCAGCTGCCTGACCCCGGGAGCCCTGTTCTGCCAGACTTGCCCAATTACTCACCAAGAGACTTAGACTGGATAAAAAGCCTGCCTATGGCCCAACAGCCGGCTGGGTGGTGGAGAGCAGCAGACAGCTCTCTAATCCTCCCAGAAGAGCTAGAAAAACAAGTACTTCTAAAAATGCATCGTGCCACTCACCTAGGAACTCGAAAAAATGCAAGACTTCACTGAGGTAAAACTGGGTAAATATGGATACAAATACCTGTTGGTGTGCATAGATACCTTCTCAGGGTGGTTAGAAGCTTTCCCCACCAAGAGAGAAACAGCACAGGTGGCGGGCAAAAAGCTGATTGAAGACATCTTGCCACGGTTCGGGTTTCCAGTACAGGTGGGGTCAGATAATGGGCCAGCTTTCGTGTCTCAGGGAACCCCGGGCTTTGGGGGCTAGATAGAAGCTGCACTGTGCCTATAGGCGCCAGAGCTCAGGACAAGTAGAAAGGATGAATAGGATGCTTAAAGAGACATTAACAAAACTAGTTGCTGAGACTGGCGGGGACTGGGTGGCTCTCCTCCCCTTTGCCTTATACCAGCTATGGAACTCATCCTACCAACTGGGACTCACCCCCTTTGAAATCATGTATGGGATACCTCCCCCAATAATCCCTAACCTAAAGGCAGAAATGTTAAAAGAAATAGATGACCAGAAGTTGCTTTTTTGTCTCCGATCCTTACAATACTCCCACAGGGACACATGGAAGAGGCTCAAAGCGCTATATGAATCAGGTCCTCCACCTGAACCTCACCGCTACTGGCCAGGACACTGGATGTACGGGTGCCGTCATCGCCAAGAGACCCTAGAGCCTAGGTAGAAAGGACCCTTCCTTGTCGTCTTAATGACACCAACTGCTCTCAAAGTTGACATCATCTCTGCTTGGGTCCACTACACCCACACATGGGCCCCAGTGGAAGGCCAAATTGGACAAAACTAACCCGCTCAAGCTAAAACTGCGAAGACAACAAAAGTACTCACCTTCGGGCCGTGTTTATTGAACAAGTTAATGACCTTCATTAAGAGCCACATCAACACGGTGCAGCTTATGGTGCTCAGGCCCCAATATACAGCTCTGCCAGCGGCCCCCTTAGTGGAAGAAAATATAGAGCTGGACCCATGATTGGGTCTGTCTTGGGACCTTGAGAAGGAGGGAATGAAGAACCTAAGCCACCCCAAAGACTCCATTTTAGAGTTCTGAGGAAAGAGTCTTTGGAAATCCCCTGACCTCACCCCACCACCTGCGAGCCAATCAGATCCCAGATCAGGATCTCCTGACTTTACGTTCAGGACTTATGACCTGCCCAGGAAATTCGAATTAAGCCCAGGAAATGGGAACCAATCAGAACCCACCACCTAACCCTTCCACAGAAGGTAACATTTTTCGCACAAGAATACCCTGTATAAGCAATGAAACCCAGAGTTCGTGGTTCTTCTCCTTAGCCGCTGCGTCAGTAACGGTGGCAGTCCCAGCTCGAGCTTGGTAATAAAAACTCTCTTGCTTTTGCATCGGATGCCGGCTCCCTGGTGGTCATTGGAAGATTTCGCAACTTGGGCATAACACATCAATATACTCTTTAGTTCTTCCTCACTTTTTGCTATTGAGGCAGTATTATAAACATACCTGAAGTTGTTGATATTTCTCCCAGCAATCTTTATTCTAGTTTGTCATTCACTCAGCCCAGCATTTCAAATCACACACTCTGATTATTTAAGTTAAATAATCACGGTGACAATATACAGCCATGATGTACTCCTTTCCCAATTTGGAACCACTCCATTGTTCCATGTCCACTTCTAACTGTTGCTTCTTGATCTGTATACAGTTTTCTCAGGAGGCAGGTAAAGTGGTCTAGTGTTCCCACATCATTCAGAATTTTTCACAGCTTGTTGTTATCCACACAGTGAAAGGCTTTAGTGTAGTCAATGAAGCAGAATTAGATGTTTTTCTGGAATTCCCTTGCTTTTTCTATAATCCAACGGATGTTGGCAACTTGATCTCTGGTTAATTCTTACTGATCACTTACCATTAGATGCACACTGCTCAAAATACTTTTTAATCTTCTTTAATTTCTACATTAAGACTATGGAATGGATGCTCTTATTATATTTCCATTTTACAGATAAGAAAATTGAAGAATAAAGAACTTGCCTAGAGCCAATCAGTAGGTGGCAATGAGGATTCTAGCTCAGGACTTTTCTGTTTCACCTTTAATGAATATCTAGAGTCCAAGATTCCTAGCTTAAGATGTTATCTATTATTGAAGTTGTGTCCCACCCACTCTTTGCATCCCCATGAACCTCAGCACGTATTCCCTGTCCTTCACTATCTCCTGGAGTTATTATTGATGTTCTTGATGCAGGAAGTAGATTCCCCCCCTACTCCCCAGAGTAAAGCAATAAGATATCCATTCCCTATGGGCTGAAACTCCAAGACAAGACTAGCAGGACAATTGAGAGGAGCTTGGGCTCTGCCCAGATAGGAGACCACATATGTCTCATTCCCCAAGTCAGGAGACCTCCCCAACCACATATGCACAGAAAGCCTCCTTGGAGTTAAAAAGGGGAGTGACGCTAACAGGTTCTTTACCTATTTGCCTCTTCAGTAGAATCCATCTTGACTAAGAGATGCGTGTGCATGCACGGGAGGATCATGATGTTACAGGAATGGGGACCCCTTCCAGGGCCCAAAACTGGGCTCTTGTCTAACACTCAAAAATGAATTGTCTGAGGAGACACATGTGCTGACAAACAAGAGATTTTATTGGGAAAGGGCACCCAGGTGGAGAGCAGTAGGGTAAGGGAACCCAGGAGAACATGGAATGGGGACCCCTTCCAGGGCCCGAAACTGGGCTCTTGTCTAACACTCAAAAATGAATTGTCTGAGGAGACACATGTGCTGACAAAGCAAGAGATTTTATTGGGAAAGGGCACCCAGGTGGAGAGCAGTAGGGTAAGGGAAGCCAGGAGAACTGCTCTGCCAGGTGGCTTGCAGTCTCAGGTTTTATGGTGATGGGATTAGTTTCCAGGTTGTCCTTAGCCAATCATTCTGACTCAGAGTCCTCCCTGGTGGTGCACACCTTGTTCAGCCAAGACAGATGCCAGAGAGATGGACTCTGAGAGGTGGTCAGACATGTGGTGTCTCCCTTTGACCTTTCCCAAACTCTTCTGGTTGGTGTTAGCTTATTAGTTCTGTGTTCCTTACCAGACCGCCTGTCGTAAAACAACTCTTGCAAATGGTTACTATGGTGCCTGGCCAGGGAGGGCGGTTTCAGTCAGTGTGCTTCCCCTAACAACTGCCCCGTGACAGACTTCGTACTCAAGATACTTCTTGGGAATTGGGGCAGAGGTCTCTTTCTTCTGTAACTTCTTCCTGCTGTGCATGGGCATAGGCCTGCCTAGCAGAGCAGAAGTCTCTCTCTATCAGATCTAAGTCCTAACAATGAGATATACTAAATATGGGCTCTGAAACTGGAAAATCACAATGATATGCCAGAGGAAAACTGGAAGAAACACTCCATAAAAATAATTCAAACTGCCACAAGGGTGCAACTCAGGGACTCTCCCTCTTAGTCTGCCCATGTCTAACCGCCCGTACTGTACTCTTTTCCCTCCTGCTAAATACTGTCATCATTTCACTACTTTCCATCTTTGTGGGAATTCTTGTCTGCAAAGCCAAAGGGCCAGGGCCTTGTCACTGACCACTGGTCTAGTGGCTAGGATTTGGCACTCTCACTGCTGCGACCCCACATCAGACTCTGAATAAGGAACCGAAGCCCCATTTCAAGCTGCTGGAGGCCAAGGCTGTCCAAAATCATTCTTGTTATTTATTAGCCTTATATATTTGGCATGTGAGAGAGATGTAAATATTTGTTGAGAACTGGATGAACAAATGGATGACTGCATGATAATATATAAAAATAATATCAAATAACCAAACACTTTTTGCTTCTTTAAATCTGAAGAGAACTGGATAAAGAATTATTTTCACAAATATTCTAGATATTTCCAAAGATATTCCAATCGTTAGCTTTTTTTTTGCCCCCCCCAAACCAAATCTTTACTATAGTTAATAATGGTGTAGTCTTTTATTGTGGCACTATTTTACATGTTAATAGGCTTCAATTGTTCTAAAAATCACCATTGGAAAAATATTTTTTCCAAAGTTCCAGCAATAGAAATAGTTTTTAAGAAAAAGACTTAACTAAACCAATGGACTAATATTTCTATGTGAGTTGCATTTAATAACTTCCTTGGATCACTTTTTAAAGAAGTATTAGAAATTAAAGTCATTAGCAAGTCACAAAACATGGTTTTAAAAAATCTATGAATGTCTAAGAATGCTATTTTATTGAGCATTTTCAGCTATCATTAGCCAAACTGTCCTCAAACTTTCTGAAGCTAAAGCATGTCTAATGGTATCCTCACTAATAGCAGAAAGACATTTGAGTAAATTCATTTTTTAAAGGATCATTGAGTGCCTTAGCTAGTTAGACCGGAAGCCCGCAGTAATCAGGGAGAGGCATTGCTTGCCTTCTCCTATGGTTTCTTCATTAGCAATGGTAATAATGACAATAGTTAGTTCATAACTAGTATACTGTTAAGAAGATCCCTGGGGTGCCTTTATACACTCTATTTAATTTTGGCTTCCGGTTTGGTCAGTTTATTTTGCAAGCCAATTGCCTCCCTGCCATTCCCAGCTCTCTAGAATTTGCCTAACTTATAGAAACCAAGCTGTTTTCTTTCTGCTGCATGCATCACTGCTAACAACAAACAAATAGCTGAACACAGAATTCAGCTTACAGAGCTCAGGCTAAGTGAGCATCTGAAAACTTACAACTTTATTTTTAAAATCAGAATTCAGTCTCCTGATCTAAAAAGTTAACAAAACAATCATACCCACTTCTATCCCATACCAATGTATTTGCATTTTAAAAAAATATGTGGATTTGACTTTGTTGTTCTGTTACTAAATAATTGTTCTCATGTCTTTTTGGAAACTTTTGCATGCTCAGTCATTAAGTCCTGTCTGACTCTGTGACCTCATGGACTGCAGTGTGCCAGGCTCCTCTCTCCATGGGATTCTCCAGGCAAGAATACTGGAGTGGGTTGCCATGCCCTCCCCCAGAGGATCTCCTGACCCAGGGATCGAACCTAGTCTCCTGTGTCTCCTACACTGGCAGGTGGATTCTTTATCCACTGCACCACCTGGAAAGCTCCTTGAAACCTTTTGGTAAGCCTTAAATACCTTTGGTACCTCACAATCTATCTTATATGTCCTTTACATCCCATACCATCACATGCGCCACCTAGATAGTTAACTAGAAGCGCTTCATACATACATGTGCGTGCTCAGTTGCTTCAGTCATGTCCAAACTCTTTGGGACCTCATGGACTGTAGCCTGCCAGGCTCCTCTGTCCATGGGATTCTCCAGGCAAGGATACTGGAGTGAGTTGCCATGCCCTCCTCCAGAAATACATACACAGAGAGCAACTAATAAATGCTCACAAATTAGAAGCAGCTAAACAATATGTAGCTCTGTTGGTAAAGAATCTGCCTGCAATGCAGGAGACCCTGGTTCGATTTCTGGGTGGGTCTGGAAGATCCCCTGGAGAAGTGATAGGCTACCCATGCCAGTATTCTTGTGCATCCCTGTGGCTCAGCTGGTAAGAATATACCTGCAATGTGGGAGATCTGGGTTAAACCCCTAGGTTGGGACAATACCCTGAAGAGGGGAAAGGTTACCCACTGCAGTATTCTGGCCTAGAGAATTCCACAGACTGTATAGCCCATGGGGTCGCAAAGACTCAGACATGACTGAGAAACTTTCACTTTCACCTTCAAACAATATGTGTCTTATACTGCTTAGCAAACATGTGGATACAGAGAAAGTTGCCAACAGCTGTAGTGTTTTTATGTTCCCATTTACCACTCCCATAGATGACACCAGATAGTCCTGTTCTTATGGTTCTTGTGTTAGGGGAAGCACACTGATTGAAACCGCCCACCCTGGCCAGGCACCATAGTAACCATTTGCATGAGTTGTTTTATGACAGGAGATCCTGATAAGGAATACGGAACTAATAAGCCGCCACCAACCGGAAGAGTTCAGGAAAGGTCTAAAGGAGACACCCCGTGTCCTTCCACTTCCCAGAATCCCTCTCACTAGCATCCATCTTGGCTGAGCGATGCATGCACCACCAGGAAAGAGTGAATTAGAATGAATGGCCAAAGACCACCCGGAAACTAATCCCATCACATGGCAAGCAATGCGGCAGAGCTGTTCTCCTGAGTTCCCCTACCCTACTGCTCTCCACCCGGGTGCCCTTTCCCAATAAAATCTCTTGCTTTGTCAGTACATGTGTCTCCTCAGACAATTCATTTCCGAGTGTTAGACAAGAGCCCAGTTTCGGGCCCTGGAAGGGGTCCGCCTTCCTGCAACACTTGGGCAGGGCAAATTAGTTCAGATTTCCATTGATTTAGTTTCCAGACTACACAGAACAATAGATTACAGTACTGCAACTTTTCCAGTCATTTTTTCCCTATAACAATTTTTCTTTTCTCCCTAAATCTGTATAACTTCTAAGTATATGCTTCTAAGTAGGGTTGCTATGAAAAATAAAATAGAAAGAGGTAAATCTTTTGAATAATTACAGGATAAAATAGAGTATTGCTTTTATGCTTGAATGGTCCAAATTAGTTGCATACATTGATTTATTGTATTGATAACCAATATAAGCTTATTTTATTTCTGCCCAAGGAACAAATATTGGGATATAAGACAGTCTAATCCCTGCACTATTGCAATCAATGTCAAAATTTTGGAATAAGTTCTCTGCTTAAAACTTTTGAATAGAAATTATTATACAAAGTTGGAAGGAAATAAAAATCTATATCCAAAGAGTACAGTGATTTTCCAATGCACTGTTATTAAAATGGAAAGAAGTAAATGTTATTTTGGCATGTATTTTCACACAAAAAAGTTTTATAATGCTACTTTCGCCACTTAGAACATGAAGTGATTTCAAACTTTACATAGGAGACTGTGGAAGTCACAGACTCTTCTGTATTTTTTAAGCAATTTAATTTCCTCCTGCCCTGATTCAATTACAGTAACATAAATTATAACAGAAATTTAATAAAGTGGACAGTTAAGTGAATTTAATCTATTCTCTTCAGAATAAATAAGATTAACCAGATAAGATGCAGATTTGAAAAGTATTTTAACTGATAAGGTAAATCAGAAATCAGAAACATCCCTCAAACTACCCAGTCAGATAATTAAGGGAAATAATATTAAGAAGAAAACAAAGGGTAACAAGCAATATAGTACTGACTTCTTTCTTTGTAAAATAATTAACCTTTGGAAAGACTTTCTGTCAATGCAGTCTTTG
Organism: Cephalophus harveyi; assembly: GCA_006410635.1. Taxonomy (NCBI): domain Eukaryota; kingdom Metazoa; phylum Chordata; class Mammalia; order Artiodactyla; family Bovidae; genus Cephalophus; species Cephalophus harveyi. The sequence continues at coordinate 292,457 of SJYT01034740.1, read as the reverse complement.
TCAGTTAAAAGAGTTAGATCCATTCCTGAAAAGCAAATAATGGGCAGTAAATCTTGGCTTCATTCACTCTCTAGTGAAACAAGATTTACTAAATTTTTCTTCCCGTTTTTGAAATCTGCTGCAATTTCTCTTTTTGGATTATTAGTTCTTACTGTTCTGCAGATTAATGTAACATATTAAAATCATCAAAATAAACATTTAGTAACCCAGAGAACTTACCACTATGATAAAAAGTGTTACTTGTTATAAAGTGTCCCCTTTACACAGAGTCTGGAAGCAAATTTTAAGTAGGGAGAAAACAGGAAGGGGGAACCTTATGGTTCTTGAGAGGCTTGTTAAAATCCTCTTTGGACATAGTCTAAAGGAGATTGAAACTGTTAAATCAGTATTTTAAATTAGCACATTAGCATGTTTTGGAAGCGGGAGAGGAAGCATTCAATAAATAATTGATGAATAAAATTGTATAACAAAATAGAATACAGTAAATACAATTAAAATTCACCTCTCTGAAACAAATGTTTATGAATTAATTATTCCAAAGTACCCAACATTTTTTCTTATTTAAGATAAAAATTCCTTTTTATTAACAGATGCACTAATAATTTTGCTTCCTGCAGTGAAGACTGATTGGAATTCAAGTTAAAATATTATCAAGTATCAGGAATAACCCTGAGCCACTTTTGAGCAACATTATTAGCTGTAATAAGCCAGTATTATCATCCATGACTGTGTATATCTTTTGTTAAATTATTGTGTATGTCTCTTATGTGTGTTTTGTTAAAAAATACTCAGATTCCCAAATATATTATACTTACTGCTTCAGTTATTAAAGGAGAATGGAGAAGAATGGGGACTATGGCAACAATAGTTTCATGAGGAGGGGTTTTTAGAGTCAGTGATCACATACAGTGTAACAAAATCAAGACAACATCAAAAACTTGTGATGACCAATCAACCTGGTCATAAACTGGGACTTCCTTGTGAACTTTCAGATGGTCAAGCTGGTTTTAGAAAAGGCAGAGGAACCAGAGATCAAATTGCCAACATCTTCTGGATCATGGAAAAAGCAAGAGAGTTCCAGAAAAACATCTATTTCTGCTTTATTGACTAGGCCAAAGCCTTTGACTGTGTGGATCACAATAAACTGTGGAAAATTCCTAAAGAGATGTGACTACCAGACCACCTGATCTGCCTCTTGAGAAACCTATATGCAGGTCAGGAAGCAACAGCTAGAACTGGACATGGAACAACAGACTGGTTCCAAAGAGGAAAAGGAGTATGTCAAGGCTGTATATTGTCACCCTGCTTATTTAACTTATATGCAGAGTACATCATGAGAAACGCTGGACTGGAAGAAGC
>SJYT01034740.1:265450-289449 GCA_006410635.1 Cephalophus harveyi | reverse complement strand
GAAATAGATGGGGAAACAGTGGAAACAGTGTCAGACTTTATTTTGGGGGGCTCCAAAATCACTGCTGATGGTGACTGCACCCATGAAATTAAGACACTTACTCCTTGGAAGGAAAGTTATGACCAACCTAGATAGCATATTAAAAAGCAGAGACATTACTTTGCCGACAAAGGTCTGTCTAGTCAAGGCTATGGTTTTTCCTGTGGTCATGTATGGATGCAAAAGATGGACTGTGAAGAAAACTGAGCGCTGAAGAACTGATGCTTTTGAACTGTGGTGTTGGAGAAGACTCTTGAGAGTCCCTTGGACTGCAAGGAGATCCAACCAGTCCATTCTAAATGAGATCAGTTCTGGGTGTTCTTTGGAAGGACTGACGCTAAAGCTGAAACTCCAATACTTTGGCCACCTGATGCGAAGAGTTGACTCATTGGAAAAGACTCTGATGCTGGGAGGGACTGGGGGCAGGAGAAGGGGATGACAGAGGATGAGATGGCTGGATGGCATCACCGGCTTGATGGACATGAGTTTGCGTCCACCCCAGGAGTTGGTGATGGACAGGGAGGCCTGGCGTGCTGCGATTCATGGGGTCGCAAAGAGTCGGACATGACTGAGTGACTGAACTGAACTGAACTGAACTGGTGATCCAGCAATTAAGAATCCTCCTTGCAATGGAGGGACACAGGTTCAATCCCTGGTCAGGGAACTAGGATCTCACATACCACAGAGAAACTAATCCTGAGTCCTGCAATTAGACAGCCTGCACCTAGGGAGACTGTGAGCCACAAAGAAAGAGCCGTAAAGAAAAGAGCCACAATGAAAGATCCTGTGTGCAGCAAGAGGTCACATTAAAAACTTTGGGTAGTTCACTGAGTAATGATTCCAAATTTGCTTGGCCCTTAAAATGAGTAAATTTCAGTATCATGAAACAACAGGGAAAATACAGTTAAAGATTCAATATCAAAAGTGTTGAACCTAGAGGAGATTTCTTTAATGTTACCCACTTAAAATTCCATGAGGTATATTTATTCAACTTGAATTTAAAATAACTAAAAGAATTTACGAAATGTGAGTCATTCAGTATGTCACTTTAGTTCTAAAGATATTTAGGAAATTAATAAACTCATTAATTTATCTAAAATCAAACTGAATTTATGTGTAATTATTCTTTTATTGATTGGTCATATGTGAAGTGAAATAATCTCATTTATTCATGGTTATCCCTGGGTTGGGAAGATTCCCTGGAGAAGGGAAAGGCTACCCACTCCAGTATTCTGGCCTGGAGAATTCCATAGACTGTACAGTCCATGAGGTCTCAAAGAGTCGGACACGACTGAGCGACTTTCACTTCACTTAACTCTATATAGGAGGCTCTAGGTTCATCCACCTCACTAGAAATGACTCAAATTCACTCTTTTTTATGGTTGATTAACATTCCATTGTAAATATGTACCACGTCTTATTTATCCCTTCATCTGCCAATGGACATCTGAGTTGCTTTCACATCCTAGCTATTGCAAATAGTGCTGCTATGAACATTGGGGTACATGCGTATTTTTCAATGATGGTTTTCTCAGGCATTTTTCCCTTTCAATCAAGATTTTTCTAAAAGAATTGTAATTGGGCGTCAGTCTCCAGTTTCAGTGGCCCCTCAATGCCAGGAAGGATCTTTCAATGGTGTAGTGTCTCACATTGGAGGGAAAGTGTATAGATCGGAAAACTATTGAGGCCACATTTGAGTGACAAGACAGGGTAAGAGGGGAAAATGTCAGGCATTTTTTATTATAGACATTGGAGATCAACGAAGTGTTACATCATTGTCAAAGATTTGGTGGCAAATTTCCAACTGGCCTGGCCTGGATATCTTGGGAAAGCTGTCTCCTCAGATGTCATCCGCTCCATCCTGGGAAATCTGTACTTGCAGGTCTCTGCATGGTGTGCAGGCCATCAGGGTTTGGTGCGGTCTTGAAGTGTGCTATGTGAATCCCAGAGTCTGTTCCTTGTCGTCTGATAGCCTCAGGGTTCATTAACAGTCCCTGATAGAGGCCTCTCCAGCAAGATTGAGGAGAGTTAATTCTGGAGATGCTTTTCCAATAGACAAAATCTCCAGGATGCAAGGTGTTATGCTTAAGCTCTTGGTCTACACAGAGTGTACTGTGAAAAGATTGCTCTACCAAAGCATTGTTATTTTTTTCCCCATCCCCTCCCTAATCAAGCAACATCTCTTGTATAACAGATGATTGATTATACTTATTATTTTTTAAGCTTTTTATTTTATGTTGGGGTATAGCTGATTACCCATATTGTGATAGTTTCAGGTGAACTGCAAAACACCTCAGCTATACATATATGTGTATCCGTTCTCTCCTAAACTCCTCTCTCACCCAGGCTGCCATATAACATTGAGCAGTGTTCTCTATGCTACCCAGGAAGTCCTTGCTGATTATTGGGTTAAAATACAGCAGTGTGTACAGATAGATCCCAAACTTTTGAACGATCCTATCCCCTCACCATTGCCCCCTCGTAACCATAAATTCACTCTCTAAGTCTGTCTATCTGTTTCTCTCTGGTAAATAAATTCATTTGCATAGTTTCTTTAGCTCCACATATAAGGGATATCATACACTATTTCTTCTTCTCTGACTCCACTATGACAGGTGTGGTTATTTTTAATAGAAGCGATTAGGCCTTTACACTGTTGTAGTATCTCTCCTTTTATAAGTTATGGGTCAAAAGAAGAATGAAGCAAGTGTATTGAGCATCCTATGACTGTCTCAAACAGTGAGGGTTTGAGTTCCAAAAGGGGTAAATCTGAGATTTAGAAGGACCAATGGCAGTGTTTTGGGGTTAGGTATTTGGAGGGCCTCTACAAACTTTTCCCATAGAGTCTTAACAATACCTTTTAGTGCAATAGAATAAACCAGAGGTTTGAGTGTGGGAAGCACAGTAAAACTGCTATAAAATTGGGCAAATAGCACAGACTTTTCCAAGTACCTGGCTAATAAAATGAATTCCTTGATCACTGTGAAGTTCAGAGGAGTTCCACGGGGAAGGATCATTTCTTCCGTAAGGACTTTATTTATCCAAGAGCCAGTAGCCTGTCTGCAAGGAAGGTCTTCAGTCTAGACAGTGACTACACTATATTTATGTACATGAGATTGAGGGAGTTGTATGAAATCCATTTGCCAGACTTCAAACGGCCACATATCTGAGAGTAGTACCAACCAACTTCCCTGAGCTGTATTTTAGACAAGTGGGACCACAGAGGTAGGGACCTTTTGTGGCCATGATAGTGTTTCCTCATGAGTTTGTGAATTCTGTGATTTTGTCCATAGACTTGTGGTTTAATGCATGTGCAGTGATGAGAAGTGGATTTTAGTCTCGGTAGGACTGGGTTGGGTTAGGATTAAACTAGAGCTTGCTCTTTTTAGCAAACCAACAACTGTTGAATTTCCATTCTTGTTTTTGTTGAATTTCTATTCTTGTTCCATTCTGGGACCAATTGTTTTCTTCTCTAGCTAGTTTTCTAAAATATAATTTGAGGAAATATCCCCCTGAACCATGACGGAGGTTTAGCTGCTGGAGATCCCTTTTATTGGCAGCATTCCTTGAGGAAATACCAAGGTGAGTTCCTTCAGTTCCCAGAGAGTCAAGTGTAGAATGTCCTGGTATCCTAATAGCGAAAGTGACATGGAAAATATTGCATCCAGTGATTCCCGAGCATAGGGGCAGTGCTAAATTTCATTTCTGTGGGAAGTCAGGAAGCAACATTGCTTCTACAATATTCCAAAATCATCAGCTACTATTTGTACTAATAGTACAAATCATCAGTACAAAAGCATATCTACTATTTGTATAAATATGGCAGTTTTGTCCTTGGCTTTAAGCCCTTGTAATAGTGTACAATTCAGTGCTGTGATGACCTAGAGGGATCGGATGGAGGGTGAAGGGAGGCTCAAGAGGGAGGAGATATTTGTATACACAGAGCTGATTCACTTTGTTGTGCAGCAGAAGCTAACGCACAGCAATTATATTCCAATAATAAAAATTTAAAAATACCGAGTGACTCAAATGGTAAAGAATCTGCCTGCAATGAGACCTGGGTCTGATCCCTGGGTCAGGAAGATTCCCTGGAGAAGGGCGTGGCAACCAACTCCAGTATTCTTGCCTGGAGAATTTCATGGACAGAGGAGCCTGGTGGGCTAGAGTCCATGGGGTCGCACAGAGTTGGACACGACTGAGCAACTAAAAAATACGGAGGGAACCAGTAGGGTGGCAAGGCTAATAAACTATCCGAAGTACTTAAAGGCAAGGGGGTTAAAAAAAATAGAAACAGAATGTTAGAATAAGATCCAGAGGTTAGGTATAAAACTGATTAATTTTTTTTTTTTTTTAAGGAGTGTATAAATCAGCCTTTTGAGCAGGTGGGTTCATCAAATACTCTTTTAAGGCCTAGAAAGCTATGTTGTCCAGTTTTCCCCATCAAATTGGGTCAGGGTTGCTGCCTAGTCGCCCAGTCATATAAATCAGCCTCAGACAGCAAAGAATCTTTTTTTTTTTTTTTTAAGGAGTGTATAAATCAGCCTTTTGAGCAGGTGGGTTCATCAAATACTCTTTTAAGGCCTAGAAAGCTATGTTGTCCAGTTTTCCCCATCAAATTGGGTCAGGGTTGCTGCCTAGTCGCCCAGTCATATAAATCAGCCTCAGACAGCAAAGAATCTGCCTGTAATGCGGGAGATCTGGGTTCGATGCCTGGGTTGGGAAGATCCCCTGGAAGAGAGGGCATGGCAACCCACTCCAGTATTCTTACCTGGAGAATTCCCATGGACAGAAGTGTGTGGCAGGCTACAGTCCATGAGGTAGCAAAGAGTCAGACATGACCGAGTGACTCGGTACAGGAAAGCCATAGGTACAGATGCTGCCTAACAGCATCAAAAGAAGTTGCAATCGCATACCTGGTACAATATTTGCCATTGTCGCCTTTTCAATAAGAACCATCAGTGAGCCAGGAGAAGCCAGTTTACTCAGAGGAACTTCCTGTAGATCATCACGAGGAGTCAGGAGGTGATCTGTCAGTGGTAAGCAGTCACGAGAAAGTTAGTTAGTGATGGAGGGGAGAAGAGTAACATGGTTAATGATACTATAACAGAAAAGGATTATGTGAGGAGCAGTTAATAAAAGGATTTCATAGGTAACGAGGGGGCTGACTGAGAGATGTTGAGTGTGATGAGAATTCAGGAGGGCTTCTACTACATGAGGTACAACATGGTTAAAGGGGATCCCACCACAATTTCTTGGGGGTCTTAATCAAAAGGGCACTGGTCATAACGGTCCTATGGCAAGGGCAGTGTCCCAGTGCCACAGAGTCCAGTTCCTGACCACAATACCATATGGGTTGGTGGTGGTCCCTGTGTTTTTAGGTGAGTACCATGAGAGCTTTCCATCCTTTTCATATACAAAAGGAAAAAAGGAATCTGATGATTGCCATGCCCAAGAGCAAGTGGGTTCATCAAATCCTCTTTTAAGGCCTAGAAAGCTATGTTGTCCAGTTTTCCCCATCAAATTGGGTCAGGGTTGCTGCCTAGTCGCCCAGTCTATCCTTTTTTTTTCTGTCTTTTCATCTCATAATGACTAAATAAACTTGATAAACAGGAATGCTCCTTTGCCATATATGATTTTTAAAAAATTCTCACAACCTAAACATTTTAGCTAATATTTGAATTTCCTAAAATATGACATACAGTGAAACCAGTTTTAAGAATACAAAAATATTTAGTAATGGACTGTCTTGGATTTAGTGCCTTCCAAGGAAAAAAAGTTTTTGAAATATACATTTTACTTCATGAGAACATCTCTAAATTAAACAGAAAGTATCCCTTTTTCAGTTCCGATTTACAAAGAAGAAAAAGTACCAAGCTTAAAAAAAATCTTTCCTCCCAAGTAGGCATCATTATTGACTTAAAACTCCTGTCATTACATAATACTAATTTATTTTTCATACAGTGCTGCTGGATATGTCAAAACTGCGAACGCTGGTAAGCAGATGTCCAGACAGAAATCTGAGGCCCAGGACAGCTGTCATTCTAACTTCCCCTACTCTGGGTATCATATAAGGATTAGTATGTGGAATACCTCCAAAGACTTAAAATACTGAAAGTTTCCTTTCTATATCATTTTAAATAAAAACATACATAAGAATTCTCCAAAGTACTGCCTCTGCCCCTTCCTCCCCACTCCACACACACACAACCCTGTAGTCACAGGAGGATATGCAGCCATGGCAGATTGAACAACAGCTTGTTTTTGACACTGAAGAGATTCTTTCTTCAATTGTTTCTAGTCAATATCTCTCTAGAAGTTAAAAAAGATAGATAATAGATTATATACACATATTTATATATATATNACTCCACACACACACAACCCTGTAGTCACAGGAGGATATGCAGCCATGGCAGATTGAACAACAGCTTGTTTTTGACACTGAAGAGATTCTTTCTTCAATTGTTTCTAGTCAATATCTCTCTAGAAGTTAAAAAAGATAGATAATAGATTATATACACATATTTATATATATATGTGTGTGTGTGTGTGTGTGTGTGTGTGTATACATATATAAATGGAGATTCATGTATATACATCATGCACAAAACCAGAACATAAGGTATTATTTTTGAGTGGTCCTTGTAAATGGTCTTGTCAGTAGGATAAGACAGACATTTTAGCAGGAGGACAATGCACACTTGGGATTTGTTCCAGTCTTTCCCTGACACTGGGCAGACAGTAGGGTTAAAGAGCATGCAATTTGCTTTACCACTGTAGTGATGTAGGTGACCAGTGGATGCTGAGACTCATATATTTTCCTTTGTGATAGACATCGATGGTCCTGCTTCTTCCTGAGGCAGACTCAGCTGACACAGTGTTTTATGCACACAGTTCCATAGAAATTCTGCCTAGGGTATGAATCTGTTAGGTAACAATGGCTCTCAGATTTGCAACAAAAGCCTAGGCTTCAAAGACTCTTCAGCAGCCGTTTCCTCCAGAAGAAAATCATTTGCATTTTTTTTGTATACAGATACTTTAATAACATTCTGCTGAAGTTTTGAAGGAATTTCAATTTATGCAAAATGAAGAAAGGGAGGAAAAAATAATACTGATAATGATACTAATAGAGACCCACAATCCAAGAGGCCTGTGGTGGCATTGTGTTTATTGCAATGCTAGACACTTTATCAGTTATCCTTCTAAAGGGGTTTAAAAAATGGGCTTTGGATAGTTGAACTAAGCTCTGTTAACAGTTTATCAGCCACAGTTTAAAATATAGTCTTTTTCTAGAGAGTAAGAAATTGAAAGTGAAGATTTTTTAAATGATAAAAGTTTTACTGACCCTGCGGAAGAGATTTATTTTTAGAGAAATGTAGGGTCTGACCTTTCATGTTTCAAGACACCCTGGCATAGTGCGGGCCTTCCTGTTATCTTTTGCTTCTGCTTGTCTCCTAGAGGCAAGTCCCTCCTATCAAGAGCCAGATTTAGGGGAATTTTGGAAGGAAGAGACAGGCAGGAATCAACCGGAACTAAAGCCTTTAACATCCATGAGGTGATTAAAATGCAGCCATGCCCAACAAGACCACATTGCTGTTATCAAACAGACACTGACAACTTCTTTGAACTCAACTCAATGATGTATGGGAGGAACATAGAAACTTTTAAGTGTCTCCAGGAAACAGACTTGGGTTTCTCAACACGAACTGGCAGCATTCACATATTACCCAGAGCTAACAGTGATCCCAAACTTTGCTTGTCCTTTGCCAAATCAAGTCGAAGATGGCATCCAGGAAAGCAGCATGCTGCCAGGTGTAGAGGACAACTGGTTGGTTTATCGATTTGTGATGGTTCCAAACCTGGCAAATCAAAAAACACAGTGTACTGCAGAGTGCACACATTTTAAGCCACTGCTGTTCCTGATCAAAACACTGCTTCACAGACTAGTTTGCTTCCTGAATCTAGTTTGCAGAGAAACTAGGAGAGGAAATTTTCTCCCATTTTACCTTTTGCCACACTGAAGAAATATCTAGCCTAATTGTTTCTTTCTGGTTTGAGGGACGTTTTTTTCTGGCAGGGGTGGTGGGGAGGTCAGGAGAGGAACATCCAAGCAAAGTAAAAATAGCACTTCAGTGTCACATTCACTTTAAAAGAGAAAGGAAAGGGAGAAAAGAAGAGAGGAAAGGGGAGGAGATGGGAGACATGACAGGGGAAGGGAGGGAAGGAGAGGATGAGCTTCATATTCTATTTGGTTTTCTTTTTTCTAAATTGCTAAAGGAAAAACCAGTACCACAAGGCTCAAAACAGAACTAATAACTGCAACCGAATATGTAACATGAGAATATTCATATTTTTAAAGATTTACATTTGAGTTCCACATCTGTGTTAGCCTTTCACACGCTCCTATGCAGGCCTACCTTCCTAAACCAGCAATAATTTTAGTGATTCATTTGGCTGTTAAAGCAACAGCAAAATGCTTGACAAGGCATCCTAGGACCAAGGAGAAGCAGGGATGGGTGACATCACAAAGGATGAAGTGTGATGCCCTTGGAAGAGCTAGTGCTGTGAGAACTAGACTGCAGTGCGTTGTCACTGCACACATCAAAAAGGTACAAGTGTATGTCACTTACTATTGTAATTTGCTGTTAATGAAAACATGTAAAAGCCGGTCTCTGAGAAAGTTTATCTGCTATCTCAAATATGAGCTTTGCATCCTGAATAGTTTTGGGCACAAAACTTATTGGCAGTCTGTCATACATGAAACTAGAGAATATTCAGGATTGGGAGCTCATATACACCCGTGGTGGATTCATGTCAATGTATGGCAAAACCAATACGGTATTGTAAAGTAAAATAAAGTAAAAATAAAATTTAAAAAAAAAATGAAACTAGACAATATAGAAACAACCAGGGCCCCTCATATTGTGCTCATCACCAGTGCACACGGGGGCGGTCCTTTTAACTCCCACATTTCTAGCATCCATGATTTCCAAGTGTCAATACAGCATCTCAAAATCTAATCTTAGAGGATTCTTTCTTACGTGAGAACTATTAAAAGACGGACAAGTTATTCAAAGGATTGAACTAAAATGTTTTCATTTTTCATTATCATGTCAGGCATAAAATGAAATGACTCAATTAGTGTTTATATTATTTAGATTACAGCTGTTTTAAAACAAATATAATTCCCTTCGGTCAATAGTTCAATTGCCACCACTCTCCCAAAGACCCAATAGGGGAATTGGTTAAGGATGCTTATTTTTTTCCAATTCTAGAACTGAACTAAGAAAGATAATAGGCTAATAAATAGTTTATGTAAAATTAATAACTGAATCTTCAAAGTCTTTGATAAGTAACATATCATAGTTTTCTGATTATAATCTACTCAGTAAAAAGAATTATCTGTATAACTCACATCCTTGTCTTCTATTCTTCATTTTTTTTCAAAAAGGAATCCCAGAAGCGAAACTAGAAACATTTTTTCTTACTCAAAAACCATTTAGACTATTGCAAAAATATATGCAAAAAGGGCAACAAAATTCTTTTATCTTTCATAATCAGAGCAGTCATTAAATGGGGTAAATTTTCCAGTGTGTTCATTATTTGTATCATCTCCACTTCAAAACACATCTACTATTTGTTTCCTTTTTTGGTTTCTACCTTGCTATTTCCAATGTGCTGAAGGCTAAGAAATAAGAAAACCCAGCTTACTAGTAAATAAGGTCAAAGAGCCCCTCAGTGAAATCCTGAGGGTCTTGTTAGGAGCACAGCCACCAAGCCCCCAGTCCACAGATTTTCCAGGAAATATATCATAAGCAACTGCTACAGCTTAGAGGCCTTTTCCAGTGCTTATTGAAACTTCAAATGGTTAAAACTATCAGATAAGTGACTCCACAATAAGTAGGCAGCTGTGGGTGTGTTTCTTTCTTAATATGTATATTTCTCCATTTAAATGAGCACTTGGCATAAGTGCTTCTTAGGCTACACAGCATTCTTAAAGAAAAAGAAAAGGTCAGCGCTAACCCAACATGATTAAAAAGAAATATTCCATAATGAGAGGCTCTATTGCTACTTTACAAAGCATTAGAAAACTGCATTTCGGATATTAAAACAGTCCGGACATCTCCCAGTTGAAAAAGTATGAAAAAGTACAGGAAAGTGCTTTTAAAAATAATGTGAATTATTGGCAATGTGAATTCTGAAGAGAGATTAAGTGAACAGATAATGTTTAGCTCTTCAAAACTGACTTGTGTAGGTGGAGAAGAACAACTTGATAGAAAATAAATAATCCATCTGAAGGCGAATCAAAGAGGAGGGAAAACAACTAGAGATGCTACCAGTTGAAACAAAAAAAAAAAGTAGCAAACATAACATATTTAAAAATAAGTGTTAGATGAAGCAACGTTTCTTAGGGAGCAAATGCAAGGAAGTAACACAACAGTTTCTGGAGACCTGAGTTGGGAAGATCCCCTGGAGAAGGGAAAGGCTACCCACTGCAGTATTCTGGCCTGGAGAGTTCCATGACTGTATAGTCCATGGGGTCACAAAGTGCTGGACATGACTAAGTGATTTTCACTTTCACTTTCAACACTACAGTATAACTAATAAGGTCACTTTTTCTTCCTGGAATGATCTTGAAAGGAGTTTTATCTTATCCTCCCTCAAAAATGCATTTATAGCCCTAGGAACTAAAGTATCTGGTATATCTTTAACACATAAGAGTTAAAAATTATTCACTTTTCTAAATTAAAATAATCTAACATATATTTTTGAAATGTTCCCCAGCTGTTCTGAGAGTAAAAGAAGTGACAGATTAAAGAGAGGAAAAAGAAAAGGAAAAATAGACCAGTGAACCTGGCCACCAACTGAGTGTATTTACTAAATGCCGAGCACGCATCCTTTCTGAAGACAGAATCCATTAAACATTATTTTAAAAATTCTGACCCTCCTAGGAATCTGATTATGCAAAGGACTAAATTTCAGGACTACAGAAAGTTTAGTTACTTATATCCACAAGTTACACAAATGATAATATAAACATCTGCAATGCTTTCTCTAAGATTCAAAAAAAAGAATATATAAAAATTATAATTCATTCTGAGCATTTCTCACTAGGCAGGTAACCTACGAATGCCCACACAGGGAGAGCCACTGAAGTCTTTCCTTGACCTAAACAACATAAATATATCATAGCTCATGGTGGACTTTAGCCTAGGTGCCTTTTCCTGTCTCCCAGAACCAACTCTGCAAAGCTTCAATCCAATTAATATTAGTAAGAGAAATCATCAATGTGTATTTAGATGATGCAAAGCTAAGCTCCATGTTTAATAATTTGTTAGATATCTTAACGGAGAAGGCAATGACACCCCACTCCAGTACTTTTGCCTGGAAAATCCCATGGGCAGAGGAGCCTGGTAGGCTGCAGTCCATGAGGTCGCTAAGAGTCAGACATGACTGAGCAACTTCACTTTCACTTTTCACTTTCATGCATTGGAGAAGGAAATGGCAACCCACTCCACTGTTCTTGCCTGGAGAATCCCAGGGACGGGGGAGCCTGGTGAGCTGCCGTCTATGGGATCACACAGAGTTGGACACGACCGAAGTGACTTAGCAGCAGGAGATATCTTAAAATATGAAACATATTTCTCATTCTCAAGAAGGCTTCAATGTATAGGTGAAAGAGTAAAACATGAGAGTTGCAGAGAAAAAATAACAATGCTATTTAAGTATTTGATAGAGCAAGAAACTGGCATCCTAATTAATAAATATTTACTTAAAACTTCTAGTTGTCAGAATTTAGCTCAAATGTTTTATCTTCCAAGAAGCCTTCCCTCAGTTTTCCACTTTCTTAACACAAATTGACTTGGGGACATTTACTATGTGTTCTCATCACGTTCTCTGCTCACTTCTAACAGAGGACTTGTACTTAACATGCTCTACTTTAAAATTCTGGAGAAAGAAATAGCAATCCACTCCAGCATTCTTGCTTGGAAAATCCCGTGGACGGAGGAGCCTGGTGGGCTGCAGTCCATGGGGTTGCAAAGAGTCAGACATGACTGAGAGACTTCTCTGCACTCACTTCACTCGCTTCATACTTTATCACTGGAGAAGGAAATGGCAACTCACTCCAGCCTTCTTGCCTGGAGAATCCCGTGGACGGAGGAGCCTGGTTGGGCCACGGTCCATGAGGGTCACAGAGAGTCGGACACGACTGAAGTGACTAAGCATGCACTCACTTTAAAATTCTTGTCCATATTGTTTGTTCCTTGAAATAATGGATTCTGTCATTTTATAGATGAATTCCTGACAAGAAAAATACAACTTTATGGCTGACAGGTAGGAGGCAACCAATAGCTATTCATTGAATTAATAAATAACTCATAGTATCCACTTAATATGTGCTCGTTAATTTTGTTGAATTGCCAAATGCAAAGATAATGAGTATTATGAATTCAGAAAATAGAATAATTTAAAAGGAATATTACGGGAGAAATCACCTGAACTTTGTAACCATATTACTTGACTTTTTTATTTTTTATTTTGAATACTGAGCTAATCAACAGACTTTATGCTAAGTGACATTTGGATCTCTCCAAATTCAAATCCTTATATAGAAAGTCTGAAATTGTTTACCATTTCAATAGTACTTTGCTGAATTAAAAAATCTTGTATCTGCAGCTTTCGATTTTATTAAGAGAAAACTCATCTTTGCATTTAGAAGTTCTTTGACAAGACCTCATATGCATAGCATATAAAAGACACATGAGGATTTTTTTCTGGGGAATTAATAAAAGCAAAAATCTCTAATCAATTTTCTAATGCAGAGGACCCAAAATGACCTATTTTGAAATACAATTTACAGCCACATCAATTACCTAACCTCAGCAATTGAAATAGTTGAGTAATGATGAGATCAGGTAATACAATGAATATTACTTATTCATTCACGTATTGATACAACCAGTCAACACACCGCTTAAGCACTGACTATGTGCTGAGTGTCGTGTTAAGCATTTTGAACAAAAAATATGTATTTTTAAAATAGACAAATATAGTCCAATCCCCATGAAGTTCACCATATAATCAGACAAGAGAGACAGACATTAATCATACAATTAGGAAAATGATTGTAAAGTTACAGTGTGGTATAAATAATACAAAGGAAATGCTCTTCTAAGACTATAGAGTACATCAGGGTCCAAGAATGTTTTCTTGAGAAATTCACAGCATAGGCCTAATCTGAAGAACAGAGAGTAGCTTGCTAGAGCAGAGGAGGATGGCAGGTGCAAAGGAAATTGCAGGCAGACGGAGCAGTGCATACGTATGATCCCTGATGGGAAGAAATGAGAGCATCTGGGAGAGGGACTGAAGGACCACTGGTGTGGGAGTTCAGAAGACAAACAGTAACCTACAGATGGAGCTGGGGTGATAAGGATAAATCAGCCCACAGCAAGTCTCACCAGTGGCAATTAAGATTTTTTCTACTTTTTTCTAACTGCCATGGCTTCTGCTGAAATTTCCTACGCAGAGTGGTAACAAGATATGCATTCCGAGCTGATCACTCTGACTGCAGAGTGTTGAACAGATTTGAGAAGGGTGGAGTGTCTGTGGAAAGACCATTTAGGAGGCTTTTGGAGTGGTCCAGCAAGACGCTGTGTGGCACCTCAAAGGACAGTATCTGTGTCGTGGAAAGCAGAGAAAGACATTCAGGCAAAAACATTCAGTGCTCAATGATAGTTTGAAATTACTTCTAGTGAGTGACAGGGAGCAAAGATTTATAAATAAGTATTAATACTAGATTTATCTGATTTCTTTTCCTTAGACATAGAAGTTATACTTTTAAGGAAAGCATTGTGATGGTTTTTCAGCCTGCTACCCTCAGCAGAGTCAGTGTGAACAAACCTTTTTTCCCCTCTTTCCTCTCACATCATATTAAGAATAGGTGTGAAGAATAGACAGGTATCACATCACATACACACACACACACACACACACACACAATGTTGGACAGTCATATCTAAATGATTCTGTTTAACATAAACCAAAATACACTGCACTTAAGTCTATTTAATCAAAATATTATATCAAAATACTCAAGGATTCACAGCAGATGAACACAGATCTATTTGAAGAATTTTTTCCTTTTGCCTCCTTTCCCACTGAAGAAGCTGCCTCACCAACACCCGAGGCCACAGCAGCATCTCACAACCAGGCGACAAGGCGCCAGAGGAAGAAGAGCCCACACTCAGGAATGAAAGAGATCCTGGATCGTTGATGTCACTGTGGAGCCGTCCCTGAGGCCACAGACCTCGAGGTCTCTTGTTATGTGAAATCATTAAGTATCTTGATTTTTATAGCAATTGTTAGCTTCCATCAGAAAAAGCACACTTCTGAGGCTAAAGTGCAAGCAATATGTGATTTAAATAACTCATGAAAAGAAAAACCCACACAGGAAGCTGTTCATATAACAGGACACACTTGAAATTCTAGATAATAAACATTGTGTGTGCTCAATTAAAATATTGTATTAGCCTGTTTTTTATGAAAATATGAGTACAGAGTAAAATTCCATAAATAAACCACTGTTTGAAAAGTTTCTAGAATAGTTTTGCTAATAATTTAAAGGAAAAAAATCTTAAAGAAATAGGAGTCTTTTGATTCATTTAAAAAGAACTTGAGTAGCCTTTCTTTGCTAACAGACTCTTTGTGCACGCAACTGTTATTATACTTATTTCTACATCTATTATTTCATTAAGCTAAGTTCTTTGAAAGGATGAGAGGGTCTTTTTCCTCTAGTGCTATCAGAAATACTATTACAAACCTATTTATTGAATTTAAAAAGAGAAAAAATATCACATTAGGACCCAGGACATCTGGACTCTGAATTTGGTTTTCCATGAAGTAGGCTTGGGTTTAGGCAAACAACTTATATTCTCTGGAGACAACTTTCCCCATCTGAAATGTAGGTGGGCTGGTTGGCAGTAGAATCACATGTGACAAGAATGCCAAATATATAATATTAAGTCACATATACCTTTCATCTGAGAAGAAGTAGGGAGTGTGGAGCTATATGTGTTTAACTTCACCTCACTCTTACTGCCCCATCACCTGATTACCCACTATCTCATTAATTGCCCCCCTAAACCCTACCCTGCTGCTGCTGCTGCTGCTAAGTCGCTTCAGTCGTGTCCGACTCTGTGCGACCCCACAGACAGGAGCCCAACAGGCTCCCCTGTCCCTGGGATTCTCCAGGCAAGAACACTGGAGTGGGTTGCCATTTCCTTCTCCAAAACCCTACCCTACCCTAGGGGAAAATGAGAATCACTGGATGCAACCATCTTTTATGCATCTTCCAGGTTTTAACAGTGAATTAAAATAGGGACAGGGAGGGTGAGTATCTTCAATTAGATTGATTGCAAGATTAAAGTTTCCCCAAAAAGCAGGATGAACTAAAAACTACATTATGGCACTTGAAAACTTAGTGATTATTAAAGACCATACTCTCCTGTGCATTCATGCTCCATTGAGTATAACATATCAGTTATAACATATGCTTCAAGATAAGAAACTCAGACTTCTCTGCACTTGGAGATATTCTAATCCTTGTATAAAGTTAGAATAACAGACTTTCTGAAGTGTCAGGGACCTTAGCCCAATTTTAAACATTAAAATTCTGGTTCAACCTAGATACTCAAGTAGATCAGTCTAAACAGCCAAATAGCATACCTTTGAAGTGAAAGAGTAAAGGTAGAATATAATTTTATATTGTTTAATAATTTGCAGGCATGAGCACCCAGTTATCATTTTTTTACGCCCAACTCTCAAAATGTAGCTTGATACTATTGTCATTTATGATACTGCTCAAATAGAGTGACACTTGAGTGGCATAGGCTCTGAGATTTCCATATAGAAATGGAAATGGAAATTTACCCTAAAATATAAAATCCCAAGCAATTGTAATTACTCTAGTTAATCCTCACTTCAGCGAAGTTACTTAGTAGTCACTGTTCTATTTTCCAGGAAACATTCACCACAGTAACCTAAACCTTTCAGATAGATAGTGCCAGGACTCATTAGAGGCCCGAAGGATTAAGCATACATAAAAGAAAATGATAGACAAATGAGAAGATAAGTGTTGCAAATAACTTTATTAAAAGGAATTCTGTTATAAAACATATGCTGCCTTATGCTCCCAAAGATGAATCTTTATTTTAAAGGTGATTTTTTTTTTAATTTGCCTGTTGCAGTGTCATCAGCAAGCAGGCAAGCAGAATAATTCTGACACCGTTATTTGGTTACCTGGATTTTGCACCCTCTACTGAACAACTTATACAGCCTTTACTGTGGTTTTAAGGCTTAGTTGCCCATTCATTAGGTTGACAAACTTGTCAAAAGCCTCCAGGACTATGTCAGTTATGTCAGAAACACTTACAGAAGTCACAGTACATTCCAGGGCTCAACTGAGTCCTGTCAACCATTGCCAAAATGACAAGAAACCCTTCTGGGGACAAAGGGCTATGGAGAGAGATGAGTCCTCCCACTCAGATCCTGTTGACTTGCCAACCCAGTTACCCTGGCGCAGCTCTGAGGAATTCTGCCTCTGTTGCTTGAATGCCTTAGTCTTTCTGGATGCATTTTATGATGCATCTTAAGAATCCCTAATTCATCTGAATGTTTTGGCAGTCATGATTAAAGTTGATCAGCCATAGTTTTTGATGAAAGAGCCAAATGTTAAAATCATATTTGGACACAAAGCAGTTAAAAAAACAAATGCATGTTTATGAAAATCAGGAAACCAAAACGAAAGTCAAATTCAAATAAATAAGGCTGAGAAAATATTCAGATATCAGAATTAAATTATTTCGACCCCTACAAGGAAACATGGAATTCAAGTAACGGAATATTTTCCCTCATCAAAAAAATTTACAACTTAAGGACTGGCAGAAACCACATAGCTGACAATAAAATTGCCTAAAATGTTTCTAGTTAGACACCTATAAGTGATTCCAGTAATTGTTTCTGACATAACTGACACAGTCCTGGAGTTAGAAATATTTTCATATAGTTCAAAATGTTTCCAAATCAGAATACTCACATGGGTACATCACATGAGAGAAACAGAAGAAAAAGCATTCATAGTAATAACAAGGTTGAGGATAGAACTACACACAGGAAAATATGTTATTCTATACTCTCCCCTATTGGAGAAGGAAATGGCAACCTACTCCAGTGTTCTTGCCTAGAGAATCCCAGGGATGCGGGAGCCCAGTGGGCAGACGTCTATGGGGTTGCACAGAGTCGGACACGACTGAAGCGACTTAGCAGCAGCAGCAGCAGCATACTCTCCCCTGAATGGCCAGCAGCAGAAGCCCCCAAAATCCTGAACTCCTTGCCAGCTCAGTGAAGTTCTATGAATGAGAAGCCACTTGTATGACACTAGGAGAGAAGAAGGAAAGCAACACAGAAATGTAACAGAAGAGTCAGTGAGACAGTAGGCTCCTGGATTCTACTCAAAACGAGGGTCCTAGCATGTCGTGGTGCGTGCAGACTGCTAAGGCTCTGGAAGGCATCACTTCTCCCACCTTGCTTCTCCTGCCCATCCTTCCCTTAGGTAACCAACTCCCCGAATCAAACCACAAGAGAGTGATTTCTCTTTACCTGATTTAAAATGGCTGATAGCATCTTAACAGTTGTCTCATTTATTTATCACCAAATTGAAAAATAGAGAACTAAAGGGCAATTATTCTACTAGCCTCGCAGGGGTTGGTTTGGGCTTCCCTGGTGGCTCAGTGGTAAAGAATCTGCCTACCAAGCAAGAAAACTGGGTTTGATCCCTGGGCCAGGAAGAGCCCTTGAAGAAGGAAATGGCAACCACTCCAGTGTTCCTGCCTGGGAAATCCCACAGAGAGGAGCCTGGTGGGCATCAGCCCATGGGATTGCAAAGAGTCAGACACAACTCTGTGACTAAACAACAACAGCAACATAGCAAAATTCTCAAGCACTCTATTAAGAATCTTGGGGATAAACTTTAGGTGGCTTGCTATTTCCAAATAGGTTTATTTTCACTGGAGAAACAGCCTATTTTATTCAAGATATATAGAGTCTGTAGTTGTTTTTTAGTTATCACCTCACATAGCAAATTTAAATATACAAACAATTGCCTTTGGTGACCTAAAAAAGGTCAAATGGGTATAGGACACTGGATGTTATGTTGAAAGACAAGCTAAAAATCAATTTGCAGCAATGCGATATATTTGAAGACATCTGGGAAATAATGTGGCTGCAGGAACTTGTTGGAGTACTGCTATCGAAGATGACTGGATCAGTTTATCCCTAAAGCTAAAAGACATAGCTGAAAATAAATGGAAGCTCAGAATGTCAGCAGAAAAGTAAACTTCACATGAAATTCCTGTCAGAAAACAATTCATTTTTCTGGTCAAACTTTCCATGTAGGAGAGCTCACATATGTTGTTTGCTCTTAGTTTATTTCAGGGGCCTGTATTGTTTTAAAGGAGAGTGAAAATGACATGCAGAGGTGCACATAATACAGCAAAATAATCAAGAATAATCAGGAAATATAAGGGAGAAAATGAAGAGTAGGAAAATAAGATGGAGGCAAGACAAGGATGTATGCAATACGTTTACCAAATAGGTGCATCAGATCTCACATAAAACTTTCAATGACAGACACCAACAAGAAGACACAACCATGATTCGTTATAAGTTTAAGATCTCTGTGAAGTAGAAAAACATAATAATAAATGCAACTATTTCTATTTCTGGAATAGGAGGTAATAATAGTCGTATCAATAATAACACCTCAAATATTTGTCTGTGCTAAGCACTGTCCTAAATATTTTACAGAAGAGGAAACTGTATCAAAGCAAGATCAAATGTCAGGCCAAAGGTCTTCGGATGGGAAATGCAGGAGGTAGAACTATATTCCAGGCAGTCTGGCTCCAGAGTCCATCCTTTTAACCACTATATTTATAAAACTCCCCAAATAATGAACAAATATTCTTAAAGCAAACCTGAGGATGAGTTCTACAGGATCATTTCCTTGCATCACAAGACCTGTGGAATCAGTGTGTGTGAGTCACTCAGTCGTGTCTGACTCTTTGCACCCCATGGACCTGTAGCCCATCAAGCTCCTCTGTTCATAGAATTCTCCAGGCATGAATACTAGAGTGGGTTGCCATTCCCTTCTCCAGGGAATCTTCCCAACCCAGGGATTGAACTCTGGTCTCGTTCATTACAGGCAAATTCTTTACCGTTTGAGAGACCCAGGAAGCCCAGTGGAATCAGGATAAAACATGAATCCAGAAAAACACTTCTGGAAAGTCAAACGTTGTGGCCAACTATCTCATTCTTTGTTCTTTTGCTTGATCTAGAATCAGACCTTTACTCAAAGGCTGTAAACTCCCATGCCTGCAGGGAGCAGACATGTAACCTGAGCTGGCGATGTGAGCCAAGTGGAAGCAAAAAAGGGAGTAATGAGGACAGTGATCAAAGAAGGGCCTGTTTTTCTTAGTTACTGGCATTTGTTGCCATGCTTGGACGTGTGCCTAGCTTTGCCAGATGTTTTTTTCATTTCCAGAGAAATTCAGGTTTTATGAAAATTCTGTATTCCTTGTTAAAATGTGTGTGTGTGTTTGTGCACATGCGCTCTACATACTTGGCAGACAGAACCTGTCTAAAAGAGCAGGATTTGACCAGGAGTTTTCTGCAGTTTGTCATCCCTACTTTATCAACTCATGAGAAACAGTTATCAAATTTTATCCACATCTGCATCTAAGGGGAACAGGGCTGTCAGGAAAAGTGAATCCCCTTGGGAAGCAGGCCCTCCTGTGAAGAGGACATTTCAGTCTTCCCCTTTCCTCCTTCTCCTTTCTTTCCCTGCCTTCACAAATTTTTTGAGAATCACTGATTCACAGAAATGAATGTACTGCCTTTCTCGCAGGCAGTCCTCCAAAAGCATTGTTTTTCTCTGCCAACCTTTTGAAAAATATTGAGAGGCTGGGAAGCTGGCATTATATTCCCTGTTAAGTACCTAGAGCACCTACAATGCAGCTATTTTAGTCTACCAGGTAAGAGCAGAGCAAGTGTAAGTTAAACCTCTCTTTATATTCTCTTATGAAATTTAAGCTGCCTAACCAATGTCACTCAGGCAAGCCGAGGCTTTCTTCAGAATGTAATGCTGCTGCTGCTGCTGCTGCATCGCTTCAGTCGTGTCTGACTCTGTGCGACCCCATAGACGGTAGCCCACCAGGCTCCCCCATCCCTGGGATTCTCCAGGCAAGAACACTGGAGTGGGTTGCCATTTCCTTCTCCAGTGCATGAAAGTGAAGTTGCTCAGTCGTGTCTGACTTAGCGACCCCATGGACTGCAGCCTACCAGGCTCCTCCATCCATGGGATTTTCAGGCAAGAGTACTGGAGTGGGGTGCCATTGCCTTCTCCGAAATGTAATGCTAGGTTCATTCAAACAGTGATGAGACAGAGAGAGGAGAGAGAGGGAGAGAGCATTTGAATGAATTTCTGTGGTTTTATGTCTAAAAACGGAAAAGGCAATGGCACCCCACTCCAGTACTCTTGCCTGGAAAATCCCATGTTATTAAATGGGGCAGTTAGACTCAGGAAAAACTAAAATAAAAATTTAAAACAATGGCAGGAGTTGGAGGTGTATAATTTTTAGTGCACTCATAATAGCCTAACAAAATACTAAAGGAACCAGAGAGGAGATAACAGCCACGATATGATTAAAATACTCTAGTCTCAGTGTTATTAGTCCATACCACCATTTCCAATCATAAATAAGTTTGCTAAGATTTCTTCATTTAGAGTGTGGAAGACCACATAAACATCAGTACCGCAGTTCTCACGCTGCTTCCTACTGAGCCAACACACCGTGAATCAAGTGAAAGCGCCTGGGCGACGCCAGTGGCAGCACACTATGGCGGCACACAAGCAGAAGACTAGGGGCTTCGGGAGGAGAGACCCCAACAGAGCAACGGGTTAGAGCACTCTAAAGCACTCTTGGAATCAACGTTACAGAATTGCAAGGGACAACTATATCCCATTCCTTGGTCTTGTGCATTAGAGTACCTACAGCGAAACTTCACTAGCTGCTTTTGGTTTGGGTTTTAAATTTTATTTACTTATTTTTTAATTGAAGTATTCTGATGCGAAGAGCCAATTCATTGGAAAAGACACTGATGCTGGAAAAGACTGAAGGCAAGAGGAAAAGAGGGTGGCAGAGGATGAGATAGTTAGACAGCATTACCGACTCAATGGACATGAATTTGAGCAAAGTGTAGGAGACAGAGGAGGACAGGGGAGCCTGGTGTGCTGCAGTCCATGGAGTCGCAAAGAGTTGGACACAACTTAGTGACCGAACAACAACAACGGTTGATTTACAATATCTTCTTAGTTTCAGCATAGCAATTCAGTTACACATGCACACACACACACACACACACACACACACACACACACATATATACATACACATATATTCTAATACACGATAAGACATAAGAAATGACTTCAGCACATGTTGGAGAAAAATGAAAGCAGCAGTTGTACTCCCAAAGCACTCCTTGGTTTCATTATGCTCTTCTCGTGAGGAAAGAAAACATAGTCATTATAGCATTATTTATAATTCTAGAAATCTAAAAAATACATAAACAATAAGGCAAGGATGAAACATTATTTTATAGCAAACATTCTGCAGCCTTATGAATATTCTACTTCCAAAAGTTTTTCAATCATGAGGAAAAACAATGCTTATCCTACAACAGTAGGTGAAAATGACAGGAAATAAACTCATTACACAGAAAGATCTCACAAATACCACCCCACAACAAGAAAAAAAAAAATATTAACAGTTAAAGTGGTGGAATGAAAGGTGTGTTTTTCTTTATCTTGCTTGATTTGTTTAATCCAAATGTTCATGAAAATTAAACATAAAATTATTTGTATAATCAAGAGTCCCCAAATTCAAACTTCTTAAAGAGTAACCAATCCTAAAAATATGGATGATGAATAGACTAAGAATCTTCCTGCCAAGAAATTTTGCTTCTCACAGTTTAAAAGGAAAGGTATAGTCTTATGAAAGTGAAAGTGAAGTCTGACCCTTAGTCGTGTCTGACCCTCTGTCCATGGGACTTCTGTCCATGGGATTTCCCAGGGATTTTCCGGGCAAGAGTACTGGCGTGGTTTGCCATTTCCTTCTCCAGGGAATCTTCCCAACCCAGGGATTGAACCCAGGTCTCCAGCATTGTAGGCAGATGCTTTACTGTCTGAGCCACCAGGGAAGATCCCCTTGTGGCTTAGCTGGTGAAGAATCCACCCACAGTGCAGAACAGGGTTCAATCCCTGGATTGAGAAGATCCCCTGGAGAAGGGAAAGGCTCCCCACTCCAGTATTCTGGCTTACTAATAAGGGTTACTTATAGGGTAACCTTAATCAAAATCCTTAGCCTCCGTTTACATTGGTCTGTTTCAGTCACACACAGAGCACTGTCTATAAAGGCCTAGCTTGGCAATTGCTAAGTGACCACAAGCACCATGAAGAAATAGCCTTCACGTCTCACGTTAAGAAGATATTGTAAATCAACCATTGTTGTTGTTCAGTCACTAAGTTGTGTCCAACTCTTTGCGACTCCATGGACTGCAGCACACCAGGCTCCCCTGTCCTCCTCTATCTCCTACACTTTGCTCAAATTCATGTCCATTGAGTTGGCTGCATTTTTTCCATTCACTATCATAAAAAGATAATACCTACTCAATTTGTGCAGGCAATTTTGTGAAGACAAACTGATGAAGTGAGAGTCATTAGTATTTCTGCAGAACCATTATAAATAACTCACATAATTTTGTACTCTTCTCCAAATCAAGGTTAAGGGTAAAAGGAATAATAGAGAAGTCAGAATTGTATTTCCTTTGAATCAATGATGCAGAAATAAATTGTAAGTTTTCTACTTCTATAATAGTAAAAAGAAAAAGTCTTATACTTCAAAAAAAATCTTAATTGGCAATTTGCAATTATTAGACATTGATTTTATTCAATCACTGTCTATTTCAGAATGTTTCTGTAGAGTTACTGCTAAGTCACTTCAGTCGTGTCCGACTCTGTGCGACCCCACAGATGGCAGCCCATTGGGTTCCGCCATCCCTGGGATACTCCAGGCAAGAACACTGGAGTGGGTTGCCATTTCCTTCTCCAATGCATGAAAGTGAAAAGTGAAAGGGAAGTCGCTCAGTCATGTCTGACTCAGCAACCTCATGGACTGCAGCCCACCAGGCTCCTCCGTCCATGGGAGTTTCCAGGCAAGAGTACTGGAGTGGGGTGCCATTGCCTTCTCCGTCTGTAGAGTTAAGACATATTTAAATACTGAGACTAAAGTTGGCTAAGCCTACACTTCTCCAATTGAACAACACATCAGGGAGTTCCCTGGTGGCCTAGTGGTTGGGATCCTAGGTTTTCACTGTGGGTTCAAACCCTGGTCTGGAACTCAGAAGCCACAAGTTGAGTGATTCTGCCTATACATATATATATATTTCATCTATGTTTTCTACTCCTTATAATCAGGAAGCATTATTCACTAAAATTTTGATGATATAGAAAATCATCTTTTTAACAAAAACAAGACCAGGAGCTGACTGTGGCTCAGATCATGAACTCCTTATTGCCAAATTCAGACTCAAATTGAAGAAAGTAGGGAAAACCACTAGACCATTCAGGTATGACCTAAATCAAATCCCTTATGATTATACAGTGGAAGTGAGGAATAGATTTAAGGGCCTAGATCTGATAGATAGAGTGCCTGAAGAACTATGGAATGAGGTTCATGACATTGTACGGGAGACAGGGATCAAGACCATCCCCATGGAAAAGAAATGCAAAAAAGCAAAATGGCTGTCTGGGGAGGCCTTACAAATAGCTGTGAAAAGAAGAGAGG